>JAGFNQ010001089.1:135324-160751 GCA_024364735.1 Boesenbergia rotunda
GAGTCAAGTTTGGGACTTAGTCCCTAGGCCCAAGAAGACCACTATTATTGGAACTAAATGGGTCTTCAAGAACAAATTAAACCACAAGGGAGAAATCATTAGAAACAAGGCACGCTTGGTAGCCAAGGGCTACAGTCAAGTTGAAGGTCTTGATTATGATGAGACTTATGCTCCCGTGGCACGATTAGAGTCCATCCGATTGATGCTTGCATTTGCAGCACATCGAGGCTTCAAACTATTTCAAATGGACGTCAAATCGGCATTCCTAAATGGTTTAATTAGGGAAGAAGTCTATGTCGAACAACCACCAGGGTTTGAGAGTACCGAATATCCAAACCACGTGTACAAGCTCAAGAAGGCACTCTATGGTCTTAAACAAGCACCCAGGGCTTGGTATGAGCGGTTGTCCGGCATTCTTGATTGGAAAGGGTTTCGTTAGAGGTCAAATAGACCCCACACTATTTCTACGAAGAGATGGTGACAATATATTTGTAGCCCAAGTTATATGTCGATGACATAATTTGTGGCTCAAACAACAAGGGCTATTTACGTGAATTTATCGAACACATGGAGAGTGAGTTTGAAATGAGTCTAGTGGGAGAGTTGACTTTCTTCCTCGGACTTGAAATCAAGCAAACTCGCGATGGTATCCATGTGCACCAATCAAAGTACACACATGAAATGCTTCGAAAATTCAATATGAGTGATTCAAAAGATGTAACCACTCCATGGCTACAACACAAGATTGGACAATGATGAGAGTGGTAAACCTGTTGATCTAACTCAGTATCGAAGCATGATAGGTAGTTTGCTATACCTTACAGCTAGTCGACCAGATATACTATTTGCTGTAGGTATGTGCGCTAGGTATCAAGTCTGTGCCAAGGAATCTCACCTAATTGCTGTTAAGCGAATTTTGAGATATCTCAAGGGCACAATTGGTGTAGGTCTTTGGTATCCCCGTACCGAATCTTTTGATTTGATAGGCTATACGGATTCCGACTACGCTGGATGTAAGTTGGATCGGAAAAGCACTAGTGGGGGCTGCCAATTCCTAGGATCGTCTTTAGTAAGTTGGTCGAGTCGGAAGCAACATTGTGTTGCTCTTTCCACTACCGAGGCAGAATATATCGCCATGGGAGAGTGTATATCACAATTGTTGTGGATGATCCACACCTTAGAGGACTATGGATTGGGTTACAAGGGTGTGCAAGTGTTATGTGATAACATTAGCACAATTAACTTAACCAAGAATCCGGTCCATCATTCGAGGGACAAAACATATTGAGGTAAGACACCACTTCATTAGAGATCATGTAGCTAGGGGGAACATCATACTCTCACATGTAGAGTCAAAGTCAAACCTAGCTGACATTTTCACTAAACCACTTCCCGAGAGTGAATTTAGTTTCCTTAGACGGGAATTGGAAATGTGTCGGGCTTCATGATGTTCAAATTGTGGTCAAAACCCTTCATGATTATTTCAAATTGTTAGGGAACAATTGGGTAACTTTGGGAACATCTCACACAAACTATAAGGGTTACCAAAATGTTTTTGTTTGCTAGATATGGGGTGAGATGTTAGGTTCAACTCAATTTCTCGAAATGTCATTGCATCAATTGAGAAATTAAGTTGACGAGATAATAATCACGGTGGTGACCAAGTATGGGGAAAACCATTACATAACATATGTGTATATGGCTCCATAATCATACTTGGACATTCCAATCAAGGCAACTTGATTAGACACTTGAAGTTGGAGTAGAAACTTGTTTGAATTTGCTTGATTGATTGATGGTTGAGTTTGACTCCATTAAGATGGGTCAAAGTGTGTGATGAACCTATAAGGACTTTAGATTCTTGTTCAAGAATCAATTTTAGTCATAAAGACCTGTCCAAGTTAGACAAAATCCATCAAAGATCGTTTGGAAATTTCAGAAATTCTGAAACTGAACATTTCAGGTCATTTCAAGAACCCTGATCGGTCACCGGACCGATCAGGCATAGGACTGATCGGTCCCTAGACCGATCTGACTCCTTCCTGTGTCGGATCTCCCGAAATTTGACTAAGTGTCTGAGCTAGCATGGATCGGTCTCCAGACCGATCTGGCACCCTGTGGGGATCGGTCCACAGACCGATCAGGGAGCTCAGAGGTTTCTCTTCGGACCCTACTGATCAAATCCTGATCGGTCACCCGACCGATCAGGAGCGCGTCTGATCGGTCATCAGACCGATCAGGACCACGCCAGTCCGATCAGGATGTATCCTGATCGGTCCGGACGCGATCTGATCGAACGGTGATCCGATCAACCGCATTAAATTTTGGTTGGTGGACCGATCCACCAACCGATTAACTCCCCAAATCTTCGTTTTCCCGAACCCTATGTAACGCCCGCCTTTTTTTTTTTTTTTTTTTTTCTTCACACCTCGTGGTGTGGCAAGGGAGGCGGCGTTACGCTCAACATACTTATACTTAGACAATATTTTAATGCAGCGGATTCATTCATTTTCTTCTAACATGCTCTTATAATCAGGCAACTATACACATGGAACATTCATTCATGACATCATATCATAACTTAACCATTTCATAACTTATTTATAATCATCATAAGCAGTACTTATTCATAAAGGTAGCATCATAAGTCTTAAGTCATCTATTAGTCATAACCGTAAACGTAATACAAGAATCTTCTGCCAAGTCACCGTCACACACACACATGCTTCTGCCTCCCCTGCGGCTTCCTTTAATAGCTTCTTGGTTGATCTGCGGTACGAGGGAAGTAAAACTATAAGCACATAGGCTTAGTAAAACCCTTTCCTACTCACTAAAACCATACGTCACGTAAACATAAATATATCAAACATCCGAAATAAACATAACTTCGAGCATAAACATAAGCATTGTCATACATGGCATAAATGAACATACATGAACATAGCTTAATATATATCAAGCGATGGATACATGACATAAAGCATACCTACATGAACATGAAACATGCTTATACATGGCATAACATGAGACTTACTTATACATGGCATACTTCTTAGCATTCATGTACATAATGCATACTTATACATGACATGAATCTTAGCATACTTAAACATAATGCATACTTATTCATGATATACAATATGAGCATAAATACAAGCATAAAATATACTTACCTTGGCGCGGTGCATAACATAGATGTATGAATGAATCTAATGCATTTACTACATAAGGATGCTTAGTTTTGAAATTATTCTTTTCAATGCTTAACATAACATTATTGGGTCCCCTGGCTTGTACCACATACATCTTTCTTAGCGCGCATCCCTGAGTAAATACGAGGTAGCTAGCCTCGACCTACTAGGGTAAGGACAGCATAGTCGGTAGTCCTCGAACCGGGGCGTTCTTAAGGTGCCCATCCCTGTTGCACAGCTTCGGTAGTGCCAGAACCGTGGACAGCATAGTCGGTAGTCCAGAACCGGGGCGTTCTTAAGGTACCCATCCCTTGGACCCTTGCTTCGGTCCGGTACAAGCCTTATGCATGAAAATAAACATGCATGCTTCATCATCCATACTTGTCATTCATACTTATCATACATACTTATTTCATATCATCGTTATGCCTTTATCATTCATACTTATCATTCATACTTATAATTAAGGCATAATCGTCATCTTTATTCATGCTTATCATTCTTTATTCACATGATAGGACATACATGCACAATCATGGTTCTAGTCATAATCTTATCCGGATTCATCAAATTTGCATGTTCATGATACATGATAACCATACACCTCATACATGATACATTTCATCTAACATACATCATCCTAGCATTCATCATAAAACATGGATGATAAGCTACATATAGACTTAACACATACCACTAGGGTTCATAGCATCTATCATAAAACATATATATATATCTTTATGAATCATAAATCCATTATAATCTACTTCTACATCAATTACATGTATTTCATGGCATATAACTTAAATACTCATGATTTAAACATAACTTAACCTCAAGCACATAAAGTCATGTTATATAACACATCCACTAGGATTCTAACAATATAACGATCCTTACATCATGCTCAATCATATACTAGTATCATAGTAACTTATAAACCTTCATTCTTGAAACTTTAACCCAACCAAACCCCAAGCTTGGGGTCTTGGCCGAAAGCCCTAAGGACCAAGGTCCATGGAGAAATTTACCTAAATTATGATTAACATTCCTTACCATACATATCATGTCATGGAACCCCATTTGAACCCTTGATTAGACTTAACAATAAGTCTTTGGCCTAAAACCCAAGTTGGCCGAAACCCTAGAAGGGTGACAAGCCTATGAGAAAGTTCATATAACACCATTTTTACTTATAAGATATCATAGAAACATGTCATTCATGCTTGGGAAGGTTGGATTTTTATCCTAGCCCCTTGACCTTGAAGTGGCCGAAACCTTGAGGGTTTCTAGGGTGCTACCAACTTCCAAAAAAACATACTTTGAGACTTAATCTATCATGAGTAATCATTTGAAAACATAAGGAAGCCTTGAACAAAGTTTCTAGCCCTAAAACTACCTTGGCCGAAACTTCCATACGCCCTATCATGAATTTTCCTCAACATATTATACCAATAAAACTTAGATCATGATAACAAAATCTTGAAAGCTATCCTACCACAGGTGAGAGGGTTTTACCTTCCTAGATTTCGCTTACAAAATTCGAATCGAAGATAACAAGAGAACCTTCTTGTCTCTAAACCTTCCTTAGTCCTTGTGTCCTTGTAGGGAAGGCCCTAGATCTTCAAGATAGGGTCCTTGGTGGAATTTTTCTCAAGGGGAAGAGCACTTGAAATTTTCGGCCAAGTAAGGAGGAAGAAGAAGAAAAAATGAAGAAGAAGAGGGAAGTTGTAACTTCCTCTCTATTTATATTATTTGAAAAGGGGTGAGTGAAGAGGCATGATGTCTCTTCCCTTGGTGACTCTTCATTTCCTACACCTTTACTAATATCCAATTCATTTCCTCACAGAACTCCCTTGCTAGGTGAACTAGTTAGTGCATGCTTGGTTATATAAGGGGTCCAAGGTTCAATCCTTGGTGCATGCACTAATTTTCTATTTTATTACTAATTTATTTCCTATCATTTTCGAAAATTCCTAAAAATTTCCCCATAATTATGTTAATATTTTTTCATTACAATCCCTATATTTTTATATTAAATTTTATCTAAAACTACCCATAATAATGGTACTAGAATACCCCTATGAGGCCCCTTAGTATTTTAGTTTCTCAATTTAAATAAAAGAACCTTGCTTCCTAGGCTAAGGTTCGTACTAACATTTCTAGATCCCATGGAAAATTATCTAAGCCTGCTTAATGTTTTAAGGAAAATATTAAGAGCATTTTCCGGGTTGTTACAATCTCCCATACCTCTTGAAAGTTCGTCCTCGAACTTAGAATAACAAAAACAAAAAAAAAACTTGCTATCTAGAAATTGTAAGGTTATGTCTATCTTCTTAGCATGTATCATGGAAATATAGGAATGCATTGCCTCAGCCTCAAATAACACAGTAGCATGCTGACTGTAAATAATTATCTGACCTGTGACAACGGTGGAAGCATTTGCCGCATCCTCCTTTGTAAGAGAAAATACCCTTGCATTTGTAGTGACAGGTGGGGCCTCCAATCCCTCCTGGTTCATCAGGATACTCTCCGGCTCCGCTTGCATATAATGTAGCTTCGCGGGGGCACCCTGGTACTGCACCAGCTGTTGGGAAGATGACGGATTCTTGGTAGGACAATAAGAGGCAATGTGCCCTTCCACCCCGCAAGTGAAACACCGGTTTGTACCCTTGCGACATTCCCCGGGATGCATTTTCCCGCATGTAGCACATAGGGGAAACCTGAACTGCTTATTTGTCGGGCCCCCTTGGGGGTCGTCCCATTGCTGCCGTTTACCACTCTGATTTCCTTTCCCATTAGCATTGGTACTCTGAGGTTTTTGACCTCTCTCATTTAATGCTTTCCTTTGCTGATGGATATTGTTCAGGTAATGCTCGGTAAGTAGAGCACTACTAAATAGTTCCTCGGTGGTCTGTGGCCTGTTAACCCCGCCGGCCACGTTCAGGGCTATTTCGGGCCGCAACATCTTCAACATAAGTCGGACCCTTTCTTTCTCAGTGCGGACCAGCTCAGGGCATAGACGAGCCAGGCGATTAAACTTCTTCACGGCTTCGTTGACTGAGAGGTTGCCTTGTCGGAATTCCGTGAACTCGTCGTAGTGTTTATTGGTGACCCGCATGTTGAAGAATTCCTTGAAGAATTCTGACTCAAAATCCACCCATGTCATCTGATTCACCAGTCTCTTGGCCTTGACCCTTTCCCACCACATTCTGGCATCTCCAGAAAGGCAGAATGACGCACATTTGACCTTTTCTTGTTCAGGCCAGTCCAGCAGCTCCATTGTACTCTCTACGGTCTTGAACCACGCTTGAGCGTCCCACGGTTCACCGACCCTCGAGAAATTTTCCGGCTTCAACCTCAACCACTGGATCAGATAAGCCTCTTGTCGGGCTACAGTGGTCAAACCTGACGGAGGGGTCTGTATAACAGGAGGCGCAACGGGTATAGCATTCTGGTTCGCTGGTGGAGTAGTAGAGTTTTCTTGTTGGTTCATCAGGGTATTAATAGTTTGCTGCTGCTCAGCGACTTGACGCTGAAGTTGAGTCACTAATTGCATTAGGTCAGGCGAGGGAGCAGTCTCGTTGAGTCTGTTACTCTGTCTTCTAGCCATACTTTTCCTTCCTAAGGACAAGTATGGATCATATGAGTTATTATTATACCTACTCCATATTAAATTCTAAATTATTTAATTACTACCTATATATATATATATATATATTTATATAAATAAAAGAAAGTATCGTTCATGTTCATATATCCTACCAGTACTTGCCATCATAAAACATTATTCATACTTGCATACTCTAGAAGCATAACATATCATTAAAAAAAAATGCTTACTATCATAAAAATATACCGGAAGGTACTTACTTGAAAGCAGCAGGTAAGAGACTTGATGTGTGTGTAGTGAGATGGCAATTGCTCTGATACCAACCTGTAACGCCCGCCTTTTTTTTTTTTTTTCTTCACACCTCGTGGTGTGGCAAGGGAGGCGGCGTTACGCTCAACATACTTATACTTAGACAATATCTTAATGCAGCGGATTCATTCATTTTCTTCTAACATGCTCTTATAATCAGGCAACTATACACATGGAACATTCATTCATGACATCATATCATAACTTAACCATTTCATAACTTTATTTATAATCATCATAAGCAGTACTTATTCATAAAGGTAGCATCATAAGTCTTAAGTCATCTATTAGTCATAACCGTAAACGTAATACAAGAATCTTCTGCCAAGTCACCGTCACACACACACATGCTTCTGCCTCCCCTGCGGCTTCCTTTAATAGCTTCTTGGTTGATCTGCGGTACGAGGGAAGTAAAACTATAAGCACATAGGCTTAGTAAAACCCTTTCCTACTCACTAAAACCATACGTCACGTAAACATAAATATATCAAACATCCGAAATAACATAACTTCGAGCATAAACATAAGCATTGTCATACATGGCATAAATGAACATACATGAACATAGCTTAATATATATCAAGCGATGGATACATGACATAAAGCATACCTACATGAACATGAAACATGCTTATACATGGCATAACATGAGACTTACTTATACATGGCATACTTCTTAGCATTCATGTACATAATGCATACTTATACATGACATGAATCTTAGCATACTTAAACATAATGCATACTTATTCATGATATACAATATGAGCATAAATACAAGCATAAAATATACTTACCTTGGCGCGGTGCATAACATAGATGTATGAATGAATCTAATGCATTTACTACATAAGGATGCTTAGTTTTGAAATTATTCTTTTCAATGCTTAACATAACATTATTGGGTCCCCTGGCTTGTACCACATACATCTTTCTTAGCGCGCATCCCTGAGTAAATACGAGGTAGCTAGCCTCGACCTACTAGGGTAAGGATAGCATAGTCGGTAGTCCTCGAACCGGGGCGTTCTTAAGGTGCCCATCCCTGTTGCACAGCTTCGGTAGTGCCAGAACCGTGGACAGCATAGTCGGTAGTCCAGAACCGGGGCGTTCTTAAGGTACCCATCCCTTGGACCCTTGCTTCGGTCCGGTACAAGCCTTATGCATGAAAATAAACATGCATGCTTCATCATCCATACTTGTCATTCATACTTATCATACATACTTATTTCATATCATCGTTATGCCTTTATCATTCATACTTATCATTCATACTTATAATTAAGGCATAATCGTCATCTTTATTCATGCTTATCATTCTTTATTCACATGATAGGACATACATGCACAATCATGGTTCTAGTCATAATCTTATCCGGATTCATCAAATTTGCATGTTCATGATACATGATAACCATACACCTCATACATGATACATTTCATCTAACATACATCATCCTAGCATTCATCATAAAACATGGATGATAAGCTACATATAGACTTAACACATACCACTAGGGTTCATAGCATCTATCATAAAACATATATATATATCTTTATGAATCATAAATCCATTATAATCTACTTCTACATCAATTACATGTATTTCATGGCATATAACTTAAATACTCATGATTTAAACATAACTTAACCTCAAGCACATAAAGTCATGTTATATAACACATCCACTAGGATTCTAACAATATAACGATCCTTACATCATGCTCAATCATATATTAGTATCATAGTAACTTATAAACCTTCATTCTTGAAACTTTAACCCAACCAAACCCCAAGCTTGGGGTCTTGGCCGAAAGCCCTAAGGACCAAGGTCCATGGAGAAATTTACCTAAATTATGATTAACATTCCTTACCATACATATCATGTCATGGAACCCCATTTGAACCCTTGATTAGACTTAACAATAAGTCTTTGGCCTAAAACCCAAGTTGGCCGAAACCCTAGAAGGGTGACAAGCCTATGAGAAAGTTCATATAACACCATTTTTACTTATAAGATATCATAGAAACATGTCATTCATGCTTGGGAAGGTTGGATTTTTATCCTAGCCCCTTGACCTTGAAGTGGCCGAAACCTTGAGGGTTTCTAGGGTGCTACCAACTTCCAAAAAAAACATACTTTGAGACTTAATCTATCATGAGTAATCATTTGAAAACATAAGGAAGCCTTGAACAAAGTTTCTAGCCCTAAAACTACCTTGGCCGAAACTTCCATACGCCCTATCATGAATTTTCCTCAACATATTATACCAATAAAACTTAGATCATGATAACAAAATCTTGAAAGCTATCCTACCACAGGTGAGAGGGTTTTACCTTCCTAGATTTCGCTTACAAAATTCGAATCGAAGATAACAAGAGAACCTTCTTGTCTCTAAACCTTCCTTAGTCCTTGTGTCCTTGTAGGGAAGGCCCTAGATCTTCAAGATAGGGTCCTTGGTGGAATTTTTCTCAAGGGGAAGAGCACTTGAAATTTTCGGCCAAGTAAGGAGGAAGAAGAAGAAAAAATGAAGAAGAAGAGGGAAGTTGTAACTTCCTCTCTATTTATATTATTTGAAAAGGGGTGAGTGAAGAGGCATGATGTCTCTTCCCTTGGTGACTCTTCATTTCCTACACCTTTACTAATATCCAATTCATTTCCTCACAGAACTCCCTTGCTAGGTGAACTGGTTAGTGCATGCTTGGTTATATAAGGGGTCCAAGGTTCAATCCTTGGTGCATGCACTAATTTTCTATTTTATTACTAATTTATTTCCTATCATTTTCGAAAATTCCTAAAAATTTCCCCATAATTATGTTAATATTTTTTCATTACAATCCCTATATTTTTATATTAAATTTTATCTAAAACTACCCATAATAATGGTACTAGAATACCCCTATGAGGCCCCTTAGTATTTTAGTTTCTCAATTTAAATAAAAGAACCTTGCTTCCTAGGCTAAGGTTCGTACTAACATTTCTAGATCCCATGGAAAATTATCTAAGCCTGCTTAATGTTTTAAGGAAAATATTAAGAGCATTTTCCGGGTTGTTACACCCTAGCGCCGAAACCACCCCGTCTGTGCAACCTTGAGTGAGCGAGAGAAGTCTCTGCGTCTTCCTTCACGCTCGTGCGACCTCCTCTGCGGGCGGTTTTCTCCGGCTTGAAGGCTCTTCCTTCACGCGCGTTCTTCTCTATCGCGAGTCTTCCAATCCCTTCAAACAATTTCAATGGCACCAAAGTAAGTGTTTGGCTTCATTTCCCGTTTCCAAGAGATCATGAAATATATATTTGTGAAGCTAATCCTATTTTTGTTCTTGTTCTTGCTGTGATCTCTTGTTCCTTGTGTCTGTGCCGTGATCCTCTTTTCATCTTATGACCAAACTTTTATGTCTATCTTTTGATTGGGTCTCATCTGATGATCAACTCTTGTATGATTCAATCTATGTGTCATGTTCAACTCAAATCTTATTAGAAAGTCATCTAAGGGAAAGGTGGTAGCGGAGGGTAGTTCAAGAGGGAAGACTTCCTCATCATCTACATCTCCTCTAAGGCCTCCATCACCTCCGCATCCTAGATTTCCGAACATTCTCTATGCTCTAGACTTTCATTGGCACAACTTCGAACTAATGCCATGTCGATCAGTGGACCGAACCTTCGTTTATGAACATTGCCCTACGATAAAAGGAATCATTGAGTACTATGGGCTTCAAAACATCCTTTTCTTAGAAAGGCCGATCAATGTTGACTTGATCTCTGAATTCTACAATAATCTGGCCAATGGGGAGGGCACGGGATGGCGGACTCGTGTCACCGGTGTCGATCTTGACTTTACCCTATCATCCTTCACTAGGTTTTTGGGTTGTCGTCACTCTAAGAACGATTTCTCACTTTATTCATATCATCCTGTTCCTCTTCCTGCTCCTTTTACTGGAATCACTCCGGACTCCATATATGAACATTTTCTAGGCCACCCCAGGCCACGGGGTTTTGGTGCGGATATCTATAACTTTCCCATATTCCCTGCTCGTCATCTATCTCCGATCGATTATATTCTGTTTCAAATTATCGCAAATTGTCTTCTTCCAACTACGTCCAAGCATCTTGATGCGATCCTTACATCTCACTGCCTGATGCTTTACGGGATGCATATGCAGTTCGATTTTGACGTAGCATCGTCCATCTATTCCTCCATCATTGTTCATGGTCTGCGGTCTGGTCAGACGATCTACATGCCTTTTGGACATATCATCACTGCCTGGCTGGAGTCAGTTGGCATTGACGTCTCACAGGGCCGACTCGCGCCGATGAATCGACAAGACTGTCGCCTGGATCGTCGTATGCTTGTTCAGTCCGGCATTGCTCTCGGGACCGAGGGGCTACAGTGGATGGATCACCCCGAAATTCCCATTTTTAGTTCTTAAAGTCCTTAGAATTATTTAAAAATGGTTTAGAAATATTCTAGATATTTTTAGGGATTTTTAGAATATTTTTATGGAATTTTCCGAGTCCGTTTGGTATTTTTAAAAAAGGAAAAACGTTTAAGGGCAGCAGGGGGTTCGAACCCGCGACCACCAGGAGACTAGGCACGAGCGCGACCGGCTGGGCTAGGGTATCAAGTACAATAAAAGATGGAGAGAAATAAATTTATGAAGTAGTTACGCTTTTTCCTTAAGATAGTATAAATAGAAAATTAAAGAGAGAAGTTTTTATTTCTCTCAAACCCTCTCGCCCAAACCCCACGCACGCACGCCGACTTCTCTCCCTCTCCTCTCTTGGGCGACGCCAACCATCACCAAGGCCAAGGGGGCCGGCCAAGGTTCTCCTCCAAGAGATATTCCTATATTCGGGATCCCCGCGACGAGAGGAACGCGTAGGCGCGAAGAATTCTCCAAGATCTCAAGTTTCTCCCGAGCCCTAGACGTCAATCTTGGTTGTAAGTCCAAGATATCAAAGTAAGTACTGCTCACCTGCAGTAAGAGGCGGTTTTTCCGCAAGAATTTCCCTTAAAAGTTTTTAAAAGAGATATTTACTTCTTGTTAAGATTTTTGCATGTGATCTTAATTCATTATATGCTTATATATTTTATTGAGTGCCCTATATGAGGTTAGGGTCCAAGAAAAGCTATGAGAAAAGAAAAGAGAAGATAAAGATAAGAAAAGAAAAGAAAAGGCCAAGGCCTTAAGAAATCCCCAAAAGTCAAGACTTAGGGATTTAAGCACGCAAGGTGCTCGAGAAAATGCCAAGGCATTTACAGATAAGAAAGAAAAGAAAGAAAAGCTATTTTATTTTCTAAGGCCAGTACCCGGCGTCCAAGGGCGTCGTTAAAGAAATCCAGGTCTCCAATTCCAAGGTCTTGGCCCTGGTAGACCAAGGTCTGCTCTATTAGGATTGGTGGCTCGCTACCCCAACCTTTTAGGGAACGCGCATGAGATGGTACTTACGTCTTCAGTGGATCCAAGTGATTATTATTTTCAAGTATATGCTTTAGCAAAGTTTCTAAAGTTTAAAGAGTTTTCAAAAAGTTAAAGAATAGCTAAAGTTTCAAGTTGAGCCAAGAAAAGTAAATTGAGATTTATTAATGCTTGAGTATGCATGTTTTGAGTTATACATGTTCTTAGTTTTCTTTCAAGCATATAAGTATCTCATGTGATTTCATATTGTTCAAGAAGCATGTTTGCACATTTCGAGATTTTGTGAGCTAGATAGTACTTACTAAGCTTTTTGCTTACTAGTTGCATTTCCTCTTACTGCAGATAAAGGTAAAGGCAAGCAATTCTGAAGGAAGGCGACGAGGCGGTGCTGAGTAAAGTGTGTGTGGTGGCTGATTTTGGAGAGATCCTTGAGACGAGACAATTTAGTTATTTGAATTACAATGTTTTAGTTTATTCAAATTTCAAGTTCTTGCTTTATGGAGTTTAGCGAACATTTAAGCTTTGGATAGTTTTACATGCTCAATTTCTTAGAGTAAAGATTCCATGTCATTTTATTTAGCATACATATCCTTATGATTGCATTGGATGAGTAGAAGTGTGAGTAGTTTGAAATATTGATACTTTGTTAGAGAAATAGATGCATGTGCCAAGATAGTATTAATTTCCCTTTGAATCAAGTTTTTATTGCTTAAGTATGTCTAGAAAAGTTGCTTTCTCATTTGATAATGTCTTAGGGATGTTTCAGAATTTTGTGTGATGAGTTTCAATGGTTAGAAGTTAAGTTTGGTACCAACTCTAGCTTAAAGTCTATGTAGATTTTTCATAACTTGCTAAATTCCGCAAAAGTCCTAATTTCAAGTTTATGGATTCGTTTTGATTGGCTAAATTGTTTAGAAAACTGGTATAGAGTATAGAAATGGTGTCATGATTTTATATGGCTCGAAACTATATGTTTGGTGGGCTTTTGAAACAAGGCGTCGAATCTGAAAATCAGGTTTTCAGATTTATCAGTCGACCGGTACACCTGGACACCTTCTTGAAACAAGGAAGTTTCCATTGTATCATGCATGACTATTAAAGTTAGAATATCATCCCTAGATGGATTTGAAGAAGAATAAAAGAAGTTCCGCATTTCTAGTCGTGCATTAGAGTCAAGAAGTAGATAAAGTAACGATCCGTCTAAGGTAGAGAGAAGTCGGGTCGCTACAGTTTGGGTCCCTTTTGCATCAGCCTCGATCTTCTTCTTTAGTGGGTCATCCCACTCGATATAATGTTGCACAACGTCTTGTGCATTTTTTGGAATTTCTAGTCCAGACTGGATTATGATCCACATGTCCACCAGAGTTTTAAGGTGGACTTCCATCCTGCTTTTCCAGTAGGAGAAGTCTTCTCCACTGAAAAGAGGGGATCTGGCGGTGTTGTATCCCTAGAGTTTTAACTGAAAACCAATAAAAGAACTCGTTCCAAGACTAAGTCTTGGATTAGTAGTGCGGGAAAAATATGAGTGGTGTTCACCAACCTCGATTAACGAGAAAAATACGAGCGAAAAAAATATTAAAATTTGAAAATTCGAAAAAAAATTCTCAATTGGTGGTTGCACCAAGTTTAAGTCACCCACTCTGATACCACTTGTGGGATCGGTTAGAAACGATAGAGGGGGTGAATATCGTTCGACAAAATTCTTCGGAAATCGTAAGAGTAATTGCACAGTGGATAAGGAAAACCAACGCTAACAAGTTTGTTTTTTACTTGGTTCGGAGTCACAGTCAGCTCCTATTCCAAGGCTCGCGGTCATTGACCATTTACAACGGGCAATTCTATATTTCGTCAAATAATTACAAGTAAAAGTTTGAATATAGATGTAACGACCCACCTTCTAGTACCAAGCTTTAAGGCGGATCACTACTAACTAGCTGACTGATTACAGATCATTGTTTTCTTTTAATGCTAAACCAACTGGGAGAATTTAAAAATTTTGCTATGTACTGAACTAACAATTCATAACTTAAGCATGCTGTGGTAAATCATAATCATGTTGGAAGTACTAACCAGCCAAAATAAAGCAAAACCTTTAATTTTATTAGCTTGGCAGGATTTGATCCCCCAATCTCAGCGTTGCATGACTAAAGCACTAACCAGCAGCTCTACATCACATTCTGTTGTAAACTAGCACCAGTCAACTGCCTGAGGCGACGAAGCCTTCTGTACGATTTTGCTACTGGTCCCAGTCGACTGGTAGTTGTCACAGTCGACTGGCAGTTCTGAAATTTGAAAATTCAGATTCCAGAAATGTGCCCAAGTCAACCCACTTCGTACCAAAAACCCCACAAACTCATATTTAAGCTTACTAACAAGTATACAATGATTCTAGGTCATATTCTACATGTTTTCATGATATTAAAGCATACTTCATCCATTTCTAAGCATGAAATTAGAAACACGAACTTTGTATCATCTTGTTACTAAAGCTAAGCATTGTTCCTATCTAGATGCATCAATAGTAGCACTATAATATCAGAAATGGTTCTATAGCCTTAGATCATGCATTTTACTACTAGTTAACATGCACTTGAAATGGATCACTCAACATATCACATGTAGAAACTAGGCATGGCATGACTGCATGGTATTAACTCATGATACATAATCTCATACTAGAATTCTAGCAAGACTCATATCAAAAGTGATGTTATCAACATAACAAAGGTACTTAAAATGCGGAAAATGATAAACATGACAAAGAACTAGTTCGTTTAACATTCTTAATCGTGCTTCCTCATAAGGCAAGTTCCCAAGGTTCTTTTCATTCCATGTTCCACCATCACACACTCCCCATCATCCCTGTTGCGTCCGCTACTCCATTTTTCCTTTGCCCTTATCTGCAATATAAGGAAAAATGAAACTATAAGCATAAAGCTTAGTAAGTACCATCCTACTCACAATACAATGCATATCTCGAAACTCATGCTTTTGAAAACACATGTAGAAAAACATATCATACTTGTCATTTATTCTTGCTGAAACATATAGTCTAAACAAATAACATGGCACACTCATCATACTAAGCACATGAACTAAATCTTATTCTTCTAACTAAATTCACATAGCATTCATAGAATCTAACTGAACTAAACATGATCTTAAAACTGTTTTCACTTAAAGCTATGACTGGACTTTTGAAACTTATACATATAATAAGTGAAAATACTAATCATGCTACTGTAGGCCCGACAATGTGCTGCTAATGAGCGCATCCCTAAATAGATCTGAGGTAACTAATCCCGAACCCATTAGGGTACTACTACTAGGCGATCTAGGGGCCTAGGGGCAACTAGGAGCCCACCCATGGGCGAACTAGAGTTCAAGCACATGCTATAAAAAGTAAAATACTTTCATAAATATTCTTTTCTTTAACCTTGCTTCTACTAGGCGATCTAGAGCCTAGGGGCGATCAAGGAGCTCACTCAATGGATGAACTAGGGTCCATAAACATAAAACAAGGGTAGCTAATTTCATAACATGCTAAAACTTATATTTGTTGGATCGAGAGAAACGATAGAGGGGGGTGAATATCGTAAGTCGTTCGGATTAGAGTTAGAGAAATTACGCAGCGGAAGAAATAAACAATCAACGCGAACACAAGATCTTTTACTTGGTTCGGAGTCACGGTCGGCTCCTACTCCAAGGCCCACGGTCGTTGACCGTTTACTGCGGGCAATTCTATATGTGCGCAAAATCAGTTTACAAAATATATTACAAGAAATGGTATAGTAAACTTAAAAGTAGCTCTTCGTTATCGACGTCCGGTGTAGATTGTATTTTCAGAGCAGAGGGACGTCGTTGGCGCTTGTATCTCGAGTCGGGAGGTTTCCAGAGCAGAGCGCGGGAGTAGAAGAGCGTGAATGTGTTGGAAGAATTGATTGTTCAGAGCTTTGGGGTCGAGGGCCTTTTTATAGCCCCTGGGGGCGCCCGGAACGTCGGGGGTGCCCCCCCCACGTGTCAACTGATCCGAGTTCCTCTCAGTCAGCTCTGATCCCTTCAAACTCGGGATCAGTCCTTAACGGGGGCGCCCGGGACGCTGGGGCGCCCGGGTTGACCGGGTTGACTCTTATCCATTGGCTTCGCTAGCTTCCGCTTCGTTAGCTTGAGCTGGGGGCGCCCGGGAGAACGGGGGTGCCCCGCCTATAAGCTGTCGAAGCATTCACTTTCTCTACTTCTTTTTGTCACCTTGGGGGCGCCCGGGACACTCCGGGCGCCCTACTCAGCTTCTACCTCACTCCTTTGAGGTTCTCTGAGCTGCAGACACTCGTTCCTTCGGTCCTGCATCCAGGGTTAGTCCAAAATAACATAGAGCAATTATATGTTAGTTTTTATACAGCCTTAGCTGTCTTGGTTCTGACTTTGGGTCTCCCAAATGGAGCCCTAGGTCAAACCGACGCCTACTGTTCCCTCAACGGGGAACGCATCCTCACCTACTCCTCTCAGGAGAATTTACCTGATGCCAACTGGCTCCTCCGGTTGGACTTTTGCCCGGCAGTCCTTCGCCAGGTCTTCAGTACCAAGCTGTCCTTCGCCTGGTGCCTAGCATTCCTTCGCTAGGACTTCAGTACCAAGCTGTCCTTTGCCTGGTGCCTAGCAGTCCTTCGCTAGGTCTTTGTATCCTAGCATTCCTTTGCCAGGTGCC
Source organism: Boesenbergia rotunda (assembly GCA_024364735.1). Taxonomy (NCBI): domain Eukaryota; kingdom Viridiplantae; phylum Streptophyta; class Magnoliopsida; order Zingiberales; family Zingiberaceae; genus Boesenbergia; species Boesenbergia rotunda. The sequence continues at coordinate 152,556 of JAGFNQ010001089.1, forward strand.
TAGCAGTCCTTCGCTAGGGCTTTGTATCCTGGCATTCCTTCGCCAGGTGCCTAGCAGTCCTTCGCTAGGACTTTTCCTGCACACTTGAGTAACATGGTAGATAAACATTATACCTTAACTTTTGGACCCTTTTGCCATTATCAAAACACAGGTTCGACTTGGGTGCTTTCTGCACCAACAATCTCCCCCTTTTTGATTTATGGCAACCCTGGTTCAATACGTTATGTTAATCAGAACAAATAAGATTTTGGTTTCCTCCCCCTGGAAGAAATCTCCCCCTATATTTTTCAAAAGTTCATGGGGTTTTTAAAAATAAATTCTAAAGATGGATTTAATTTTACTTAGAGCAATTTTCAACAGAAATTTTAAAGACATATTTTCCAAAACAATTTTCATTGTGCACTTTGGAAAATTTATATTTGTTGGAAAATTTAAGTTTAAATACTTAGACAAATTTGAAAACTTAATTTTGAGTACTTAGAAGAATTTTGAAAATTTGAGTACTTAGAAAGATTTGAAAATTTGAGGAAAGATTTGAAAATTTGAGTACTTAGAAAGATTTGAAAATTTGAGTACTTAGAAAGATTTGAAAATTTGAGTACTTAGAAAAATTTGAAAATTTTAGTACTTAGAAAAATTTGAAAATTTGAGTACTTAGAAAAATTTAGTACTTTTGAAAATGAATTAAGTTCTTATTTTGGATTTACAAAGACAATTTTAAAATCTCTCCTTTCCTATCTCTCCCCCTTTGCCATATATCAAAAACAAGGCAGTATGACAGAAAAAAGGATAATTAAATTACATAAAAGCAAATAATAAATTGCATAATTTGCTGTACTGAATCAATTCAGGAAATGAACTAAACCAAATCAGTTTCAATTATCTCTTTTAGGGTCATGTCTAACCCAATTAGTTACTTACTAACTGTTATAAACAGTAGTTTTCATTAGGGTTAGTCAAGTTAAGTGTTCTGTTCAAGTTTGATTTTTTAAACTTGACACTTAACTTGATTACTGTGTAAGTTGTATTTAGTGCCCCAATTACTGCAGATGCACTGACTTAAAGCATCTTGAATTAAGGCAAAGACCTAAGCATCTCAACCCATTCTAGGTTATCAATCAAAAGTATCCTAAGGTGCTTGTGAGATGCTGGTTTCTAAATCTATAGGTGCATGCAGTTCTAGGGTTAGGGCCTAGGCAAAGTCCATTTGGGAAAAAGCTCTAGTATTGAAGGGGGTAGTTTTAAAATAAAACTAAGTCGAAACATTTATTTCTTTTTAAAACTTTTCAAAATTAGGTAAAAGCTGATTTTGAAAGCATTTTAAAAACTACTTTAAAACTGATTTTGAAATGAGTAAAGTAGTAGGCAAACCAGAAAATAGAGTAAACCTATTCTACCAAGCATAATCAAGATCAGATACTTAAGATTAAACAACTGGTCAAGCCCATAAGTTAACTGGTCAAAGAGAGGACCAGTAGAGTCAAACATAAGTCAAGTCTTACTTACTAATACAATGCATCTGCTGAAATAGTCTAACTATGAAGACGGGCCAGGGTGGTCTGATGAGCCAGGCTGCCATGCTCTGAGAAGCGACACCATCTCAATGTATCGTGCATTGGCCACCTCTCGATCGGCTCTACGAGCGTCCATCTGCTCAACGTGGTAGGCCTCGGCCTCCTCTCGGAGACTGTGGATCTCTGTCTGCATCTGTGCGAAGCGCTGGTCGATGGTCGGTGGTGGGGGCTCGTCCATGTGCTCACGGACCTCGGCTGCCCAATCTCCGACGTCGACCTCAACATCCTCGTCAGAGTCGATCGGTTGTCCGGCTCGCTGGCGTCTCCAAGACAGAACCCCGGTAGTCGAGACCTCTATACCGACTAGGGAAAAGTTCCTAAATCCTATCTTGTCGAAATCGATCATCGTGGTCATTTCACCTACGGTAATATTACGACCGTGGTGATGAAGGATGGAGGTAATGATGTGGCAGAAGGGGGTGCGTACCCTACCCTGAGTGATGACACTGGAGGCATGTAAGATGGCGTGGAACATGTGAAGGCCAATGTCAATGTCTAGATGGTGGATCAATGCATATAAGAAGAATGTGTGAAATGGTCGTATTGTCGTGACGTCCCTTGTGGATAAGGGCAGGATGCAGAGGACCAGAACTCTATACAGGGTGTAGTCTTGGACCTGAAGGTCAACGGACTGGAATCGTCTATCTACGAGATTTCTAGCTTCCCTATAGAAGTAGGAGTGGAGAGTGTCTAGGGTAATGTGAGAATAGGGAGCATCAAATGGGGGATCCCTAGGCGGATAGCAACAAAAAGTGGACTGAGAGAGTCGTAGTCCCAGAAATCGGTTAAGTAGGGAAGGCGTGATGGTTAGAGGCAACCCTTGGACTGTGGTGTCAAAGCTGAGTTGATCTTGTCTGACTATATTATTATAAAATTCTGCACATAATGTTGTATTGATAGGATGAGTACAGAATACGAGGTTATCGAGTCGGTAAAAGTTTATAATATTCATTGCCAAGGGACAGGATTGGGTGAAGAATTGTCTATTGAGATAGCTAGTTTTTATGGGTTTGTATGTGGTTCGAGCAAACCTATTACAGTGTTCTAACGTTGGGAACCTAGGATCGGGACTAGGTTCGGTACTGGGGTTCGCTTGGGTTGCTCGGCGTTTGCTAAGATAAAAGATATGCATTTAGAAGAAAGATCTATCTGTAGGCCTTGAAAGCGAGAGCTTTAGGCATGTGAAGGATCAGGGAGTCAGATGTATGACATTTTAAGGACAACAAAGTCTTTAAGTATAAGTGGGAGATTGTAAGATGTGTATACTGAAAGACATGATTTCTTTATATGAACATCTTCATTTTGAAAAGAGAATCACAACTACACTAGGTGTCTGTTTATATTAGTACATGCATGAAGTCCAATTACTTTACATTATAGATTGTTAGTAATATGAGAGAAGAGTCCTAAGGTAATCGCCTTATGATTGTAATCATTTACTTTAATAAATGAATATTCACTATTTGAGTATACATGTTCGTGTATTTGATTGAGATCTTAAACTCATTTACTGAATGTCCGCAATACAATTCACCACATGAGAGAATTTGTGATGAATTCACAATTAGTGATTATCTCTACATGTGCAATTGTGAAGTATTGAAATTGTCCCTAGTCGATGAATTGATAAATACGGACACTATCAATTCTGTTGAGACTAACATGGGTTATTCTCTAATCAGTTGATTCTCACTGGCTGGTGACATTGGGATGTCCGGAGATAAACATGAATGCTAGTTAAGGGAACTAGTTCATTGGAGTGACTAGCTGTAAAACTTCATATGGTAATCTACATATAGATATGTCAATGAAGTTCTTATTGCAGCTTAAGTGCGATGTTCCTTTGACTTGCGGTGTTCAAGTCATCTTGGTCATGAAGACTTATACTTTGACATCTTAAGCAAGCATCTCCAAGGAGGTGTGGACCCAGGATGATTGGATATAAGCCGAAGTGCCCGAAGATGTTTGAACAGCCTACAAAGGATTCACCACTCCTTGCAAGGAGATGTATACCCGAGGCCTATCGTCGGATTGTTACTCGAAGCCTCTGGCCAGAGCATCACATGTTCCGAGTATGAATCTCTCAGAAACATGAGAGTAATTAGAATCCGTTGGACGAGAAAGACATTACTTGGGCTAGGTGTGACGTAGTCAGCCTAGTGTGGACTGACACACATAGACCGTGTCCTGAACCAAGTGGGTATAAGATGGTGAAGGGAATGAGGCACGATTCATTAGAGCTGCTGAAGGGTTTCAGAATTATTTCTGAGGTCAACCGTTGATCTTTCGATTAATTGGGGATCATGATATACTACTAGGTGCCACTCATGATCGTTCTATAATTGGTTAATTATAGACGGGCAACATAAATCGAAAGTCTATTTAGTCACACGCACTACGAGTAATCCGAGGGATTTAAAACTAGTTGAAAATTAGATTTTCCGATCAAGAGAGATAAGTCGAATCTGAATTTTCAGAGACGCATCGGAACCATAAAATAGCTAAGTCTTTTGAAGACTTATTAGACGAATTAAATGAGTTTAATTCGTATGGTTTCGGCTTGGGTTTGGCCGGCCAAAGAGGGTCCCCACCCTCTTTGTTTGGCCGGCCACATCAAAAGGGGAGAACCAAATTGTTTGGTTCAAATTATAAAATAAACCGAGCGTGGTTTGTTTTATAAAATTATGGATAAAGAAATTTATATAAAGAAATTTATATAAAGGGATTTATTTTTCATGGAAATTAAAATGAACCATGGATTGGTTTATTTTATTTTATAAAATCAATAATGGATTGATTTACCATGATAAAGAAATTTATATAAAGAAATTTATATAAAGAAATTTCTTTCCATAATAAAAGTGGAGACATGGTTGTTTTTATTATAAATTAAGTTATAATAAAAACTTAACATAATGGAATAATTCATAGAAAAATTTATAAGATAAATTTCTTATGAAAATTTATTCCATTAAAAGGAGACTTGGCGATTGAGAGGCTACTATATAAAGGAACCAAGGCAAGGCTTGGAGAAGAATCCAAGAGATCAAGGATTCTTGCCTAGCCTCTCTCCCTCTCCTTCTCTCCCTCTCCCTCTTCTAGTGCCGCCGGCCCTAGAGCCCTCCCCCTTTGCCGTGAGCTTCCACCACCAAGAAGAAGCCAAAGAAGAAGAAGCGGGCGTGACTCCTTCCTTCCTCCCGGAATCTTGATTCCGTTCTTCGTTTGGTGGTTAGTTTTTCATCTCTCTCTTGGTATTCTTGTCGTGCCTTTGGAGAATCTAGTAGTTCTTGTCGGCACGAAACTCGTGGCTTTGCGAAGTCATCCCGAAGAAAACTCGACGTGGACGCGAATAGAGGCGGAGCTTCCAAGGGACGCTACGGTTGGATCTCGTCCCTTTCTTCGAGTTACGCGAGGTAACAAGTAAATTAGTTTACGTTTCTGCAAAATTTTAATATATGATCATGTCTACACAATATAAGGCTGCATGCTTAGATGTGTGGTTAAATAATTTGGGAAATTATTTATGCTAAATCTTCCGCTGCACGTAATAAAATTTAAAATTACGAACCCGCATCCATGTCAACATGCACCCGGTCCCAACAGGATGTCAATGTCATAATCCTTGACCAGCTCAAGCCATCTGCGTTGCCTCATGTTTAGATCCTTCTAAGTAAAGAAATACTTCAGACTCTGATGATCTATGAAAATCCTACACAGAGCTCCATATAAGTAATGCCTCCAGATCTTGAGAGCGAACACTACTGCAGCTAGCTCCAGGTCATGAGTAGGGTAGTTCTTCTCATAATCCTTGAGTTGTCTTGAGGCATAGGCGATAACCTTGTTATTCTACATCAGCACTGCTCCAAGTCCTAATTTAGAAGCATCACTATAAATGTGAAAGCTGTCAGTGGTCTCTGGAAGAGTCAGGATGGGAGCACTAGTCAATCTTCTCTTTAATTCTGTAAAACTATTCTCGCAGTCCTTTGTCCACTGAAACTTTCTGTTCTTTCTGGTAAGAGCTGTCAGTGGGGATGCTATTCTGGAGAAATCCTCTACAAACTTCCTGTAGTAACCGCGTAGACCCAGAAAACTTCTGATCTCATTGGCATTCTTCGGTCTATCCTAGTTACTTACTGCTTCTATTTTGCTGGGGTCTACCATCACACCATCCTTGGAGATAATGTAACCCAGAAAAGACACCTGATCGAGCCAAAACTCACACTTGGAGAATTTCACATAGAGTTGGCTCCGCTGAAGAATTTCTAATACTATTTTCATGTGTTCTGTGTGTTCCTTCTGAGTCCTGGAATATATCAGAATGTCATCAATGAAGGTGATAACAAACTTATCTAAATACTCTCAGAAACCTATGTTCATTAGGTCCATCAAAGTCGCTGGAGCGTTCGTTACGCCAAAAGGCATAACTACAAACTCATAGTATCCGTATCTTGTTCTGAAAGTTGTCTTGGGGATGTCACCTTCCTTAACTTTCACCTGGTGATACCCCGATCTCAAGTCTATTTTTGAGAACACTGCTGCTCCCTTTAGCTGATCGAACAAGTCGTCAATTCTTGGCAAGGGATACTTGTTCTTGATGGTGACTTGGTTCAAGGCCCGGTAATCTATACACAAGCGTATGGACCCGTCTTTCTTCTTCACGAACAATACAGGAGCTCCCCAAGGTGAATGACTAGGGTGTATGAAGCCCTTGTTGAGCAGCTCCTGTAGTTTCTCCTGAAGTTCTCATAATTCTGCTGGAGTCATACGGTATGGTGCTTTTGAAATGGGGTTAGTACTTGAAATGAGATCTATCTCAAACTCTATCTCCCTGTCTGGCGCAAAGCCTGGTAACTCATCAGGGAAGACTGTCGGGTAGTCATATACCACTGGGACCTCTTCTAGCTTTTGGTCCTTCTCTTGTTCGGTATTGACTACATGTGCTAGAAATCCGGTACATCCTGAATCCAGCAGTTTCTGTGCTTTTAGAGCTGAGAGAAATTTCTTGGCCATTCTCTTGGGTTCTTCAATGTATTCAAACTGCACTCCTTCTTCAGGTTGGAATATGACTTTCCTTTTACGGCATTCTATGGGGGCGCCGTACTTGATTAGGAAGTCCATTCCAAAAATGACATCATAATCAGTCATATCCAGCACTATCAGATCATCATAAAGCTCTCTGCCTGCTATACTGACTGGCACTGCATGGAGCCAGTGCGTGGACGCCATAATCTCTCCTGAAGGTAGGGTGGTTAAGAGCCGACCACTGAGTACATCTGGAGGTATAGCTAACTTCTCTGTGAATGCCCTGGATATGAAGGAATGGGTTGCCCCAGTATCGAATAAGACAGTTGTATTTTGCTATAAAATATATATCTGACCTGTCACAACTGTCGAGGCATTTGCTACATCCTCTCTGGTCACTGAGAAGATCCGTGCATTGGTAGTGGCTGATGGAGCTTCTAATCTGCACTGACTGATATGGGGACCATCCAGTGCTGCTTGCATCTGATGCAGCTATGCAGGTTTACCTCCATACTGAGTAGGCTGTGGGGTAGGCAGACTGTTCGTGGTGGGGCACTGCTTGGCCATGTGCCCCTCTTGACCACAGTTATAATACCCACGGGTCCCCTTGCGGCAGACCCCTAAGTGTTGTCTCCCACATGTGGGACAAGTGGCATACTTGACTTGCTTGTTGGTTGGCTCCCCTTTTGGATTGTTCCACTGCTTTCTGTTACCTTGATTCTTTCCTTTCCAGCTAGAGTTGTGGCCCTGGGGTTTCTGAGTTCCTGAACTGCCTTGGCCTTTACTTTCTTTCATGACTGACTTCTGCTGTTGCATGTTGTTCAGGTAGTGCTCGGTGATCAGAGCACTGCTAACTAGTTCTTCTGAGGGTTGCGGCCTATGAATGCCGCTGGCCACATTCATTGCTATTTCTGGCCTTAGCATCTTGAGCATTATCCTGACTCGCTCTCGTTCAGTGCTGACCAGTTCAGGGCACAGGCGAGCCATTCTGTTGAATCTCTTCACGGCTTCCTCTACTGATAGGTTACCTTGACGAAATTCAGTGAATTCATCATAATGCCGGTTAGTAACCCGTATATGAAAGAACTCTTCGAAGAACTTAGCTTCAAAGCTGACCCACGTCATCTGATTTATGTCTTGCTTGGCCTTCACCCTTTCCCACCACATTCTAGCATCTCCTGCTAGGCAAAAGGAGGCGCACTTTACTTTCTCATGTTCTGGCCAGTCCAGAAGCTCCATGGTACTCTCCAGGATTTTGAACCAGGCTTGTGCATCCCACGGTTCACTAGTTCCTAAAAAGGTTTCTGGTTTGAGTTTCTGCCCACTGAAGATATGCTTCTTTTCTAGCCCTTACTATTGGCGCTTCTGGTGTTATGGTGGGATTGGTGCTCTAGGTGGAACCTCTGTCACTATTGGGTGGGTTTCCACATCTGGCCCTGGCGTACAGTAGGTGGCCTGCTGATTAGCCTTTAAAGTGGCTATCTCCTGCTGCTCAGCTATCTGTCTCTGGAGCTGAGCCACTATCTCCTCGAGATTAGGTGGAGTCACTATGTCAGTTGCCTCCTGTTGAGGTTCAGTAGCTGGTGCCCTTCTAGTTGGG
>JAGFNQ010001089.1:163391-184087 GCA_024364735.1 Boesenbergia rotunda
TAGCCCCTTTGAGCTGATCAAATAAATCATCTATTCTAGGAAGGGGGTACTTGTTCTTGATGGTCACCTTGTTCAGAGCTCTGTAGTCTATGCACAGACGCATAGATCCATCCTTCTTCTTGACGAATAGTACAGGAGCTCCCCAGGGTGAATGACTCGGCCGAATGAAGCCCTTGTCTAGTAGCTCCTGGAGTTGCTCTTGTAATTCCTTCAACTCTGCTGGAGACATGCGATATGGGGCCTTCGAGACCGGACCGGTACCAGGCACTAGCTCGATCTCGAATTCCACTTCTCTATTGGGAGGTAGTCCAGGTAATTCTTCTGGGAACACTTCTGGATATTCGCAAACTACCCGTACATCCTCCTGCTTGAGTTCTTTCTTTGCTTCTGAGTCCACTATGTGTGCAAGAAAACCAGCACACCCTTGCTCTAGCATCTGGTGGGCTGCCAAGGCTGAGAGAAATTTCTGAGTCTTCCTCCTTGGGGCTCCTTGAAATTCGAATGGTGGTTCTCCCTCTGGGCTGAAAACCACCTTCCTTCTACGGCAGTCCACTGAAGCGCTGTACTTACTGAGGAAATCCATGCCCAGTATGATGTCGAAGTCCTGCATCGCAAGGACTATCAGATCGACATATAGCTCTCGGTCTGAAATCTTGATTGGCACAGCCCGGAGCCTCTGGGTGGACTCCATGATTTCCCCTGAAGGGAGAGTTGTTAGGAATCTGGACTCCCAACTCTCTGTAGGCACCTGTAACTTACTAGCAAAAGGTACTGATACGAAAGAATGGGTCGCCCCAGTGTCAAACAGTGTAGTAGCTAAATGCTGTAAAATAACTATTTGACCTGTTACGACCGTGGAGGCGCTGGCAGCTTCTTCCTTCGTGAGGGAAAAGACTCTGGCATTGGTTGGAACTGGTGCTGCTTCCAACCCTCTCTGACTGATCTGAGGTCCCTCCAGTATAGTAGGCATGTAGTGTAACTGAGGCTTGCCTCCATGCTGTACGGACTGCTGAGGAAGTACCTTAAACTTGTTTGGGCAGTCTCTGGATCTGTGTCCCTCTTGTCCACATGAGTAGCATCCAGTTGCACCCAAAAGGCACGCTCCTGGATGGGTCCTCCCACACTTAGGACAAGGTGGATACCTAGCTTGCTTGTTCTCTGAGTTTCCTTTTTGGCTGCCAGGCCACTGCTTCCTTTTGTGGTTCTTATTCTTCCAGTTCTGGTTATTTGGCTGAGGCTTCTGTCCTCCTATTGTCTTGTTCTCAGTCAGGACTGGCTTCTGCTGTGCTTGCTGTGCCTTGATGCTATTCAGGTAGTGCTCTGAGATTAGAGCACTACTGACTAACTCCTCGCTGGTCTGGGGTCGGTGCATCCCGCTGTTCACGTTGAGTGCTATCTCCGGGTTCAGCATGCGAAGCATCAGTCTGACTCGCTCCTTCTCTGTGCTGACTAGCTCTGGGCAGAGGCGAGCTAGTCTGTTGAACTTTGCAACTGCTTCTCCCACTGGTAGGCTACCCTGTCTGAACTCCATAAAGTCCTCGAAGTGCTTGTTGGTAACCTTCATGTGGAAGAATTCCTCATAGAACTCGTGCTCAAAATCTGCCCAGCTCATCTGGTTGACTATCTTCTTACTCTTGACTCGCTCCCACCACATACGAGCATCTCCAGTTAGGCAGAAGGAGGCACATTTGACCTTCTCAACCTCTGGCCAGTCAAGAAGCTCCATCGTGCTCTCTAAAGTCTTGAACCAAGCCTGGGCATCCCAGGGCTCAGTCGTGCCTGAGAAGCTTTCTGGTTTCAGCCTCTGCCACTGGACGAGGTATGCTTCTTGTCTTCGGTTCACGGCAGGGGTCTCCTGTGTGACGGGTGGAACTTCAGTCACCACTGGAGTTCCCACTCCTGCTGTGGGTGGTGTAGGGGGCACTGGGTGCTGATTCGCCATCAGTGTGGCGATGGTCTTCTGTTGTTCTGTAATCTGAGCTTGCATTTGAGCAATGACTGCCATCAGGTTTGGCTGTTCTGTGCCAGGCTCACTGTTATCTGGAACTGGAGTTCTGTTATTAGCATTAGGAGCTCGGCCTCTTCTTGCCATCTAATAATGCATAAAGAACCAAGAAATCACTACTACATCTCTAGATATAAACTGGTCTTCTTACTTAGAAATCTGATATCCATTCTAGGGATTAAACATGATTCCGTGATACTAAGGGATTAAACATGCTTCCTTGTTCTATGCACATGTGAGTAGTACTTAAGCATTCCTCTATACTGCAATTAAATAAAGGAGCAATGAAAAAAAACTGAAACTTAAAGCTTTCTTACTTGAAGACGGCAAGGTTGATGCTGATGTGTGTGTGATGCTGGAGAATGGGACCTGCTCTGATACCAACTGTAGCGACCCGCCTTCTTACTACCTTAGACGGATCGTTACTCCTCACTATTTCTCTACTTTTGATATATGATAAAAATGCGGAAATCTTTTTTTTTCTTTTAATTCTGCTAACGATTACGTTCTAGCTTAAGCAATCATGTATAATAATACCATGTCATACTCTCTTCTCAATCCTATAGCCAATGCCTATTGAAAACAGCCTTACCCTTCACAAACTGCCCGTACCAGTCGACTGATGACGTCATCAGTCGACTGATACTGCTATGAGCAGTTTTACAGGTTTTCGGCAGTTGGTTTCCAAGTCCACCATTCCTTCTAGTTCGAGCCACATCAAACTACGTCATCATTTCTATACTCTATATCAGTCTCCTAAACAATTTTGCCATTCAAACGAATTTATAAACTTGAATTTAGGACTTTTATGGAAGAAAACAAACTAAACAAGTTTATCTAAATTTTAACAATGGAGTTTGTACCAATCTTGGCTTCTATGAATTTATAACACCATATGCATGTTCTATAACATCACTAAGGCATTATGGAATGAGAAAGCAACTTTTCTAAACATATCTAAACTATGAAACTTAATTCAAAAGGAAAATTGATACTATCTTGGCACAAACACTTTTTTTTCTATCAAAGTATCAATATTTCTAACTACTCACACTTTTACTCATCTAATGCAATCATGGGAATATATATGCTAAAGGAAATGACATGGAATCTTTACTCTAGAAATTTAGCATATAAAACTACCCAAAAACTCAAATACTCCATAATCTCCATAAAGTAAGAACTTGAAATTTGAATAAGCTTAAACACTGCAGTTCAAATAACTAAAATGTCTTGTCTCAAGGATCTCTCCATAATCAGCCACCACACACACTCTACTCAGCACCGCCTCGTCGTCTTCCTTCAGAATTGCTTGCCTTTACCTTTATCTGCAATAAGAGGAAATGCAACTAGTAAGCAAAAAGCTTAGTAAGTACTATCTAGCTCACAAAACTCGAAATATGCAAACATGCTTCTAGATCAAACTGAACATCATATGAGATACTAATATGCTTGAAAGAAAACTAAGAACATGTATAACTCAAAACATGCATACTCAAGCAATAATAAATCTCAATTTTACTTTTCTTGGCTCAACTTGAAACTTTAGCTATTCTTTAACTTTTGAAAACTTTCTTAAACTTTCGAAAACTTTGCTAAAGCATATACTTGAAAATAATAATCACTTGGATCCACTGAAGACGTAAGTACCATCTCATGCGCGTTCCCTAAAAGGTTGGGGTAGCGAGCCACCAATCCTAATAGAGCAGACCTTGGTCTACCAGGGCCAAGACCTTGGAATTGGACACCTGGATTTCTTTAACGACGCCCTTGGACGCCGGGTACTGGCCTTATAAAATAAAATAGCTTTTCTTTCTTTTCTTTCTTATCTGTAAATGCCTTGGCATTTTCTGGAGCACCTTGCGTGCTAAAATCCCTAAGTCTTGACTTTTGGGGATTTTCTTAAGGCCTTGGCCTTTTCTTTTCTTATCTTTATCTTCTTTTCTTTTCTCATAACTTTCTTGGCCCTAAACTCACATAGGGTATTAATCAACATATATAAGCATATAATGAACTAAGATCACAAGCAAAAACTCAAACAAAAAGGAAATATCTCTTCCTAAAAACTTTTAAAGGAAATTCTCGCGGAAAAACCGCCTCTTACTGCAGGTGAGCAGTACTTACATTGATATCTTGGACTTACAACCAAGATTGAGGTCTAGAACTCGGGAGAAACTCGAGATCTCGAAGAATTCTTCACGTCTACGCGTTCCTCTCGTCGCGGGGATCTCGAATATAGTATTATCTCTTGGAGAAAGGGTCTCGGCCGACCCTCTTGGCCTTGATTTGCGTGCGCACAAGAGAGGAGAGGGAGAGGGGTCGGCGCAAGGGGTGTTGGCCGAAGGGTTTGAGAGAAATCCCAACTTCTCTCTTTAAGTTTTCTATTTATACACTTAAGGATCGGATCAACCTAACTACAGCTTAAGTATTTATTTTTCTTTCCTTTTCTGTGCTTGATACCCTTAGCCCGGCTGGTTGCGTGCGCTTGCTGTTTCGGTGGTGGTCGCGGGTTCAATCCACGGGCTGCCCCTTAGTGGTTTTATTATTTTTGGCTTTTATTCCTTTTTCTTTTTCTTTTTCCAAAAATACCAAACGGACTCGGAAAATTCCATAAAAATACTCTAAAAATTCCTAAAAATATCTAGAATATTTCTAAACCATTTCTAAATAATTCTAAGGACTTTAAGAACTAAAAATGGAAATTTTGGGGCGTTACATGTTACGTATGTCATGATATGATGTTTAAGTATGAAGTTAATATGCCGAGTTTCCATGTCATTATGTTAAGAATGGTAGTAGGGCATGTATGTGTAAGTCTTAAAGTCTTATTCCGCTGCCTTATGATGTCTACATGCCCTAAGTATGTTAACGTAACGCCGCTTAAAAGAAAAAAAAAAACGGGCGTTACAGGTCATGATCAACATCTAATACACTACCTATTATGCCATAAAAAAACCATTTGAGCCCTTGATTGGATTTAACCCTAAGTCCTAGGCCCAAATCATGTGTTGGCCGAAACCCTAGAAGGGTAATAAGCCCATAGGAAAATTCATATAAATCGCCATTACTACCCATAATATATCATAGGAAACATACTAATCATGTTTGAAAGGTTGGAGTTTACACCTAGCCATCTAACCTTGATGTGGCCGAAACCCTAGGGGGTTTTAGGGTGCTACAAAAACTTCCAAAATCATAATTTTATGCTTAACTTATCATGAATAATTATTAGGAAACATAATAGGGGTTTTCAATATGATTTTAACCTCAAAATCTTGCTTGGTCGAAACCCTCACAAGCCCTAACCATAGATTTCTCAACATAGCATGCCAATAAGAACTTAGATCATGAAAAACAACTTGGAAGCTATCATACCACAGGTGAGGGGGTCTTACATTCCCTTATCTTGGATATAATCCTTGAATAGAAAAATAGAAAGAACCTTCTTGACTCTAAACTTCTCCTTAGCCCTTGTAGCCTAGTAGAGAGCCTTGAGTCTTCAAGATGGAGTCCTTGGTGAAATTTTTCCTAAGGGGAGAACCCTTGTGGGTTTCGGCTAGAGCAAGAAGAAAGGAGAAAAGGAATGACTTTGGTGGAAGAAGAGAAGGGAAAATGTAACTCCCATACCACTTCTCTCATTGCCTTTATACCACATTAAGGAGGCAAGTGAAGAATCATGGTGTCTCTTCCCTTGATGACTCTTCATTTTCCCTAAGCCTTAACTAAAATCCACTTCATCCTTTACTAGCACTCCCTTGTTAGGTGAATTGGTTTGTACATGCATGATGGTATACTAGGTCCAAGGTTCAATCCTTGGTGCATGCACTTTGTTTTAATTTTTTTTATTTTTTTATTTTTTCCCCTAAAATTCACCCATGATCATGCTAATATTCCTAATTAAAACTCATTTATATTTATATTTATATTTATATTAAATTCTACCTAAAATCCACTACTAACCATGGTACTAGAAAAGCCCATATAAGGCCCATTAGTATTTAGCTTCTCAATTTAAAGGGGAAAATCATGGATAACTAGACTAAAATTCGTACTAGTATCTCTAGGATCCTCAAACACTATCTAGACATGATCAATATTTTAAATAAAATATTGAGAAAATTTTCCGGGTCGTTACATCTGAGACATGACACTCATGCTGCATAGTGAGCTCCAGCTCGGCGACCTGTCAGCGGATATCGAGATCTGGCTCGCACTCATAGTCAGCGGCTGCGACAGGCGCCTTCTGATGTGCAGCTGGTGCGGCTGGTACCTGTGCGTGTGCGCCTCGAGGTAGCTCTCCTAGACCTCGCCCATCCTTCCAAATAAGCCCCTGATCCTGAGGTCCAACAATGATGCCGGACGTGGCAAACGCGTGTTTGCCCAGTCGGCAATCCTGTCGAACCATGGGCACTGTCCTGCCCTTGGTCACATCAATATCGACTGACTGAAGCCAATCAATAATGGCATGACCGAAAGGCATGTAAACAGTGCAACGGCTGGGCTCTCTATAGGATATGATAGACTGAAAAATGCTCTCCATAATGTCAAAATTCAAGTGGTGATGCATGCCATAGAGCATCAGACAGTGATATGGGCGAATCTCAGTAAGAGGTTTGGAGGTAATTGGAAGAATGCAATTTATGATAATCTTGAAAAGAATATAGTCGACAGGAGAAAGACGAAGGGCCGCAAAGGTAGGAAAATCAGGCCCTAACTCACCGGGGCCAGCTGGTCTAGGATGGCCAAAGAAATGCTCGTATATGGAGTCGGGGGTGACTCCTTGAAACGGAGGTAGTAAGGGATCAGGGAGCTCAGGGTAGATGGAATAGAAATGTTGCTATCGTCGACCGCCAAGAAACCCAACCAAAATATCGTAGGAAAAATCAAGATTTCTTTTAGCTACCCGAGTGATAAGTCGAAACCCCATTGCGGTCCTTGTTGCAAATTGTTGTAGAATTCCGACATGAGGTCATAGTTAATCGTCCGCTCAAGGGAAAGGAGGAATTCAAGGTTGTAGAAGTCGACCACCTCTTTAATAGAGGGGCAGTGGTCATATAGAAACAGTCTATCAATAGTCCTACAAGGAAGAAGTTTGAAAGTTCTAGTCTAAAAAGCTTGTTCGAAAGCAGCATTAGGAAATCGAGAACTAGATGAAGGTTGAGGCCTTCGAGAGGGTGCAGACGATGAAGGGCCTTTGCCCTTCGAGGTCTCCGCAGCGGGTTCTTTGCCTTTGGAGGATTTCCTGAGGATTTGAAAAATTGATCACGACAGTTGAATGAATCAATATGAGGTTCACCACAAAGACATTGATCAAAATTAAGATCACGGCATAATTATGGGATTGATCAGTGAAGTGAACACAAGAGTTTGATCATGTAAAGTAAGATTTGATCAATAATCAAATGACAGAAAGGTTTGATAGATTTAGGTCACGACAACCACAGGTTGATAATCATACAGGAAACATTTGATCATTTAAGAATATGACAGAATCATAGGGTCACGGCACAAGACACACTATAAGATAAAAATTATGATTAGCACAAATACATGATTGATGAAGTAATCTGTAAGGTAAAACCGGAAAAGAAAAAAACTGCTTACTTAGGTGCCATATCAGTTGGTTGGTTTGTTTGGGAAGAACACTTCCCAGGAAGTTGGAAGAAGAGACTGCGCAGACAATGGATCGGGGCAGAGGACTTGCGCAGGAAGAAGAAACTTGCTGCAAGATCTCACACACTGCAGGAAGCAGAGAAGAAGAGAGCTCGCAAGAATTCGCAGGAAGGAGAGCTCACGCGCAGGTAGAGGAGGAAGAAGAGATTCGGCCAGCTAGGGTTGAGGAATATGAGATCGATGAAGTTAATAGGTTGGTGGACCGATCCACCAACCAAAATTTAATGCGATCGATCGGATCCACCGTCCGATCCTGGAACACCCAGACCGATCAGGCGCCAGCCTGATCGGACTGGCTGGGTCCTGATCGATCGGGTGACCGATTAGGCAAGCCCCTGATCGGTCTGCCGATCGATCACCGATCGAACAGAAGGTTTGCGAGATTTTCTGTGACCCTCCTGATCGGTCTGTGGACCGATCACCAAGGTGGCCAGATCAGTCTGTCGACCGATCCAGGCCAACACAGAGAGATTTCTGTGGGTTATCACAAAATTGCTTGATCGGTCAATTGGACCGATCAAACCAACTCCTGATCGGTTTGTGGACCGATCAGCCATACGCCTGATCGGTCTGTGGACCGATTAGGTATCAGAGATTTTCTGATACGATTTTAGAACTTTCAGTTTCAAATTTCATATCGAATTCTGATACAATCAGATGGGTATTTAAGGTGTTCCCTTGACTATAAGTGATCCCTGAACAAGGATCAAAGGTCCTTATGGATGTAACAACCTCTCTATTTGTTCCAACCAAGTGAGGTTTGTTGGATCGAGAGAAACGATAGAGGGGGGTGAATATCGTAAAACGTTCGGATTAGAGTTAGAGAAATTACGCAGCGGAAGTAATAAACACAAAACGCGAACACAAGATCTTTTACTTGGTTCGGAGTCGCGGTTGGCTCCTACTCCAAGGCCCACGGTCGTTGACCGTTTACTGCTGGCAATTCTATATGTGCGCAAAATCAGTTTACAAGATGTATTACTAGAATAGTGCAGAAAAACTTAAAAGTAGCTCTTCGTTATCGACGTCCGGTGTAGATTGTATTTTCGGAGCAGAGGGACGTCGTCGGCGCTTGTACCTCGAGTCGGGAGGTTTTCGAAGCAGAGTGCGGGAGTAGAAGAGCGTGAATGCGTTGGAAAACTTGATTGTTCGAAGCCTTGGGGTCGAGGGCCTTTTTATAGCCCCTGGGGGAGCCCGGAACATCGGGGGCGCCCCCCACGTGTCAACTGATCCGAGTTCCTCTCGGTCAGCTCTGATCCCTTCAAACTCAGGATCAGACTTTAACGGGGGCGCCCGGGACGCTGGGGGCTCCTGGGTCGACCGGGTTGACTCTTATCCGTTGGCTTCTCGCTGGCTTCCGCTTCGTTAGCTTGAGCCGGGGTGCCCTGACCATCCGGGGCGCCCCGGTCGCATGGGGGCGCCCGGGAGCATGGGGGCGCCCCGCCCATGAGCAACCGAAGCACTTCTTTTGCTTCATCTATTTTGTATTCACCTTGGGGGCGCCCGGGACACTCCGGGCGCCCTACTCAACTGCTGCCTCACTCCTTTGAGGCTCTCTGAGTTGCAGACACTCGTTCCTTCGGTCCTGCATCCAGGGTTAGTCCAAAACAACATAAAGCAATAATATGTTAGTTTTATACAGCCTTAGCTGTCTTGGTTCTGACTTTGGGTCTCCAAAATGGAGCCCTAGGTCGAACCGATGCCTACTGTTCCCTCGTCGGAGAACGCGTCCTCACCTACTCCTCTCGAGAGAATTTACCTGATGCCAACCGGCTCCTCCGGTTGGACTTTTGTCCAGCAGTCCTTCGCCAGGTGCCTAGCTGTCCTTCGCCAGGTCTTCAGTACCAAGCTGTCCTTCGCTTGGTGCCTAGCAGTCCTTCGCTATGTCTTTGTATCTTGGCATTCCTTTGCCAAGTGCCTAGCAGTCCTTCATTAGGGCCTAGCAGTCCTTTATTAGGGCTTTGTATCCTAGCATTCCTTCGCCAGGTGCCTAGCTGTCCTTCGTTAGGGCTTTGTATCCTGGCATTCCTTCGCCAGGTGCCTAGCAGTCCTTCGCTAGGGCTTTGTATCCTGGCATTCCTTCACCAGGTGCCTAGCAGTCCTTCGCTAGGGCTTTGTATCCTGGCATTCCTTCACCAGGTGCCTAGCAGTCCTTCGCTAGGGCTGTTCCTGCACACTTGAGTAACATATTAGATAAATATTTTACCTTAACTTTTGAACCCTTTTTCCATTATCAAAACACAGGTTCGACTTGGGTGCTTTCTGCACCAACAATCTCCCCCTTTTTGATTTATGGCAACCCTGGTTCAAAAAGTTAAGTTAATCAAAATAAGATTTTGGTTTCCTCTCCCTGGAAGGAATCTCCCCCTAGATTTTTCAAAAGTTCGTGGGGTTTTTGAAAATAAATTCTAAGTCTAAAGATGGATTTAATTTTACTTAGAACAAGTTTCAACAGAAACTTTAAAGACATATTTTCCAAAACAATTTTCGTTGTGCATTTTAGAAAATTTATACTTGTAGGAAAATTTAAGTTTAAATACTTAGACAAATTTGAAAACTTAAGTTTAAGTACTAAGAAAGATTTTGAAAACTTAAGTTTGAGTACTTAGAAGAATTTTGAAAATTTAAGTTTGAAGTACTTAGAAGAATTTTGAAAATTTAAGTTTAAAGTACTTAGAAGAACTTAGTACTTTTGAAAATGAATTAAGTTCTTTTTGAATAAAGGATAGAGTTTGAAATTTTGGATTTAGAAAAAAAATTTAAAATCTCTCCTTTCTTATCTCTCCCCCTTTGTCATATATCAAAAACAAGGCAGTATAGCAGAAAAAGGATAATTAAATAACAGCAAGTAATAAATTGCATAATTTGCTGTACTGAACCAATTCAGGATTTGAACTTAACCAAATCAGTTTCAATTTTCTCTTTTAGGATCCTGTCTAACCCAATTAGCTACTTACTAACTGCTATTAAACAGTAATTTTCGCTGGGGTTAGTCAAGTTAAGTGTTCTGTTCAAGTTATATTTTCTAAACTTGACACTTAACTTGATTACTGTGTAAATTGTATTTAGTGCCCCAATTACTGCAGATGCACTGACTTAAAGCATCTTGAATTAAGGCAAAGACCTAAGCATCTCAACCCATTCTAGGTTATCAATCAAAAGTACCCTAAGGTGCTTGTGAGATGTTGGCTTCTAAATCTATAGGTGCATGCAGTTCTAGGGTTAGGGCCTAGGCTAAGTCCATTTGCAAAAAAGTCCTAGTTTTGAAGGGGGTAGTTTTTAAAATAAAACTAAGTCGAAAAATTTATTTCTTTTTAAAACTTTTCAAAATTATGTAAAAGTTGATTTTGAAAGCATTTTAAAAACTACTTTAAAAACTGATTTTGAAATGAGTAAAGTAGTAAGAAAACCAAGAGTAGACTTAACTTATTTTACCAAGCATAATCCTAACTGCTGATCAAATAGTAAAAACAAGTACTCATTTCCATAAGTCAGCTGGTCAATAAAGAGAATCAGCACAATCATACAGGTCAAACGTGAGTCAACCCTCCTGAGTAGGGGCAGTCAGATAGTCACTAGTACAATGCTAATCAAATCTAGGAGGAGGGACCAGGATGATCAGAAGAGCCTGGCTGCCAGGATCGAAACAGTGTCATCATCTCGTGATATTGTGCGTCTCTGGTCTCCCTCTGAGCTCTAAGTGCACTCATATATTCAGTGTAATAGCCTAGATTTGTCTCCATATCTTCAGCATGATTTGCCTCCACTTCCTCTCGGAGGCTCTGGACCTGTGTCTCTAGCCATGTCACTCTCTCGTAGAGTGTCGGTGGATGGGGTTCGTCTATGTGTGCTCGAGCCTCTGCTGCCAAATCTGCGACATCGACTTCAACCTCCTCGTCTGAGTCGATCTGAGCTCCGGCTCGCTGTCGTCTCCAAGTCAAAACCCCGGTGGGCGAGACCTCTATACCAGCTAAGGAGAAGTTCCTAAATCCTATCTCGTCGAAACTGATCATCGCAGTCATTTCACCTACGGTAATGTCATAACCGTGGTGATGAAGGATGGAGGTGATAATGTGGCAGAAGGGAGTGTGTACCCGACCCTGAGTCGTGATACTAGAGGCATGTAAGATAGCGTGGAACATGTGAAGGTCAATGTCAATGTCTAGATGATGGATCAGGGCATACAGAAGGAAGGCGTGAAAAGGTCGCATGGTCGCGACATCCCTAGTGGATAGTGGTAAAATGCAGCGGACCAGAACTCTGTACAGGGCGTAGTCCTGGACCTGAAGGTCAACGGACTGAAATCGTCTAGCTACGGGGAGTCTAGCTTCCCTATAGAAATAGGAGTGGAGAGTGTCTAGAGTAATGTGAGAGTAAGGAGCATCAAATGGAGGATCCCTAGGTGGATAGCAATAAAAGGTGGACTGGGAAGGTCGTAGTCCAAGAAATCGATTTAGCAGAGAAGGGGTGATTGACAAGGGTATCCCTTGAACAGTAGTGACAAACAAGAGATCGTTCTGTCTACCTATGTTATTATAGAATTCTGCACATAAGGATGTGTTAATTGTATGAGTGCAGAATACTAGATTGTCTAGTTGATAAAAGTTTATAACATTCATAGCTAAAGGACAAGATTGGGTGAAGAAGTGTCTATTGAGATAGCTAGTTTTGATAGGCTTATAGGTTGTTCGAGCAAACTTATTATAAAGTTCTAATGTTGGGAACCTAGGGTCAGGACTCGGTTCGGTACCAGGGTTCGGTTGGTTTGCTCGGCGTTTTTTAAGTTACGAAACATGCATTTATAAGAAAGGAATTAAGAAAATAATTCTAAATGCATAAGAGAAGTCATACCAAGGAGGCATGGTTCAGATTGAGGAAGCAACAAGGTCACTTGGTCGCCTTGGAAAGAAAGAAGTTGGAAAGGAGGTGGTTTTTGGTGTGGCAAGAAGAGGGGGTTTGGGTGCCTTTTTATAGGCAGTTCATTTGGGGCGCCCGGGACAGTAGTCTACTGCCTTTGGCAGTGACTTAAGGCTGGATGGGGGCGCCCGCAATGGCCTGGGCACCCCGGTCAGGCTGAACTTTGCAGCTTTGCTGCTTTGACTGACACTGGGGGCGCCCACAAGGTTCGGGGCGCCCTGGTCAAGGGGTAAAGGCAGCTTTTTGCCTTGAGAGAAGAGAAAGTCATGGGGGGCGCCCGAGGAGTCACGGGCGCCTGGATTATGTAGGAAGTGACAACTTTTGATGTCTTGTGATCATTTGACCATGGTTTAATTGGTTTGACTATGGTTTGACTATTTGACCATGGTTTGACTATGTTGACCATGGTTTGACTGCTTTGACCATGGTTTGACTGCTTTCTGAACACCAGGATTAAACCACAATATTGGTATTAAAGGAATTTCAATTGAGTTTAATTTTACTGTCTCACCCAATTTAGGGTTATCAATCATGTTAGCCTTATAGGTTTTGTGAGATAGGTTTTGATAGGTAATATTATTTTTAAAAATTATAATTTATTTTGAAACACTTAATTAATTTTGAAAACAATTGAATTTATTTTGAAAAGAATGTCTACAACTAACTGAAGGTTTGTGTTAAATTCAGATTTGACAGAGACTAATTTGAATTTGAATTTCAAAGATTGGCTTCCAGGTCTTGGCGAGGCACTAGGCCTTCTTTGGTCGTAGCCTTATTGGATCATCAACCCTTTCCTTGACAAAGCCTTTTAGTGAAATTTCATTTTCAAAATTAATCTTTGAAAAATTCTGGTCTAACTAGTTTGGGTCTTGGATCGGTAGCTTCGGCTAGTTTCACCAGTCTAAAGAGACCAAGTAGAGAACACTTGACCTTATTAGAATTGGTTTCCCTAACGTACTATCATCTCACCTCCACCCAATACTATGTTGTCAAATTTCAGTTAAGTTAGTTCAGTCCTTAAACTAACCATTCCTAAATCTAAGCATGGTAAATTGCGGGAATTAAGTAAACAATCAAACAAGCAAATTGAAAGCAACAATTTTATCTAACAATAAATATTGTTTTCAATTTGGCTCCCCCTGGACTAAAGCCGCGATAATGGTTTGGCAAGATGTGAATCTTGTCCTTGGGGATCCAATATTGATTTGATCCAGTTTGTTTGTTCAGGCATAGTTTGGGTACCCATGCCTGAACCTTAGGTCTGGATTGGTTCAGTACAGCAAAGTAGGATCTTTGTCTAGATTTGGTTCTATAGCCTAGTCCGGATCGATTTAGAACCGATTTCTATTTTCCAAGAATCATATCAAGACCCTTGGAACCAGAAGTGAATCGTTCTAAGGCAGCTCTAAGATCCTTGACTTGAGTTTTCAGAGAGGAGTTCTCTTTCTCAAGTTTTTCAACTTGAGTAGAGGTTCCTTCTTGAACCTTCTCAGTTAAGGGTCTAGAGTCAGCTCCCTCTCTCAGGAGTTTTACTTCCTATCGGAGGGATTCGACTCGGAGTTTATCTTTCGCCAAATCTCGAGAAAGATAAGAAATTAACTCATTTAACTGACTTCTAGTAAAACCACTTACCTTGATTTCGCCGTCCTCTGAAAATGTCAGTCTGCCGTCGTCCTGTTCCGATTCTGACTCGGTCTCGATTTCTTCTAAGGCGGTTAGTGCGAGCAGGTTCGACTGTGGGACCTCTTCTTCTTCTTCGGAGGAGGACTCGTCCCACGTTGCCTGAAGAGCCTTTTTCCTTCTATTCTTCTTGGTCTCCTTTAGGTTCGGACACTCCGTCTTGTAGTGACCCTTCTTCTTGCACTCGTAGCAGGTCACGTTGGGCTTATTCTTTTCATTTGCGGGTTCAGCTGGTTCATCCTTTCTTCGGATGGCTTTCCGTCTGTTGGTTTGGTTCTTCAATTCCTTGTAGTAGTTTCGGGCCAGTTGGACCAGCTTAGGTCGATCTCCTTCTTCATCTTCTGAGTCTGAGTCTGAGTTAGACTCGGGTTCAGGTTGAGGCTTCTTCTTGGTTGAACTTCCAGTTTTACCTGCAACAAAGGCAATACCTTTCTCGGCCAGATTGCAGTTAGTCTGTTCATGTAATTCTAATTCAGAGAACAATTCATCTAATTTAATTTTTGAAAGGTCCCTTGAAACCTTGTATGCATCTACCATAGATGCCCACAAGGTGTTTCTCGGGAAAGCATTTAAAGCGTACCTTATCAAGTCACGGTTTTCCACCTTGTGACCGATTGTGTGTAGTCCGTTCATTAGTTCCTGAATTCGGGCGTGAAACTGAGCTGCTGTTTCGTTGTCGTTCATCTTGATCGTGTACAGCTTGTTCAGGAGGAGATCTCTCTTGCTGATTCGAGTGTCTGAAGTTCCTTCGTGCAGCTCGATCAGTTTTCCCCACAGCTCCTTGGCACTATTGAATGGACCCACCCGGTTTAGCTCCTCTTTTGTTAAGCCGCATTGGAGGGTCTGGGTCGCCTTTGCATCAGCTTCAATCTTCCGTTTCAGAGCGGTGTCCCACTCTGTGTAGGTCTGAGGTACTCCTTCAGCATTCTTTGGAATCTCCAATCCGGACTGGATGATTATCCACATGTCCACCTGAGTTTTCAGGTGGACCTCCATTCTGCTCTTCCAGTAGGAGAAGTCTTCCCCACTGAAGAGAGGTGGTCTTGCGGTGCTGAAGCCTTCTTGCATTGCCATTTTATCTGAAAAGTAAACAAAAAGGAAAAAGAATATCCCAAGACTTGTTCTTGGATTAGTAGTGCGGGATTAAGAGAAATGATTATCGAGGGGTGTTGCATCGGTCTCGATTAGCGAGAAAGATTTCGAATAAACAAAAAAAAATTAAAAAAAAATTTCGTAAAAATCCGAAAAACTCTCAAATTGGTGGTTGTACCAAATTTGAGCTTCCCCGCTCTGATACCACTTGTTGGATCGAGAGAAACGATAGAGGGGGGTGAATATCGTAAAACGTTCGGATTAGAGTTAGAGAAATTACGCAGCGGAAGTAATAAACACAAAACGCGAACACAAGATCTTTTACTTGGTTCGGAGTCGCGGTCGACTCCTACTCCAAGGCCCACAGTCGTTGACCGTTTACTGCGGGCAATTCTATATGTGCGCAAAATCAGTTTACAAGATGTATTACAAGAATAGTGCAGAAAAACTTAAAAGTAGCTCTTCGTTACCGACGTTCGGTGTAGATTGTATTTTCGGAGCAGAGGGACGTCGTCGGCGCTTGTATCTCGAGTCGGGAGGTTTTCGAAGCAGAGCGCGGGAGTAGAAGAGCGTGAATGCGTTGGAAAACTTGATTGTTCGAAGCCTTGGGGTCGAGGGCCTTTTTATAGCCCCTGGGGGCGCCCGGAACGTCGGGGGCGCCCCCCCCCCCACGTGTCAACTGATCCGAGTTCCTCTCAGTCAGCTCTGATCCCTTCAAACTCGGGATCAGACTTTGACGGGATCGCCCGGGACGCTGGGGGCGCCCGGGTTGACTCTTATCCATTGGCTTCTCGCTGGCTTCCGCTTCGTTAGCTTGAGCTGGGGGCGCCCTGACCATCCGGGGCGCCCGGGAGCACGGGGGCGCCCCGCCCATGAGCTACCGAAGCACTTCTTTTGCTTCATCTGTTTTGTATTCACCTTGGGGGTGCCCGGGACACTCCGGGAGCCCTACTCAGCTGCTTCCTCACTCTTTTGAGGCTCTCTGAGCTGCAGACACTTGTTCCTTCGGTCCTGCATCCGGGGTTAGTCCAAAACAACATAAAGCAATAATATGTTAGTTTTATACAGCCTTAGCTATCTTGGTTCTGACTTTGGGTCTCCAAAATGGAGCCCTAGGTCGAACCGACGCCTACTGTTCCCTCGTCGGGGAACGCGTCCTCACCTACTCCTCTCGGGAGAATTTACCTGATGCCAACCGGCTCCTCCGGTTGGACTTTTGCCCAGCAGTCCTCCGCCAGGTGCCTAACTGTGCTTCGCCAGGTCTTCAGTACCAAGCTGTCCTTCGCCTGGTGCCTTGCAGTCCTTCGCTAGGTCTTTGTATCCTGGCATTCCTTCTCCAGGTGCCTAGCAGTCCTTCGCTAGGGCTTTGTATCCTGGCATTCCTTCGCCAGGTGCCTAGCTGTCCTTCATTAGGGCTTTGTATCCTGGCATTCCTTCGCCAGGTGCCTAGCAGTCCTTCGCTAGGGCTTTGTATCCTGGCATTCCTTCGCCATGTGCCTAGCAGTCCTTCGCTAGGGCTGTTCCTACACACTTGAGTAACATATTAGATAAACATTTTACCTTAACTTTTGAACCCTTTTGTCATTATCAAAACACAGGTTCGACTTGGGTGCTTTCTGCACCAACAAGGTTAAACTCAATCAAGGCATTCAACAAATTAGAACATTCATCCAATGAAAAATAAGGTTGTATCAAAATAAGTCTCCAAGCAAGTTTCCTTGATTGGAATGTCCAAGTATGATCATGGAGCCAAATACACATATGTTATGCATTGATTTTCCCCATACTTGGTCAACTTAGTGATTTTTGTCTCGTCAACCTAATTTCTCAAGGGATGCATCAACATTTTGAGTAATTAGGTTGATCCTAGCATCTCACCCCATTTCTAGCAAACAAAAATATTTTGTTAAACCTTATAATTTGTGTGAGATGTCCCCAAGTTGCCCAATTATTGTTCCCAACAATTTGAAATGATCATGAAGGGTTTTATATGCTTTTCAAAACTATGAAGCGCGACACATTCCCAACTCCCTTCGTAAGAAACTAAACTCATTTTCGGGGAGGGGTTTAGTGAAAATGTCCGCTAGGTTTGATTTGGACTCTACATGTGAGAGTACAATATCTCCTCTAGCAACATGTTCTCTAATGAAGTGGTGACGCACTTCAATGTGTTTGGTCCTAGAATGATGGACTGGATTCTTGGTTAGGTTTATCGTGCTTATGTTGTCACACAACACTTGTACACCCTTGTAGGTTAATCCATAGTCCTCTAGTGTATGAATCATCCACAACAATTGTGATACACTCTCTCCCATGGCGATATTCTGCCTCGGTCGTGGAGAGAGCAACACAATGTTGCTTCCGACTTGACCAACTAACTAATGATGATCCTAAGAATTGGCAACCCCCACTCGTGCTCTTACGATCCAACTTGCACCCAGCATAGTCGGAATCGGTGTAGCCAATTAGGTCAAATGACTCGGTACAGGGGTACCAAAGGCCAACTCCAATCGTGCCCTTAAGGTATCTCAATATTCTTTTGACAACAATTAAATGAGATTCCTTGGCACAAACTTGATACCTAGCGTACATACCCACAGCAAAAAGTATATCAGGTCGACTAGCTGTGAGATATAGCAAACTATCTATCATGCTCCAATATTGAGTTAGGTCAACAGGCTTACCACTCTCATCATTGTCTAATCGTGTGTTTGTAGCCATGGGAGTGGTTACCTCTTTGGAATCACTCATGTTAAATTTTCAGAGCATCTCTTGAGTGTATTTTGATTGGTGCACATGGATTCCGTCACGAGTTTGCTTAATTTCAAGTCCAAGGAAGAAAGTCAACTCTCCCACTAGACTCATTTCAAATTCACTCTCCATGTGTCCAATAAATTCATTCAAATAACCCTTATTGTTTGAGCCACAAATTATGTCATCGACATACACTTAGGCTACATATATATTGTCACCATCTCTCCGTAGAAATAGTGTAGGGTCTATTTATCGTCTCACAAAGCCTTTTTCAATTAGAAATGTCCACAACCGCTCATACCAAGCTCGAGGTGCTTGTTTAAGGCCGTAGAGCGCCTTCTTGAGCTTAAACACGTGGTTTGGAAATTCGGAACTTTCAAACCCCGGAGGTTGTTCGGCATAGACCTCTTCTCTTATGAAACCATTTAGAAAGGCTGGTTTGACATCCATTTGATAGAGTTTGAAACCTCGATGTGCTGCAAATGCAAGCATCAATCGGATGGACTCTAATCATGCCACGGGAGCATAGGTCTCAACGTAATCAAGGCCTTCAACTTAACTATAGCCCTTGGCTACTAAGCGTGCCTTGTTTCTTACGATTTTTCCCTTATGGTTCAATTTATTTTTGAAGACCCATTTGGTTCCAATAATGGTGGTCTTCTTAGGTCTAGGGACTAAGTCCCAAACTTGGCTTCTTTCGAATTGACCTAGTTCATCTTGCATGGCAATGATCCAATCGGGATCATTTAATGCTTCGTCAATTTTTCTAGGTTCAATTTCGGAAATTAGGGCAACTTCATTAGCCTCATTCCTGAAGAATGATCTAGTTCTAACCCCATGATGGATGTCTCCATCGATTTGGTCTTGGGGATGACTAGAAGCTAACTTAGTTTGCATTGGTGTTGGAGGTGCTTCTTGGATGGTGTCACTAGACACAAGCTCAGCCTCAGGATCCGACTGATCTATGAGTTATCTAGGCTCACCGTCATCAGATTCATCACCACCATCTATAATACTTGGACTTCCATCCAAACTTAGTTTCCTAAGTTCGAATTGAACTCCTTTTACACCTTCTGATTGATCATTAACTTTTGGAATTTCCTCAAAAACAACATCAGAAGACTCTTCAACCAATCTAGATTTCTTGTTATAGACTCGGTAAGCTTTGTTGACGAGGGAGTACCCGACCAGTATCCCTTCATCAGCTTTCGCTGTGAACTTTCCAAGATGGTCCTTGGTGTTTAGGATAAACACCTTACAACCAAACACCCTAAGATGTTTAACTGTAGGTGATTTTCCAAACCAAAGTTCATGAGGAGTCTTCCCTAAGAATCTATGAATGAGGACTCAGTTTTGCACGTAGCAAGTTGTGTTCACAGCTTCAGCCCATAAGTAACTCGGTAAGGAGTACTCATTGAGCATGCTTCGAGCAGCCTCTTGTAAGACTCGATTCTTCCTCTCTACAACACCATTTTGTTGTGGTGTTCTAGGAGTAGAGAACTCGTGTCTATACCCTCTCTCTTGACAAAACTCTAAAAATCATTGATTTTGAAATTCTCCTCCATAATCACTCCTAATTGTTTTAATTGTTGATGATTTTTCATTTTCAACCCTTCTACAAAATGAAATAAAGACATCTAAGGTTTGGTCCTTATATTTTAGAAAATAGGTCCAAGTATATCTAGTAAAATCATCAATGATCACAAAACAATATCTACTACCATTCAAGGATATAATTGTACTACAATCAAATAGATCCATGTGGAGTCAATCTAAAGCGGTAGATGTACTTACAGCGCTTTTACCTTTGTGTGAAGATTTCGTTTGCTTACCCATTTGGCATGCATGACAAAGCTTATCCTTTTCATACTTGATGCTTGGTAAGCCACAAACTAGTCCCTTGTTGGCCAATTTCCGGATGTTCTTCATGTTCACATGTGCCAATCTCTGGTGCCAAAGAGTAGACTCATCTTCTCTTGACATGAAACACTTAACAATAGCATTAGTAGCACTTTTAAAGGAAACTTGGTAAATGTTATCTATCCTTGTGCCTACTAGTACCGTGTCAAATGTGTCATGTTGTCTAACTAGACATTGACTTGATTGAAAATCAATTGTGTAACCCGTGTCACACAATTGACTGACACTTAGGAGATTAAATGTCATCCCCTTGACTAGAAGGACATACTTAATCCTAAGACATTCGGATATTTGAATGCCTCCTATCCCTACAACCTTAAGTCTACCATTGTTACCAAAGGAAACATTACCTCTACTTTTTCTTTGAAGTGTAGTAAATAAGGATCTATCACCGGTCATGTGTTTGGAGCACCCACTATCAACGAACCAAGTTGATAGATGCTTCCCCTCAATCACGACCTACACAATACGAAAGATAGAAGATTTAGGTACCCAAATCTTGGGACCTGAGACACGTACAATGCAAGACTTAGGCACCCATGCCTTGACCACATTCCTTTGAACCCTAGGAGTCTTAAGTGGTCTAACATCAGTCCTAGACATAAGGAAACAAATGATGGTTCTTTAGGTCGGTAACCTATACCGCCTTGTTGTA
>JAGFNQ010001089.1:186242-456633 GCA_024364735.1 Boesenbergia rotunda
TCAGTGGCGCAGTCGTCCGTTGAAACCTGAGAAGGAAAACTGCCAAACCTGATGTAGCAAAAGACTCCAGTTGACCCTCCTTGGATGATCCCTAAGTTATCTGCACACTTAGCAGATGATTAGCACACCAAATCAATAGAAGATCAAGTATCAGAAGAATCAAAACAGAGATTAGTAGTGTATCAGTAGAAATCAGAACGCGATCAGAACTCTGACAGCGCATTTTGAATTAAAGCTGTCAGCTAATGATCGGTCTCCGGACCGATCAGAGAGGCCCCTGATCGGTCATCGGACCGATCAGTACAGGTCCAATCCGATCAGGCTCCAGCCTGATCGGTCCACAGTGAGAAACCCGGAATCACGACCTTCTTGTGATCGGTCACACTGACCGATTACAGATCGTTGATCAGTCACCGGACCGATCTACGAGTTCATTAAGCCTTCAAGGCACTACCCGTAGCGTTTCCCAATCAAAGGCGCCTGATCGGTCGCCAGACCGATCAGAGTGTTCCCTGATCGGTCACGGTGACCGATCAGGCCACTCCTGGACCGTTCAGGACCCAGCCTGATCGGTCCGGGAGGCATTTGATCGATCACGAAGACCGATCAATGGTTTCTCCCTTAAACCCTCTGCTTCTTCCCTGATCGTTCACCAGAACGATCATGAACCTAGCTTCCCAAGCTAGTCAACCTAGCTTCCCAAGCTAGGACCTGGCTTCCCAAGCTAGGACCTAGCTTCCCAAGCCAGGGTTTCAGTCAACCTAGCTTCCCAAGCCAGGACCTGGCTTCCTAAGCCAAGACCTGGCTTCCTAAGCCAAGACTTGGCTTCCCAAGCCAGGACCTGGCTTCCCAAGCCAGGACCTGGCTTCCCAAGCCAGGACCTGGCTTCCCAAGCCAGGATTTCAGTCAACCTAGCTTCCCAAGCTAGGACCTGGCTTCCCAAGCCAGGGTTTCAGTCAACCTAGCTTCCCAAGCTAGGACCTAGCTTCCCAAGCCAGGATTTCATCCACTTCGTGCCCAGTCCCCGACCAGGACTTAATCCCAATCATCTCATTAACTAAACTAAAATCGGTGTCAACACCAAAACAATAATCAGTGTCAGACTGCATCAACAGTAAATTCGACCCCTCCCACTGCATGTTCTTTAGAAGTCCTTCCGGGAGGTTGTAGGCTGTTAAGTTTGAGTACCCATTCTAGAAGCCTACGGGATCCTGCAAAACCATGTAAAGAAAATACCTCCCGCACGCATGCAGGGTAAGAAAGTAATGAAATATAAATAACCTCTACATAAAATGAATCAAAATATGTGTCACATCCAATGAAATCAATTTTCGATACCTCAATACATTTATCACAATTAGTATCTACACAGGGTATATCAAGAATTTCATCACAACCAATGAAATCAATTTTGGGTACCTCTATTAATTTTTCACCATCAATTTCTGCATAGGATGTATAAAGTAATACATCAGAACCAATAAAATCAACACTAGGTATCTCCATGAATTTTTCACAATCAATTTCTAAATAAGATGTATCAAGACATGCATCACAACCAATAAAATCACTAATAGGTACCTCCATGAGTTTTTCACAAAGAACATCTACACAAGATATATCAAGAAATATATCACAACCAACAAAATCAATACTAGGTATCTCTATGGAATTTTCACAATTATTATCCACATAAGATGTATCACAACATGCTTCATATTCAACTAAATCAATATTAGGTGCCTCCATGGGTTTTTCACAATCAATTTCAGCATAAGATGTATCAAAAGATTCATCACAACCAATAATAGGTACCTCAATGAATTCTTCCAAAGAAATAGGAGGAATACTTACCTCATCATGCTGTAAATTACCTGGAGGTTCTATAAGAGTAGATGTAACTGTGGTCTCCTCCTGGTCATCCACAAGCTCCATTTCAATCTCAGGTTCTGGTGGACATTCAACTAAGAAAGTTGATTCTTGGGTTCTTGCTTCCACCGTGTAAGTCCCTACACTTTCTGGCTTATCCTCTGGATCTTCTAATGTATCAGTCAATGATGGTGGTCCTTGGGGCTCAGTGCAATCCCCTACACCTATAGAATCATCTCCAACGCATGTTTACTCAGTAATATCTGCAACAACCATATTAGAAAAATCAGGACCAACATCAACTATATCATCACAAAATAAAAGATAAGAAGGGTCCTGTAGAGCTTCAGATTCGAATTCCAGGCTATCACAAGCTTTTCTATCCATCTCCTCCAATGCCTCTTCCACTAATGCCTCTTCAACCTCATTTGAGCTAAAATCTCCTCCCACTATATCAAGTGAAGCTTCATCAGCAATTAAATCTGCCTCAACAACCTCATCTGAAATATCCATGCCAATGCTAGGAGGATCCTCTCTGGGGTGATGTGAGAAGTGTAAAGGAACTTTTGGCTCCTCCACTTGAGCTGAAAATTTTGAAAATGAACTCTGAACAGGAGTTTTAGGAGGAATAGCTGCTGTAGGTACCCTGATTTTGCTGAATTCTTCTTCTTCTTCCACCAAAATTGCAAGATCAATTGAAGAAGGACTTAAACTTGCACTAGGGTCACTACCAACTGATGTAGAATCAATTCCAGGGTTGTTTTGAAGTGGAAAATAAGATGCTGAATATTTTTCAGGAATTTCAGCCCTTGGAATGTTCAAACTTGAAACAACTTCCTTATCCCTCAAAGTTAGTTCACAATCATGCCCCTCAAAATTAAGAATAGCTTGAGAAGGTAATTGTCCTGATCCTTGGGCTTGCATTTGTTCCATTCCTCTAACCATTTGCTCAAGGCGTCTTTTAAAGTCTTTAAGAGTAGAATCATACTCTTGTTGTTGTAAACTTTTCTGTTGTATGATTTGTTCCATAATTTCCCCAAGCCTTTGTTGTTGAGCCTCAAACTCACTGGAATCCTCAAAATCTCCTTGATTGGTGTGGAACTCCTGTTGGTCTTGAAATGTAGCATAAGGTTGCTCAAAATTATGATTAGGCTGTGAATTCTGAAAATAGGGTTGTTGGGGCTGATCAAGTGATTGATTTGGCTGCTGGAACTGCTGAAAATTGGGTTGGATACTTGGTTGGAATTGCTGAAAATTGTAGCTCTGAAAATTCTGGTTCTGAGGTGAAAATTGTTGTGGTGAGGGCTGAAATTGTGGAGGCTGAAAACTCTGATTAAATGGTTGAAAACCTTGCTGATTATCATTGTAACCTTGCTGAAAATTCTGGAATTGCGGTTGAAATGGCTGTTGTGGCTGATTGAAAGGTTGGTTTTGTTAAAAATTCGAATAGGGTTGCTGAAATTGTTGGAAAGGCTGACTTGGCTGAAAATTTTGGAATTGTGGCTGAAATTGTTGTGGTTGAGGCTGAAATTGATAATTTGGTTGCTGAAAATTTGAATAGGACTGCTGAAAACTCTGAAATGGAGGATGTCCTTATTGTAGAGGCTGTTGTGAATTAAAATGATTCCCCCAACCCGAATTGCAAGTAGATGAATAAATGTTGGGTCTTTGTTGGAATTCCATTTGCTTCACCAAAAACTTTAACTCCAACAATGAACTTTTGATCTCTAACTATTCATTTGAAAACATTCTGAACGTCCTCAATGTCACCACCTGCAGTCCTGTCACAAAACAAACAAAATGGCAGCAACCGTATACAAAAAGAATAAGCAAATGTGAATAGAATCCAAGAATATAAATATTAAACACAAGCTCAAATTAAACAAACTCAACTAGTAGTTCCCCGGCAACGGCGCCAAAAATTTGATGGTGCCCAATACTAGTGTCACGATGAGCACTCAAATTTAGATATTTGTAAACTGAAAATCCTTTGGCTAACAAAGTTAAAATGTAGTAAAGGGGCCTCAGGTCGTATTTTTCCAAGGCCTTAAGAATCCTCTTGCCTGGATAGACATAGGACCACACAAATCAGAATGAACCAACTCCGACACATCTTTGGCTCTATACCCCTTGGTCTTAAGAGACTTCTTGGTCATTTTACCTTCTAAGCAGGATTCGTAGGTTAGGAAGTCCTCCACCACCAATGAACCCAAAGGTCCATCAGCTATCAACCTTTGAATTCTACTCAAGTTAATATGACCTAACCTTAGATGCCAAAGATATATTTGATTCATTTTCGAAGGTTATTTTCTCTTATTAGAATTAGAAGATGAGTTATTAATTTCTATTTACATCGTGGGAGAAATTGGATTAAGAGTATATAAATTGCTAACCAACACACCAGAACAAATAATCTCTCTATTCCTTTTGATAACAACTCTATCATTAAAAGAAATAGAGTATCCATCCATAAACAATTTAGAAACTAAAATTAAATTCTTTCTAAAAGAAGATACGTAAAGACAATTTCTCATACCTAAATATTTATTCTTATCAAAAGATAAATAGACATCTCTCACTGCAATAGCCGCCAACTCCGTAGCATTGCCCATGTAGATGGTAATCTCACCCTCAGATAGTCATCTAGTTTCCTGGAACCCCTACAAAGAATTGCAAACATGATCAGTGGCTCCCATATCTACACACCAGGTACCGGTAGATAATATTGCTAAACATGTTTCAACAACTAATGAAAAAGATATACCTTGATTTTTCTCCTTTCGGTGGGGCAGTCCACCTTCCAATGTCCAATCTGTTTGCATGTGTAGCACTTGCCTTTCGGCTTCTTCATTCCAGCCTCAGGTCCTTGAGATCCAACCGCTTTCTTTGCTAAATCTTGTTTCTTCTTCTTCTTGCCTTTCGGCTTAGAAGTAGAAACTTTTTCAGCAACATAAGCTTGAGCACATTGACGAAATAGTCCCTCAGCTGCCTGTAGTTCTGTCAGAAGTTCCGCCAACGAATATGTCCTTTTGTTCATATTGTAGTTCAGGCAGAACTGCTCAAAACTTCTAGGAAGTGGCTGAAAAATGATATCGACCTGGGTTTCCCTATCGATTTCAGCTCCAAGGACTTCCATCTCATTCAAATGAGCCATCATCTTGAGAACATGATCCCTCACGAGTGTTCCCTTAGCCATGGTGGTTGTCATTAAGTTCCTCATAGCCTCTTGCCTAACAGCCCGATTTTGGTGTCTGAAGAATTCCTTGAGATTGAGCATCATGTCATAGGTAGTAGCGAAGGTCTGATGCTGATGTTGCAGTACATTTGACATGGAAGCTAAAATGTAACACCACGCCATCTCATCTGCTTTTATCCACTTTCTATAACTCTCTTTCTTCTCTTTACTAGAATTCTCACTAGGCTTAGCGGGACAGATCTCAAAGAGCACAAATTTGTACTCCTTAGCAGTTAAGACAATATACAGGTTCCTTTTCCAGTCAATATAATTGGGACCAGTAAATTTGTTTTTTTTAAATAACTATAAGTGGGTTGAAAGCCATTTTGAAAAATCCTGAGAATCACAATGGTCAAAACATTAGATTTTAAAATAATATTGATTCCTCAAATAATAAAATTTTAAAATCACCAACACCTCAAAACACCATGAATTTTGTATACCACGATAGCGTAGACGTATACAAATTCAAACATTTATAAGAAGAGATTTTAGCCATTAATTTTATTATCTTACCAACCTTACTTTTTGACAAATAAAATTAATAGTTGGTTTATCTTCGGCCATACAAATAATAGCAATAATTCCGATGGGGAGGATACTATTAAATGCATCTAAGTGTACATCATTACACGATACCAAGTCAATTATATAGGATTATATCCCTTTGGATGGGGAAGATCATACACTCCTAAATAATTTTCTATAATCATATTTGATCTAGTGATCCGCAAAACAAACTCATCCGATGTGGAGGAAGGCACTCAGAACCAACGCGCAAATTTATTTGCATCACTTATCAAATCAGTAATGGAGGTCACGAGACTCAAAGATTCCCTCTCTCACTTAGTAATTTAAAAATTGAGGAATTTTTATGCAATCACAACAAGCATAATAAACAATCAAGCAATAAACATGAAAATCTAAATTTTCAACTATTATGGTTTTTGTTTTCCAACATGCCTCCAGTCGTGTTGCCACCTCGTCTCCTTCTTCCTTCACCATGCGCAAGCAAGAAGCTCTGAGCTGAGAAAAAAAAATATTTTAATTTACATCCTTCGATCCTGAGTGTACATAAAATCTAGATCGAAATAAATTAAAATAAGCGGCTAACATTATCGTATTTAATTACATAATTAAATACTAAAGCCTCATCAACCCCAAAGATTCAAATAAACATTACAATCACACACAACCATCATACACAATCACACATAGCCATAATAGTTGGATCTTATATCTGCAACCAAAAAGTTAGCCTCATGCACATCCTACTATTATCCAACATATTATATATGAAAAAGCATGAATGTAACTGAATCCAAAACACACAAAACCGGAAACCTCACTCTGATACCAATTGTTAGTTTCTTCCCGTTCGGTTGCGATTCCTCTCCATATCCCCGGATTAAAATTTTCTATTAATTAGAAACAATCCGGATGGAAAGAAACTTTCCGAACGACCTGTTCATCATCATACTATTCGATTGAGTGATCGCTTGAACAAACTT
Source organism: Boesenbergia rotunda (assembly GCA_024364735.1). Lineage (NCBI taxonomy): Eukaryota > Viridiplantae > Streptophyta > Magnoliopsida > Zingiberales > Zingiberaceae > Boesenbergia > Boesenbergia rotunda. Next base: position 192,858 of record JAGFNQ010001089.1, read on the forward strand.
GTTGTTCAAGCTATCTAACTCCTTTATCGATTAGCCGTGGAAAAGATGACGAAATATGGATCGCCTGTTTTTGAGTTTATCTTCGGGGTCCATGATAACAAGCAATACAATTAAACAAGAAACATGAAAACAAGATTTATACCTCTTGTTTATCTCTTGAACTTCTATTGTATTCCTATCCTCTTCTTGGACGTCGTGTGGGTGACTATCTTCTAAGAAACGAAGCCACCAAAAGCACCTTTCTTCCTCCTCTTACTTGCGCCAAGCACGTTCTTCCCTTCCTTGTTGCCGCTGGCCAAAAGGAAGAGCAAACTCATCCCTTTTCTTGCTTGCGTCGGTGCCCAAGAGGGAAAGAAGAAGAAGAAGAAGAAGAAGAAGAAGAGAGAAAGAATTCTCTCCTTGCTTGAAAACCCTAGCTGCCGACCACCACTATTCCTCCTTCCTTGTTGTCGCCGGCCAAAGAAAGAAGATGAAGTCTTCTCCTTTGCTTGCCCTAGACGCATGCCCCAAGATGGGAGAAGAGAAGAAGAAAAAGAGAGCTCTTCCTTCTTCCTTATTTGCGCACGCCAACCTTCCTTCTTCCTCCTTGCCACCGGCCTTAGAGCACCATGCCCCACCGCAAACCCTAGGAGAGAGAAGGGAGAGAGGGAGGGAGGAAAGAAGCCTTAGGGTTGAGTTATTGGTCTTGGTTTCATGGCTTCATAAGGTATTTATAGGCTACAATAGGGATCATGAGGAGGAGTTGATTTCGGTCTCCTAATGGATCCTAAACCCAACCCATTAATCATAACCCGCTCCACTAATGGGTTATCATTGAACTACCACACCAACCCCATAATTAAATATGGCTCCACCATATTATGTGTACATAATCTCTCCGTGTTTAAGATATCGTATGCCCATTATTTAATTAAATTACTGACAAATTAATTAATTAATATCTAACTCCATGAGTAGTACCACGCAACCTTATTATCATGTCGGACCAAGTCCGCCAGCAGGATTTACATGATAAATTTTATGAGCTTCTCAAGGGGAAATCATCATCCTAAAAATTAGGACATAGTTTCCTATTTGTGCAATCTTGGTTAAGTCAGGGTTGACCTAGTTTGACTAGGCTCGGGTGAGCTTATGTCTATTAAGCTTGGTAAGCTTAAGGTTGGATGTTTCGATGTTTGATAATGATGTTTGAATATCACATGATGTTTGAATATTGTATGAGTCAAGTGGGTCAAGGTTGACTGGAGACTTGACTGGAAAAGACCTAGTGGAACTAGGCACACCTAGTGGGACTAGGTGAAGTCCCGGTGGATCGGGGTGATCGCACGCTGGCATGGAAAAAGACCTAGTGGGGCTAGGTGAAGTCCAGGTGGATCGGGGAGATCGCACGCGGGCATGGAAAAATACCTATGGCATGGGAAAAGACCTAGTGGGACTAGGTGAAGTCCAGGTGAATCGGGGAGGTCGCACGCTGGCATGGGAAAAGACCTAGTGGGACTAGGTGAAGCCTAGGTGGATCGGGGAGATCACACGGTGGCATGAAAAAAGATCTAGTGGGACTAGGTGAAATCCAGGTGGATCGGGGAGATCTCACGCTGGCATGGAAAAAGACCTAGTGGGACTAGGCACGCCTAGTGGGACTAGGTGAAGCCCAGGTGGATCGGGGAGATCGCACGCTGACATGGGAAAAGACCTAGTGGGACTAGGTGAAGTCTAGTTGGATCGAGGAGATCTCACGCTGGCATGGGAGAAGACCTAGTGGGACTAGGTGAAATCCAGGTGGATCGGGGAGATCGCACGCTGGCATGGGAGAAGCCCTAGTGGGACTAGGTGAAGTCCAGGTGGATCGGGGAGATCGCACACTGGCATGGGTTAAGTCCTAGTTGGGAGCTAGGAAGGAGAAATCCAAGTTGGTCAAAGGGTTGATCGGACGCTTGGTAGAGAAGTCCTAACAGGTCACGGTTGACCAAGGTTAGGCAAGGGAACCCTAGACTTGTGCACACGAGTTAGGATTGAGCTCAATCGATTGGGTAATCGATTGGGGGTGGTTTATCACAAACAGAAGCCTCCTTAATTGATTAGGTGATCGATTAAGGAAGGAGTGAATCGATTGGGTAATCGATTGGGAGAAATTAGTTGCAAGAACAAAAGCTGGCTGAATTGATTGGGTAATCGATTCAGCCTTGCCTTAATCGATTGGGTAATCGATCAAGGTGTTCTGTAATCGATTGGGCAATCGATTACAGCAGTTTTGCACGAGAGCATAGAAAGGTGCTGAATCGATTCAGCAATCGGTTAAGGTTGTTCTTAATCGATTGGCTAATCGATTATGCTTCAAAAAATAGCCGTTGAACGGCTAAGTCTGACGTGGTAATCGATCGGGCAATCGATTAAGGAACCCTAGGCATCGGGTATATAGGGTTTTCACGCAGGTTTGAAGCAGGATCGCTCGTGTAGCTTCCTCCTCCTTCATCGCCATTTCAAGTGAGGCCTTGGAGCTTAGTGCTGGTGCATTTCTAAGGATCAAGAGGCGATTCCAAGCTTGAAGATAGTAAGAAAAGCAAAGAGAGCTAAGTTGTGTAAATCTTGTAAAATTTCTTTTGTATTTGATTGGATTCTTGTTGTATCTTCTTGAAAGCTTGTAAGAGGTTTCTCTACCTCAAGAAGGAGATCTTTCATAATGTATGAGAGAGTGAGGATAGTAGACCCTTGGATTAGTCACCTCAAGGAGGTGAATACCAAGTAAAATCGAGGTGTTAGCATTGCTCAAGTCTTCCGCCGCAATAAATCTACAACGAGCAAAGATCGGAGCTAATCACCCCCGTCTAGCTCTCCTACCAGTCCTAACATTTCCTCCTATAATCAACGACACGTCATGTAATTAATATTATTGTCTAATTTACCAGGCCAATTGATTAAACGAATAAATCTCGCCCATTGGTAAATTAAAGAAATAAATATTAAGTACATGTGTCCATTATTTTATCGGGATTAAGAGTATGTACATCATAATAACAGAGATCTTGTTTGATTATATAGTCAGTATAAATCGAACAACCTCATGTCGGTCCTGCTCAATACACACAAAGTGTACTAGTGTAATTCTATAGTCAAGATAGACTAATACCAAATTACACTACAACTATTCCAATGGTTTGTCCAAATTCATCTCGGTTGTGAACCACTACTTATACTTTAAAAGGAACTGATAACATTGTCTTCTGTGTGGCACCACACACCATGTTATCTACAATGTAAAGTAATAGACAATTTGCACACATATAATAAATATAAAATGCAAACAATGACCATGTGATTCTTATTCCAAAATAGAGATGTTCATATAAAAGCTAGATTTTTAGTATACATCCTGATAAAAGGGTTGACTCTCTAACTTCTCGAGAAGATAAAACGGAGAATGCTTAAGACTCTTCAACTTCTTGAGAAGAAAGGGGCTTATGATGTTCCAATTTCATGAGAAGGGTTGAGTTTTTCTGTGACTCTCCAATTTCTAAGTTCGTGGGACAAATGAAGAACATACTCGTGTGGATACCGTAGAGACGCAAACATTCTGATCATGGTTAGATCGGCCGGACTAGTAGTCTTCTGAGAGTTGTTCACGCATCAAAAGTAATAATCATATTCAATAAAGTAGTTCTGTATTCGTATGAATTTCTAGAGTGATTGATTCTGCTGCGTTTTGGTTTGTTTTCGCTATAAATCCTTGTAGCGAACATGTCTTATTTGATAAGATAACCCTAAAAATTATGATTATATATATATATATATATATATATATATTTATATGGTAGCTAGCACTACAGATATAATATATTATGATTCACCAATTGTGCTTGTGAGATAGGTGGCGATTGTGCTTATGTAGATATCATTAGAGGCGTGAACGTATTGATCATGTTGAGATCAACCATACTCTCTAAATATGCAAAAGAATTTTATACATCAAAAGGTGATATTATTTTCAAATTAACGATGTACTATGAATTCATATGGAAAATATTATACTAAGTAATCCCCATTGTTTTTGTTCTTATTACAATGTAATCCCTTGGAAATTCAAATTAGATATGGAAAATTCAAATTAGTAATCCCCATTGTTTTTGTTCTTATTAGAGGCGTGAACGTATTGATCATGTTGATTAGCTATGGAAAATTCAAATTAGATAATTTGATCCTCATTGTTTTTGTTTTTATTACAATGTAATCCCTTAGCTAGTAATTTTTATGGAATTCATGTGTCAATGAACTTAATCATACTTAAGTATGATCTACTTTAGTATTAAAATTCTTCCATGATCAAGTTTGTTTCCAAAACAAAGAAGGAACTATCTAGTTCATCTTTACAAAATCGAATTATGCATTCATCATGTGTGCTATCCATGTCTATGAATTTTCTATTCAAATGATTGCATGCATACCTGCTTTGGAAGTCTAATTCAAACTTGATTTCAAATCGGTTGGAATCATGACTGTAATACACACTTGGAAGTATGACTTTTCAATCCAATCCATGAGGTTTAGCTTCAATATGCCATGATTTGGATTGAATTCCATAGTTCACTGTAAATCTAGAAGTTAGCCAAAATATTTGCAATAACACATGATATATCTTAGGCTTAAGTGTTCTTATGTTTGAGATGAACCTAGTTGAGTATGCCATGACTTTAATGTATGTGTTATTAATATTAATCTATGGCATGAAAATTTCATTCAAGAACAAGATGAACACATTACGTCTCAACTTCCTCATTGTTTTATTTGAACTGATCACTCATAAGGCTTTGATAAACAAGAACATGAGCTTAAGGTATAGGGTTAATGTTTTCTTTGTATCAAACTCAAATTCCATGACTTGTTTGTTGTTCCCACTGATCATGCTTTGATACAAACCTGTTTTTGATACTCAAGTTCATGCTTAGCACATAATGACCATGCTTAGAGCATATTAATGATGTTTTGATACAAATCTGTTTTTGGATTTTTTTTTTAATCCATAAAAATTCTTTGATATGAAAATATACTTTTTGGTTAAGGGACCCCATGATTAGGATCAAATGGATTAAAACTAATTGAATTAGGGTCTGGGAATGGTTAAGGGTTGAAACAAATCTATTTCTGAAACTGATCAGTTTCAGAAAACATACTGTATCAGACCTGATCGGTCCACCGATCGATCAGGACTCACCCTGATCGGTCTGGTGACCGATCAGGAATCATACTAATCGGTCCGGTGACCGATCAGATCAACAATGATCAGAGGTATCAGACAACTCCTCAGTCCGATCCCCTTTTTGTCAAATTGTATCAGTGTAATGATCATACTCCTAACAAATCTGATACAAAGCAATTACAATTGAAACATATTTGATCCTCCATTGATACAATCCTGGTACTAAGAAAGTACAAATTTGTTCATGTGGTACTTGAAGCAAAACCTAAATACTGATTTGATACAAACCTATGTTGGAATGTTCAAATTCATAAGAAAGGGTTTGTTTGAGTCATGACTCTTGTTCTTCATGTCATGTTTCAGAAATTTTTCTGAAATATCGAATATTAATAGAGTCTACTTCATTGTTACGGAATGTAAATTGTCAATGCAGTCTGATCAGGAACGTATCAGAGGTTTAGAAATTTTTCTGAAATCTGATCGCTCCCCAGACTAATCAAAATATTTCTGTATCCAGTAATCAACGAACCTGATCGGTCACGGAGACCAATCAGGACTATATATCAGATACAGATGCATTCCTTACTTGTCCTATGAAACATATACATACTTGACCATGATATTATTTGGTATATGTTTTCATATGCAATTCAAAAATCTACACTTATTGTCGTATGATGCATATACATTGTTGCCATGATACATTTATGGTATATGCCTCTCATATTCAATTCAAAAATTTATACTTTGATTATTTTGGGTTTGGGGAGAGACCCGTGTTTGAGGGGGAGGTATGTTTAAACTTAATAATCATACCCTTTTCGATGTTTGACAAAGGGGGAGAAAATGGTTGATTATGTTTAGGGTTATTGTAAGGGGAGGATTTTGATTCCCTTACGATAATTAAACTGCCTTCAATTGATCATTAATGCCTAAACTTAAATCGGGTTGTCAAACAACAAAAAGGGGGAGATTGTTGATGCAGTCTGACCCTGATTGTTGTTTTGGTGTTGACAACGATTTAAGTTTTGATTTAAATTTGGTTGAATGAATTGGGATTAAGTCCTAGTCGGGGACTGGGCACAAAGTCCTAATCTGGAGGGTTAGGTGTGGAAAATCTTAGCTTGGAGGGCTAGGTGAGAAAAATCCTAGCTTGGAGGGCTAGGTGTGGAAAAGTCCTGGCTTGGAGGGTCAGGTCCTAGCCTGGAGGGCTAGGTTGATGAAATCCCGGCTTGGAGGGCTAGGTTGGATGAAATCCCGGTGAGTGAAGCCGGGTCCTGGTGAGTGAAGCCAGGTGATGAAAATCCCGGTGAGTGAAGCCGGGTCCTGGTGAGTGAAGCCAGGTGATGGAAATCCCGATGAGTGAAGCCGGGTCCTGGTGAGTGAAGATGGAAATCCCGGTGAGTGAAGCCGGGTCCTGGTGAGTGAAGTCAGGTGATTGAAGTCCTAGTGAGTGAAGCTAGGTTGAAATTTTGGTGAGTGAAGCCGGGTCCCGATGAGTGAAGCCGGGTGACCGAAACCCTGATGAGTGAAGCCAGGTCCTAGCTTGGAGGGCTAGGTTGAAGTCCCAGTGAGTGAAGCTAGGCATGGCACGAGTCAGAGAAGGGCTGGAGGCTTGTTCTCGTAACTTAGAGTGCATTTGAGCTTGCCTGGATCGGTCTGATGACCGATCAGGGAAGTTGGCACGGTGCTCCTTCGTGGATCGTTCTGGTGACCGATCCAGCGATGACTGAACGGTCTGGTGACCGATCAGGGAGTATGCGTTTCACTCACTGCACAGCTCCTGATCGGTCTGGTGACCGATCAGGGAGCAAACAGTGAGTTGAGTTCCCCCGCTGATCAGCTCCTGAACGGTCCGGTGACCGATCCAACACCTAGGATCTGATGTCCACGATTAAAGTTTTCTCACTATGGTGACCAATCAGGATGGAGCCTGATCGGTCAGGAAGCAGCCTGATCGGTCTGGTGACCGATCAGGGAGCAGCCTGATTGGTCTGGGGACCGATCTGGAGTGTGCAACAGAATGCTGGATTGGTCTGGGGACCAATCAGGAGTGTGCAGAAGACTGCTGGATCGGTCTGGTGACCGATCAGGAGCAGAACTTTAATTCAAATACGCTGTCAGAAGCTCTGATCGCGACTGTTTTCTCTGCCGATTCTATGATACATTGCTGATTTCATTTGATATGCATTGCTAAGCCTCTGTTGGAGTGTGCAGGTGATAGCAGGTGATTCAAACACTCAAGGAGGGTCAATGGGAGGCTTTCCCTAGAGCAGGTTTGTTTGTTTCTCCTTCTCAGGTTTCAACGGCAACTGAGGCATGGCTGGCGACTGATGGAGGCTCAGCTGGAGAGGGACTTCAGTGGACTGAGTGCTCAGAGAGGTCAGTGGGTTCAGGCTGTGCTCAGGGGATGCTGATGGAGCCTGGCGATGAAGCAGAAGCTTAAGAGGAAGATGAGAAGCAGATGAGGCAACGAGAATGAACAGGAAAACAAGCAAGTGTGGCTGTGAGTTTCGCTGTTGTGATTGTGCTCCCTGTGTAGCTTCTCTCTTGAGCTTTCTTGCTACTGTCTTGTGAGAGGTTCCTCCTTAGTCTCGTGAGCTTACCTTGTATCCTATTGAGACGCTTGTGGAGAGGTTTCTCCACCGAGAAGGAGGCGTTGTTTTATCCGGGTCACCGGGACTTGATCTGCCGACGATCAAGGGATCGCCCACCTCACGGGCACACCAAGGAGTAGGGGCAAGTTATCCCCAAACCTTGTACATCGTGGTGTTAGCGTTTGTTTGGTTTGCGTTTCCTTCTCTGCTTTATTCTTTGTTCTGCATTTTCTTCCGCTGCTAATTTGATCACGCAGAAAACTTCAAAGAGCAACTTGTGGGTGTCTGGCTATATTTCCCCCCCCCCCCTCTCTAGCCATCCAAAGTCCAACATTTTATTCATGGCACTAAGGGTGCGTTTGATTAGAGGTTATACATGATAACCTTGGTTATTCATCCAAGGTTATAAAAAAAACCATGTTTGATTTGAATAATTAGTGATTCCCAAGTAATCATCCATGCCCGACACGTCAGCAAAAGGGGCATGTAACCAAGAATCGGAAAACCTTGAAAAAGTAAGGGGGCGTTTGGTTTGCATTTTCCAGTCTGTTTTCCATTTTCATTTTCTGTAGAAAATGTGATTTTCTGGAAAATATGTTTGGTTTGCATTTTCCAGCTTTGTTTTCCAGAAAATAACATAGCGTTTTCAGGAAAACTGGAGAATGAAAAAAAGTCATTTTTCAGAAAATTAGAAAATGCGGTTTTCTGGAAAATGAAAATGGAAAACGAAACAAACCAAACGCCCCCTAAGATTTTTCTTGATTTCTAGGTTATGAAAATTTTCTTTTCCTAATTATCCCTCAATATTTAATCATTACGACAAAACTACCCCAAATAATTAATTATATTACAACTCATTGTCGTAGCCGCCCGTGGTCAATATTAGGCAACGATTGACGACGACCAACGACCGGCGACCTGCTACGACCTGCGGCCGACGACCGATAACGACCTGCTGACGATGACCGACAACGACTGACAATAGGCAACGACCGACGGTCGGCATCGACCAATGGCCAGCTGCCACCGACCAATGATCGGTAGCGACCTACGACCAACAACCGGTGACGATACTGGCGACCGACGGCAGCCAGCGACTAACGGCCTACGGCAGCCGACGGTGATCGGCGATCGACGACCAACGGTGATCGATGACCGACGGTCGGTTATGATATAATATTTTAAAAATTAAAATAAATATAATCGTAAATCGTCGATCCGATGACTAATATAATTTTTTAAACTTAAATCGATGATGTAAACAAGTATAAAATATTATCTTATTTTTTTATTTTTAATTTAGACAAACATACAATATTATAATACTTATATTTAACTAAAGGATAATACAATAAAATATTATACTAGATTGTATACTATTACCTCTAAACAAACAAGATTTTATTTGATGATTTAAATTGAACCAAACAGTATTATGTTATATTTCATTCCCCATAATTTTAGTTATGTGATTATCTGGTAATCACATAATTAAAATTATATATGATAACTTCAATCAAATACTGAGTTATTCTGATTGCACTGCTATATTAATTATTTATTTTCGTGAAGTGATTTAGATACTAACATAAAATCATGATGATTATAATGATACAAAATAAGAGGATTTGATTGCTTCCTGATTGAACTTTTGCTCTTATTAGCGATATGCTTCTTTTTTTTTTAAGGATCTTTAATGCTATGATAGCATGAAAAACATAGTCGAAGAAAATTATATTTGGATTGGATTGGATAATAATAATAATAAATATTATTATTCCACATATTAAAAAAAAGTGTATCCTAATTATTAGGGTTGTAAATGAATTAAGCCGCTCATGAACTATTATTCGATAGAAGCTCATTCGAGCTCGTTTAATAAAGCTCGATAATATTAACGAACTAAACTCAAACTCAATAGTATTCGGCTCGTTGACTCGTGAACAGGCTCGTAATAAACTCGTGAGCTAGTTCGTAAAATATAAAATTAATATTTAACATTAAATATATAATTTTGACACTTTTATATTTAATAAATATAAAATATCCAATAAAACTCGTTTGTATGAATAAAATCATAGATTTTAATAAATATTTTATATTTTTTAGAATATATAATTTATTTTTTCAATAAATTGATGAATAATTTAATTAATAATTTATATTTGGTAAGTTCGTTTAGGATTCGATTAGGCTCGAATATGCTCGCGAACCATCACTATATTCGATAAATTAAGCTCGAGCTCGGCTCGATAATAAATGAACCAAATTTAAACTCTCAGATATTCAACTCGGCTCGGTTCCATTACAACCCTATTAGTTATCTAATTAGTTTTATAAAAAAAATAGATCATTAAAAAATAATAAAAATCATAACAATAAAAATTGTATAGGAGGATGGTTTTCTAATACAGCTATATAGAGAATCGAAATTGTAGCATAAAAATGATGTGGAATGTCAACTTCATCATTTTAATGATTGTTTATTTTTTCGAAAAGAAAATGTTTCCCCTTCCCCTGTATGGAACTATGGAGCATTGTGCTGCATATCTATTAGTATTCATCATGAGTAACATGAAGACGCACTATGAAAAAAAAAAATTAGATCGAGTAGTAAATGAATTTGAGATGATCGATTCGATTCTATGAAAGTTTTTTATCGGTTACCAGGATAAATCGAAAAGTGCTCACGATGAACGATCTAAAAGCCTATCGTATCAAGATTCGCACTCCATTTAGACGAAAAATTCCTGCAAAATATACCGTAGCTAAGGATCAAACCGCGAATGTATTGAATAACGACTAATCACCCTATCACTACATCATAACCCCTCTTGTATCTCTAACAATTACGCTGAACAACATCCCACCATATACAATAAATAAAATCAATTTAAATCAAACAAATGGAATGCTCACAACAGACCCGCAGAAAGCCAAGATTTTAAAAGGATTCAGGTTCCTTATACAGGTCAATGCAACCCCTATTAACACAATTTGTTTCAATCAAGTTTCCTACTCATGAGGAGCAGGGAAGTTGAAGAGAGGAATGTTTTCCATACAGTCGAGAATGAATAAAACCAGCTTGGAATAGAGAATTAAAGAAAGTTGAACTAGTCCATTGATTAAAACAACATTATGAATAAAACCAGCTTGGAATAGAAAATTAAAAAAAATTGAACTAGTCCATTGATTATATAAGCAAACTACAATAAAGCAACAAGATTATATAAAATTTAACGAATGTGGTAGTATCAAACGTACAAGCTTTTCAATTTGTCCCATCCAGAGTTGAAAATTTTGAAGGTCCAACAGCATCAACAAACCCGTGGATTGATAATTCTGCTACGGAGGTCTTGGATCCTACCAAAAACTCATGATCTACGTAGATAACAATGACTGTAATGTCATCGTGGAAGAAGCGACGAATTCCCTTGTCAACTTTCTTGAGATCAGCATACCTCATTTCTCTCTTCCGAGCAGCCTCCTGTAATGCCATCCTGATCAGTCTTCTTGCTATACCCTGACAGAAAAAGAAAAACAACCAATAAACAGGCAAAGAGTGTGATACAAAATGTTTGCATTAGAAGCCTACTTCTCTTGGATGATCATGGACAATTTCAGCAGCTTGTTGATTGCTAAGATGCTCCCAGAGCCCATCAGAAGCAAATATCACAAATTTATCTTGAGGAAGAAATGCCCGTGTAAATACTGATGGCTCTGCAGATAAAACTGGCCGGCGCAGAGGTTCAGTGAGACGGAAACGAGTAATGGATGGATCCAAAGCAAATTCTGGTTTCTTCAAGTATGCATCCCCTATAGTTCTTGAAACCTAAGAAAAAAGGTGTCAATTTGCTGAAACAAAAAGGTATATATACTCATAGTGACAAGTGACAACAATTTGAAGATAGAGATCTAGGAAACATACTACAACGAAGACGCTAAACACACTTATAGATGGTAAGCCTTTCAGTTATTTTGTCATTCTCGTTAAATTGATTCAGAAGAATAAATTACACCATCGAACATACATATAGTAACCAAACTTCCATATATCTTGTTTCCCAATATTAAAAGTATAAATTACTAATGACTCTCAGAATCAGTTTTACTTGCGAGGGAGTTTGATTCAATGAAGAATAAAAATAATTATTGAATCTAAATTCGATAAAATGCCTGAGAAAATATGATCATATAAAATGCAACAGCCAGCAAATTAAAAAAACTCACCTGAATTATGCCTTTAATTCTCCATACCCCATGCTTAAGAACAACAATGTTTGAATCGTCTGGATGAAGAGATTTAAGCTCTTGTCTCACATCTTCCATACTAGCATTATGATCCTGTGTCAGCTGCTCAGTAATAATGTTATTTGACCTTCCTAAATAACCAACCACGGCCCGAGAATCTCCAAGATTGGCCAAATAGAGTGTTCCTCTCCATATTACACCCACCAAACAACATGAGCCAGTTGAAGCAATTAGAGGCTTTATTTCACGTGTTCTCCTAACCTGAGCAAGAAAACCTTCCTCCGTTGCAGAAAATGCACTCCTAACTACATCCTCGCTAATTGTTCCACTTTCTTGAGCATACCCTGCAAATTATCAATCAGCAATTTATAGAACTAGTATTTATAGTGTCTGTATCAAGATGGTGCAAAACAGAAGTAAAAAGAGATGACAGACAAGGTGAAAAACATAATCAACTTTCTGCTCAAGCCAACTTCAGTATGTTGAAGAATTTGGTTCTGACCCTGTGCTAATTCATTACAATGACTATCCACCAAAGGGACGTCAATCCATGAAACCTAAAGTCAAGTTTTGGCTTGTAGGATACAAAATTTTGTTTGGTGTCAAGTTCATGCACAGGAACAGAACCCATCATCTAAAGTTTTCTTCAACAAGTATCTAGAGAATGAAGGAATCAACAACAAATACGGAGATGAAGATTGCTTCAGCATTTAATGCAGACATTTTTAACAGAGACAACATGAGATAAACGGGAAGACCATTTAATGAGGATATCATAAAGTTTTCGTCCAAAAAAAATATAGATGATATAATATAGGAAATAGATTTGGGGTATCAAAAAGATTTTTTCTACTGCACATGATCCATAGAATCATTACCAGAAATATTTCGAGATAATGTTTTCTTAGGGGAACAAGAACCTGAGAAAAACTATCCACCTTAACTAGAAGATTATTTCAAACTATAAACATATAACTGCTATGATAATATTGATAGAAAAAACAAAGGAGCTAGGAGGAGAATACACACGACTAACATGTTAATGAACAATATCATCCAATTCCACCCAATACTCATGTAAATTCTGAAACACTCAAATTTGATATTCTCAATGTTTACTTATGATTTCAAATCCAATAGCAGAAGCAAACACGAAATTCCATTCATTCAACTAAACATCAAATTCTTCGTCATCAACTGCAAATGATATAGTAAATTAGACTTGGCAAGGCCACAAGTTGTTTCAATTAAATTATCCTTCAATTGAAGAGAAAACATGCAATTACATTTTGCAGAACTACATCAGTCTTTTCAAAGTTAAACAAAACTCGAGCTTCTTGCAAATTTGCAGATCACTAGAATTTGGATCAAATTAAATTGCATAAGTTCTTAAATGGACTCCCGTAAAAATGTTATTCATTAGACCAGTTTTATAGTTCAAAAGTTTATGTTCCAGATAACAACAAATGGCTAAAAAGCCTTGAATCCTTTTATCTGGCTTATGTTCTTATGTTTCATTCAAATGAAGGAATACAATTCGATGATATCAAACTAAAATTAGTTGCCTTGAAAGGTCAAGCCTTATCAAGACAGAATAGTGCAAAGGAAGCACTATAAGACTATAAAGTATGAAACAAGTAGTTAATTTATAAAAGCAATGTTGTATATAAAACAAAATAAAAACATCCAAGTGTTCTCAATATTCCTATTCAGAGATGCTCTTCCTTCTCTCTAGAAGGTGATGGGAATGAACTAGTCTCTTTTGACTGTCAACATCCATATAAGAGTGTAGAGCGTGTATAGGGGACACCACCACCAATGGACAAACAAGCAGCACCATTGACACTATTTAGATGGAAGCAAAGGGATCCCAAGTTGAAGGAAGGCTGATGATGTTGACATGCTGGGCAAGATAGTGGAGCAGGAGCACCTCCTTTTGCCTTGTGAGGGTTGTTGGAAGGCTAGGGAGCATGTGGTGCATGCTAAATGGCTTGCTACTACTTGGTGATGACACCATTGCCGCTGTCGAGTCGGCGACAATGGAACATTTCAAGGATGAGGTATCATGTGCGATGTTGTTGGGATGGCAGTGTTGTTACTGTTAGACTAGCAGGCAAGTAGTTGGAGTTCCTGCCTCCCTTGAAGGTGCTTTTGAAAGGCCGAGAAGCACAGTGCACTTGTTCCATGGCTTGCTTCTGCCCAGTAATGGCAGCTAGAGGTGGGGTAATATTGGAAGTTTGGAAGATAATTGGAATATCTCTGATTGCTGAGGAGCATAGGGCACAACTCTCATCGTCTACTACTGCTCGATGATGGAAAGAGCTGGAAGAGGTTAACTTTGGGTTGCTACTTAGGCATACCACGACGTGACGCCGACAGGAGCTACTGAGGCTAGGGATGGTGAACCACCTGCTGGTCTTCGACTGGTGGAAGCGGGCATGTGCGCAGCAAATGTCATTGGTAGTGAAGATTTGAATTTTAAATTGGTGTTGTCAAGCATTGAATCCCGAGAAAGCAAGGTCGTCTACGCTTTGAAATTTGAATCCAAAACTTGAAATTCAAATTTTGTAACCATCGACCAAATTATGCACCCAATGGAAACCAAATGATGGTGGAAACCTCAATTTCAAATGGTGTTGGCTTGTTGGCGGCTCGCTTTTGAAATCTGAATTCAAATTTGTAATTCGGATTTTGAAACAACTCGCAAAACAAAGTTGGCATGCACAGGAAGGAAAATCGTGGCAGTTCTAGACCAGAAGCAATAACTCCCACTGGTGCATCTTCTCGATGACCTCCCTAACAAAGCCATAGTGATGGTGACACAACTATGGTGGCAAGTGAGCTGCCTCCATTGGCGATAACTCCTCAATGGAGTGAATGGCAAACAAGTGACCTGAAGACGATGGCCTTGTACACCAAGATCAGCAATAGGCATGGCAAACAAGGAAGGAGGAGCTAAACCTGGGGTGGGCATTTACTCAGCTGCCTTGACAATGGGGCCTACCGCTGAGAGTAAACTCCCAGCAATCTCCCTACTGAAGTCATGGAGATGGAGTCACAGCTGTGGTGACAAGTGAGCTACCCTCATTGATGATTACCGTGGAATGAGAGGCAAGCAAGTGACCTAAGGCTAAAACTTCATGCACTCATGGTGATGGCAGTGCAGCTGTGGTGGCAAGCGAGCTGCCTCTGTTGGTGATCTCCCTCCTGCGGAGTGGAAGGCAACCAAGCAATCTATGGCTGATGCCCATGCACCAAGGTCTGAAGTCAGGCACGACAAACAGTGAAGGAGCAAGAGCTACATTTGTTATGGTCAGCCAATCTGTCGGTCTACATGGCTTCACGGCTAGGCACTAGCTTTGCCATGGTGATTGATCCTGTCTAGGAGAGATGATGGCGTGGCACCGGCAAACTGGTGCTAAGGTTGACCATAGGAAGACTCCGGTTTGCAAGAACTACGAACAAAGACTGGGAAGGAAAACCGTTAGATGTTGGCCAGGGAGGGGTCCCAGCGCAGACACTTCGACGGTCAAGTCAGAAGGTGAATGCAAATGGAGGAGAAATGGAGTGGGCTGATATGCATACCTATGCCGTGAAGGAGGGATACCCTTATATAAACATCTCTCACCACTTTCACCCTGAGGAGATATCAATTCCTAATAAATATGCATGTCCCATCAAAGGGCGCTTAAGGTAGATGGTTATCGCACTGCAACCATGGTTGTCTTGTCGCCGCAACATAATGAAACCCCGCATTTAAGGAGTATCTATGAGGGATACAGTTCCCACGTACCTTTAGAAGGGATCAATGCGGGCTAGGTCAGAGCGGAGGCCTGACAGGGTCATGACGCCCATAAGGGCTCTAGGCCCATTAGGTGACCGAGCAGAGCCCGCTCGGCGATACTTGTCAACAAGGGTTCGACCAACTAGATCGGGAAGGAATATCTTCCCGCTCGGACCCCTTCAGTAACCTCAGGTCACCCGAAGGAGTTCGAGGCTGGCCGCCTAAGGAAATTACAATGCTGAGTCCGCTCGGCAAACTGTTTGCTTCTTCTCCCGATTGGACCTGCTAGTCTCGAGTTATTTTTACCAGAGCTTTCACAATCGGGCTCCGGCGAGGTACTCCCGATCGGCTTCCAACCAGGGAATGAAGCCTCGCTCTGCCCACTTCATACCAGCTGGGGGTCTTGACTTGCCCTCTCTATGTCAGCTGCCTATATTGACTTTTGCATGAGGCCTAGGGGTCATCATTTTGCCCGGATCTGTGATGGAGGTGCAACTGTGCTGCAAAGGAGCTACCTCAGACTGATGCTCCTCCTCCAGCAGAGTGAGAGGCAATTGAATAATCTAGGGCTGCTGATCATCCACCAAAGCCATAATGTGTACCTGCTAAGCGTATTAAGGTTGAGCAGCTGTCCAGTTGTCCCTTATCAGATTTTTGTATATGACACAGATACACAGTTACAAATTACTGAACATACTCAATCTGACGTTTAGTCTACCTTCACTGAGTGTTCAAGACTTTTGGGCCTAGATGGGGTGCACCCAATCAAGATTCTACATTTGTTTTTGGATCGTAATTATTTACTTATCTATCCGAAAGAAAATATAAAAACATCCATGTATAATCTCAAACGAGAAACTTACTCATGAGATGAAGAAAGAGGTGGTTCGAGATATAGCGAGATGCATCGGCCCCGCCATGGCCATCATAAACCCCCGCAAATGTGGCGTCTCTCCCAATCTCGATCTGGCTGTGGTCCTCGAGGACCTCGTTAGCCTGGACTACCGCAAAGGAGAAGTCACCAGCCGCGTGCCGCCCGATGTCCCGCGACCACAGCAATGCGTCATCCTCCTCCTCCTCATCCTTCTTCGCACGCGCGTACCGCCGGACCGGGCCCCAGCACGCCACCGCAATCCTCCCTATCCAAGAGAACATCCCTCATTTCCTCCGGAGAGGATCCCTTAACTTCGCCGCCGGCCGCAGCTCTTCAAGCCATTCTCAACCCAGAATCCATCGTTTGATCAGGCTTCAATCACGCGCGCCCGCACGGATCCTTGAGAAATTGGGGTTCTTGGAGGTGCTCAGGCGATCGAATTAGAACACCAAGATGGGAAACGCGTGAGCGATCGACGGAGAGTCAGCGATGCGGGGTGAACAAAATTAGGGCACTAATATAGAAGCACCTTTGCCAAAAAGGACAGAGGGCACCCTGATTGGATCTAATTACAACGAATGGCACGGACGGACGGCGATTCGTCGACTTCATGGCCGTGAGCTCCGACGTGGACATTCATACCACACGTCGTTTCGCCCAACTCGCATTTCGTACCAGCTGGTTCATTTGATGTTCTACATGCACCGAGGAAACTTCTGTCCAAAACCAAAAGTGGCAATTTAAGAAATTAATTATGGGTAAAAATAATGGAAGATCCCAAATCCAAAAAGAAACATCAAATAACGTCTCTTTAAAAAAAACAATCAAATGATATGGTTGCTCCATCGAAAATTTTATTCCGTAAATATTTTTGACATACTGCTATTATAAAAATTATTAAGATAATTACGATAAGGAAAAATTTGAGAAAACTCCCTAATATTAAATTAGACTTTGTATGTACTCCCCAATCGAAAATTTTTTTGCATACAATCCCTGATGGGATTGACAAGACAGGTGTTATTTTTTTATCAATATAAAAGAGTAAAATTTCAGTATAAATCGTAAAGATTTGAGTATAAATTATTTGAAATTGAGTACTAATTTAAAAAATTTGAGTATTATTTGAAAAAATTTGAGTATACATTATTTCAGTATATAGTAAAAATTTCAGTATACATTATCAAAATTTAAGTATAAATTGATTTAGATTGAGTATTATTTGAAAAAATTTGAGTATAAAATTTAGAAATTTGAGTATGTGAGGTTGCATCCACCACATCAAGATTTTCACATGAGTGGTCACCAAAATTTTATACTCAAATTTCATAAATTAGTACTCAATCTCAAACAATTTATACTTAAATCTTTATAATGTATACTGAGTTTTCACTCTTTTATACTCACCACATTAAGATTTTCACATGAGGGGTCACCGAAACTTTGTACTCAAATTTCTTAAATTAATACTCAATTTCAAACAATTTATACTCAAATCTTTAGAATGTATACTGAGTTTTTACTCTTTTATACTTAATCCATCAGAGAATAAATGTAAAGAATTTATCAAGTGGGGAGCGCATGCAAATGTCAATTTGGGATTGGAGAGTTTTCTCTAATTAATCGTTACTATAATATGTATAAATTAGTAATCAATTATTTTACATTGTAGCAGTTATATGTTAATTTTTTCACGTTATAAAAGCCAGTGGATAAATTCATTTGAAATATATTGGATATCATCAAGTCTCCTTAGTTTATTTTTGTTTATTGAAATATTTTTTAATCAAACTATTATTCTCCAATAAACAAAATTAATAGAAGATAATGATACTATTGTAGAAGCTATCAATTAGTTATTATAATATGTAGCAACTAATTTCTAGCTACCTAACTGATTGTGACCAAATATATTCATTTGAAACATAATGAGTGTTCGGGAAGGAATCGACGACGATGGTCAGTCACCGAGGTTCTGTCCACGTGGAAGCGGACGGGAGAGGAGAAACTCTACGCCCTGTAAGATCAACACGAGCGTTAGGGGAACACGCCGGAGGTTGTCCGGCGGAGTCCACTCCGACGCTCAAGTCAGTACCTCGATGGAGAAAAGTGTAAGACAGGAAAGAAAGTATAAGTAGTAGAGAATGCTTAACCCCCCTTACCAGAGGGGTTGGGGTACCTTTTATACTGGCCTCCGCTGCCTTGCTACGTCCCCATGATTTATACCACGTCCTCCTCCTCTTTCGGCGGTTACTGGATAGCCTTTGAAGCAGTCTAAGTCATCATTACATTTCGACCCGTTGCGACATTTAAGGGTCGTAGTGATTCCGTGCCAGCGGGGACACTTATCCATAGATTCGCGAGGGAGGGGAAGAGTTGTTATTTGATGTCGAAGGTAACTCGGGTTCCGCTTCCCCAAGGTGGTCTCGGGGTCTTCTGACCCGGGTGATCGCGGGTGTTATAGCTCCCGAGGTGGTCTCGGGACCCCACCTCCCGGGGTGATCCCGGGAGGGATCTTCTAGTTGACTCGCTAAGACTTGTCTCCCGAGGGGGGGCCCTAGAGGCTCCCCTTCCCGAGAGTGTCTCGAGGGCTCTGAAAAAGGAATCACTAAGACCCGTTGCATTTTTTCACAAAGCTTCTTCATCCCACGTGCCTGCCACGGGCTATTCAACACTATCACAAGTCTCTCCCTTCAAGTCTGATAGAAGGAAGTGTGGCTGATTGATCGGACTAGTGTGATGATGAAGAAGCTGAGTTCCTGTGGGTCCTCGCACCCATTACTGTTCCTTTTAGTAGTAGCAAGGACCCTTAGGGGGTTGTGCCAAACCCCTAGGAAATTTCTCCTTAGTTTTAACCTTTCCGAAGGACTTCTGTGGCTTTCGAGGTACTGTAATGATACCTGTCCCTCTGTAATAAAGGAGCATGGCGCTCTTTGATGGCGACAAGGTACTTCCGTGAATGCCTCATCGCCACGTGTTTCAACGGCCATCTCCTCGACTTCTTACTGACGTGCGCCGCTATAGCTGGCTTGTTAGGATCATGACATCAAGCTAGAGGGGGGGCGAATAGCTTTCGTTCGATTTTGTCTACAAATATAATTAGCTAAACACAAACAAAATCAACAAAAACAATAAAAACAATGCTAACCCCCTTGATTTATTTGGTATCCACCTCAGAGAGGTGACTAATCCAAGGATCCACACACACGCACGAGCTCCACTATGAATGTCTCCTTCAAGGTGGAGAAACCTTAACAAATGGCACTCTTTCTCTTTACAAAGATGAAATGAAAGTGAGAGGAAGAGCTAAAGATTTTGAGCACTTAGGACCTGATTCTACACATAAGAATCGTAACCTTGACCTGCTCAAAAGTCTCCCTTTAAATAGAGTAGAGGACAACTCCTTAAGCTGTCCAGCCCGATACCAGTCGACTGCCCCCAGAGCAGTCGACTGATCCCACCGTAGCAGCTAGCCAACGACTAGCCCAACGGCTAGTTTTTTAGGTTGATCAGTCGGCTGGTCCTGGACCAGTCGACTGATCTTTCTGTGAGTTTGAGTTCCCTGCTGGTAGTCGACTGATCCATTCCTAATCGACTGCCCAGCTTACATATTCACTCTCCCTCACTCCGAAGACCCTCCTTCACGTATGCCTTCAAGTTCACTCCCTTGGCTCGCCCCTTGAAGTCCTCTTCCACCGGCTGTCGTCCCTCAAATGCGCACACAAGCCCTCGGTTCATGTCATCCTTCACGTATGCCCTTTGATGTCCAATTCCCCTAGCTTTCCCTTGGAGTCCTCTTCCCTCGGCTCTCGTCCCTCGAATGCGTCCTTCATGTGTGACTCACCAAGTCTTGCAAGACTTATTCACACATATCAAAACAACATAACATCCTAACTTAAACCATATTGACACACACACATCAAAACCATGATCTTCTCGATCATACTTGGGTTGATTGCCCCAACATGGCTCATGTCAGGCGACTGCTTCTGGGGCAACACTGATGCGGTGGTTTCTTGCTTTCCACGTGTTGCTTCCCTATTGCGTCCATGTAGGCGGCTTCCTGGGTATAAGAAGGGAAAGCGAGGACGTTCAGCCAACTTCTGACTTCGTGGCTGGGTGCACCTCGTCTTCTTCTTCTTTTCTAAGGACTCTTTTGCACGTAAGTAGTTTGTCTCCTCCCTGTCTCTCCCTTTAAGAACCATGGAAAGCTACCAAGCAGAATGATATGAGTCTATCTCTTCGAGAGTGAGACTGGAGGCTCTGCAGGCGGCCATCGAGGCCTACGGCATCCCAGCTGAGATGGAGGTGATTGTCCCCGGGGTAGACCAGACGCCAGTAGAGCCTTCCACAGGCTTGTCGACCTTCTTCCTGGGACAAGCGGAGTCAGGACTCCGTTTCCCCATCCCCCCTTCTTCATGAATATAGCATCCTACTTTGATATCGCCCTTCACCAGATGACTCCTAATGTCTTCGCTCAGATGGGAGGGGCGTATATTATCTTCAAGCTTTTTGACCTCCCCCTGACCCCTTATCTTTTTCACTCATTCTTTGTTCCGATCGGTTCCAGAGGGGTTTTTAGCTTTTCAGCACGTCCGGGTCATAGGTTTTTAGGAGAGTTTCCTTCTTCGCACAAAGGGTGGAAGGAGAAGTTCTTCTTCATCCGCCTACCCGCGTTGCCCTTCAGTTCTCTTCGCTAGATAGAGGCCCTCCTGACTCCTCCTGCTTTAGGGGAGTTTCTCCAGAGTCCTGCGTACTAACGTACTAGGAATATACTCTCCAAGATGGTGTTCAGTGGCCCCCGGACTGGTGCAGAGTGAGGAGCTTATGTTCCGTGCGGGCCTTAGCCCCAAAGTGACCCAAATCAGCCCCAGCCTCGGTATGATTGTCTTTTTCATCAATGCATGTTAATTCTAACTGATGTTTCCTCGTTTGTTGATTGCAAAGGAAGTCATGTTTGCCAAGGTGATGAGCCGACTTATCAGGTGGGAAGAGGCCAACAAGGAGGCGCTGAATCCTCGCCCGGCCATTCCCGATGCACCCCCTGTCCCTGCCGAGTCCTCGGAGGGGACCGTTGACTCATCCCATGGGCCTACCTCGCCCGAGAGGGTAGAGGCCACTATTACATCCCCGCCGGTGGCGAGCCGAGGGCCCTCTGATCAACGGGTTAATCTGGTAGCAGATCTTCCTTCTGGAGGTGGCTCTCCCCCGATGGTTGTTCGTCCAGAAGGGGTTAGCGAGGGGTCCTCCTCTCCCACTGCCCCTTCAACACTCTGGTCCGTTGGTCGGTAGAAGAGGCGACTTCCAAAGGGCTTGGGCCCTAGATGGAAAAAGCTGCGCTCCGAGGGTCCCGACCTTCTTCCCTCAGTGTCTGAAGAGGTTGTTTCTCCTTCCGAGTGGGGAGCATATGTTCTCGCATCTTCTCCTAGCCCTTCGGTCGCAACTCCGAAGACGGTCGTTACAACACCTAGCTTTCCCTCCACCGACCTGGTCGAGGCTTCGAAGGGTAAGAAGGTATTGCGTACCCAATATCGGATGAAACTTAACTGCCAAAAAAGAGGTTGGATGCAGCATTGGAGGCTTCCATGCAATCCTTCCCCCCGTGACATTGAACGATGTTCCGATCGAGGGGGCCTTGTCCGGGGGGACTTCCATCTCAGAGGAGGATGATTCTGGTGTTGGATTGGAGTAAATCGATAGAGGGGGGGTGAATATCGATCGAAAAATTTTCGGACAATTAAGAGAAATTACGCAGCAGAAAGAGTAAAACAAAGTCGCTAACACGGGTTGTGTTACTTGGTTCGGAGTCGCGGTCGACTCCTACTCCAAGGCCCACAGTCCTTGACCGTTTACGATGGGCAATTCTATATTCGAAGAATGTTTACAATTTCGAGTACAGATATAGAATTAAAAAAAAAGTTACAACACTTAAGAAATTTAAGCTTTTACCGACGACCGGAGTAGTTGGAATTTCGGAGCAACGAGTCATCGTCGGCGCTTGAATCGCGAGTGCGGAGCATGTCGAAGCGTAGCGCTTGAGCAAAAGTGTTGAGAGCGAGATTTGCAAGTTGTATTGAAGCCTTGGGGGTGAACCCCCTTTTATAGTGGTCGCTTGGGCGCCTGTGTTGAAGGGGGCGCCTGACACGTGGCCTCTCCTGCGCGAACTCTAATCCACAGGCTTGGTCAGCACTTATCCCCTTCATTGAGGTGCCTAAGCTGACTGGGGCGCCTGTGTTAACACGGGAGCCTAGCTTGACTTGGTCCAAAGGCTTTCGTGACAGTTTGCTTCGATGGCTTGGTTTGGCCTTGCACTGGGGTGCCTGTATCCACACAGGCGCCTAGTCCAGTGAGGTGCCTCCTTCCAATGAGGCGCCTGAGCTGTAGAAACACAGTCCCTTCGTTTTCTACAACCAGGGTTAGTTCCAAACACAAGAATCAAATATACATGATATATTAAACATTATTTACAGCCTAAGATGTCTTAGTTCTTAGTTTGGGTCTCCCAAATAGAACCCTAGGTCAAACAGACGCCTAATGTTCCCTCCTACGGGGAACGCGTCCTCACCTTCTCCTCTCGGGAGAATTTACCTTTTTGCCAACCGGCTCCTCCGGTTGGACTTTTGCCCAGCTTTACTCACCAGTCTTCGTGCCCAGTCCGCGACCAGGACTTAGTGCCCAGCTTTACTCACCAGGTCTTCGGTGCCTAGCCCTCGGCCAGGACTTAGTGCCCAATTCCACGAACCAGGACTTAGTGCCTAACCCTCAGTCAGGTCTTAAGTTCCCAGCCCTCGACCAGGACTTAGTGCTAGTATAACTAGGACTTTTCCTGCACACTTAATTAACAATGTTAGATCACCAATAATACTTAACTTTGGACACTTTGGCAATATCAAAACAAGGTTCGATATGGTGCTTCCGACACCAACATCTGGCCCCTCCAGCCTGCCACCCAAAGCTCCTGTTGTTCAACGACTTTCTCCTCGCCGGGGCTTGCTGTCGTCCGAGGGACGGGATAACCCGCCAAGGTCCCCAGGAGGGGCAGTCGTACGAGTCACGGCTGGACCGCTAGCTACTCTCCAGGAGACCCTTTTGAAGGTATAAGTTACTGTTGCATTGGGTATTCTCTTGCATACTCTCTGACTTCTTGGTGCAATGGCAGGCAGCTGAAGACTGCCTAACAGCCGACCGGGGTTTGTACTCCTGGCCCCAAGTTGAAGCCTTGACCCGCCGGGCCATAAGAGCCGAGGCCACAGCTAATCATGAGCGTCGGGCGAGACTTATGCAAGCGGGGGTCAGTCGAGCCCTCCGGGCGAAGGTAGAGCATCTGTTGGAAGTCTTGCAGGACAAGGAGTTGGCTCTTTAAAATTCCCGACACCGAGAATGCCTAGCGTCCGAAAGAGTAGTGGTCGTTACGCAGGATCTACACCAGATGATGCAGGAGAGGGATCAACTTCAAATACGAGAGAGGAGGTTGTCGGGTGACATCTGACTTATGGCAGCCTCGACCGAGAGACTGAACGTGCGCATTCAGGATCAGGGACGATGAGCCGAGGGACGTGGATAACAAGGACGATGAGCCGAGGGATGCGGACTTCGAGGCGTACGTGAAGGATGGCATGGAGGCAAGCTGGAGGCTTGCGTGCGCATCCGAGGGACGAGGGCCGAAGATGAAGAGGGTGTGAAGGCAACAGTCGAGGCTACTGGTGAAGAGTCGACTAGGTTGTGAGGGTCCTAGTGTGAGTCGTTGTACTCGGGAACTAAGCCGGGAGGGTTCGAGTGCGGAGTGAAATGTACTTGGGGAGTGTAACCCTAGGCTTGGGTTCGGACCAGTCGACTACCCCAAGGGCAGTCGACTGGAATAGCTGTTGGATTCGAACGTTGTACTGTAACAGTCGAATCTGAGTGGGACCAGTCGACTGCCCCAGGGGCAGTCGACTGGTAGCGGCTATTTCAGACTCGAGCTCTATTTAAAGGAGCTCGTTTCATGCTACTATCTCTTGCGAAACTTACTTGGTTAAAGTGAGTTAGTAGCCTGGTGATCTCAGGTAGTGTCCAGATCTTGTGGAGAGGTTTCTCCACCCACAAGGAGCTACGCGATCTAGCCGGAGGTGCTCCGGGGAATCATCCACCGACGGATTAGGGATCGCCCACCTTACGGGCAGCCGTGGAGTAGGAGTTTATCTTCGAACCACATAAATCGTGAGTGTCTTCTTGTTGTTAGTTTTATTTTTACTTAGTATATTCCGCTTGTGCACTAACAACGTAGGAAGAAGATTCGAAAAGTGCTATTCACCCCCCTATAGCAACGCAAATGATCTTACAATATCCTGATGGGACAACCTTAGGCGTTGATCCAATCAGAGAAACCTACGGACGTTTGTAAGTTGAGATCAGGATAGGTCCTACTATCGCTTACTCATACATACCATATATGTTTCTATGCTATAACTCTATTTTGTAGGATTAATTCTTGATATATTATTTATGTTGTGCTAATAAATTCATGCAAATCAGTCAAAGAAAATTGACCGAGGGTTCAGTCAACTGAATCAGTGGATCAATTGACTATACCAACCAGACTACACCAGATCGTGAAGATTTCAGATGGATTAGTCAAGTGATCATAAGGATCAGTCGATGGAACCATTTTTGATATACACGGATTTGAAAAAGGAAGCTTTATCCGTCAATTGATCAGAAGGATAGGTCGATGGATCACATTTATTACAACGCTAGTCGTGCATAGCCGAGCAACGAATACAAGAAAAGGCATGGGCTTCCGTCTACTGAATAGGAGATTTAGTCGACCGATAGGTACGATCGACCGAACGTTGCCTATATAAGGAGCTCAAGACCAATGCATTAGACACAACTGCTACTCTCATTCTACTCTATTCTACATCCACGAATTATACACGCTGTGCGACTACAACGTTGATAAAGCTCACCGACTTTCACGCTTCAAGTTCACCTTATTCTAGTGTCGGTAGCTTTATATTTCTTGTACTTAAATTCAGGGATAGTAGGTTGTTACTATTTCCTAGGCATTGTACGAGAAAGATTTTCGAAGAAATGAATTTAGTGGATTATCCAACGAAAGTGGTCGAGGATCGTGAGCCTTGGAGTAGGAGTCGCTAAAGGCTCCAAATCAAGTAAAAGAAAAAAGCATCACTTATTTTTTGCTACTTTACATTGTTTTGAAAATGAGAAAAGAAAGATTTTTAAATAAACTAAATTCACCCCACTCTCTCATCTATTACGATCCTACACCTTCTTCTTTGTTAAATTAGAACACTTACTCTAAAGTGTCTCTATTTTATAAACTCAAAATAAATGATATGATTTTTATTTTTATTCAATGAAATTGATATTATTGGGGTTGCAAGGTTAATTGCAAATAAAGTACCACATTAAAAATGCATAGGAAAGATCATGGGCCTATAAGAAAAAGATATCTCTATTGATATGAGGTCTTTTGAGTAAAGCCCAAAAATAAAATTATGAGAGCTTAGACCCAAAATAGATAATATGATACCATTGTAGAGATATCTAAATTCTTTCAATCCTAACAATTGATATCAAAGCCCGAAGTGTCAGAAGGTCTAACTGTCGACTGTACATAAGAGTTATGGTCTAATCGAGTCATGTAAGTAGAATATTGACCTCGAACAAAGGAAGTGGGGAGTCCTGTGTCTAATCAAGAGGATCAAATATCATGCAGGAAGTCCTAGTGGACAATTAGGCTAAGAAGTCCTAATTACGGTTAGGCAAGGAAGACCTAGTAAGTTAGTTAAATTGAGGGACAGGAAAACTAGTAGGTATGTTGGACTGAGGGACAAGAAGACCTGGTGGGTCGAGGATCAAATGTCAAGCAAATAAGCTTTCCACTTGAGGGGTCCCTGTGATGCTTCATTTAAGGGGGGATTGTTAGGGTTGTAAGGTTGCAAATAAAGTCCCACATTGAAAATATATGGGAAAGATCATAAACTTATATGGAAAATATATCTCCATAGATATGAGATCTGATTGAAATCCAAAAATAAAATCATGAAGACTTAAGCCTAAAGTGGACAATATCATATTATTATGAAGATATCTAAATTTATTTAGTCCTAATAGATATATCTTCATAATTTGGGCTCTCTTGACTTATTGAAGTGGAACAATCTTCTTTGTCATCAGTTCCAGATATCAATAGTCTCGCCCCCTCATTCCTTCATATAGATGTTTCTTCAATATCCCCAATCTTAGAATTTGATTGTTGGTGCAATTTACCTCTAGAGTTTGATATTTGTTTAAGTAATATGTTTAATTGAATCGGGTCAAAGTTGTCCAAGTAATTTGGTTAAGGTTAACTAAGTTAGCAAGAAAATCCAACCAAGTAAAGGTAGACTGGATGCATAAAAGTGAGTTGATGAGAAGTCCAAACAAGTCAATATTGATCGGATGCTTGTCAGTCAAGTAAGTTAAGTCCTGACTAGTCAAAATTGACCTAGGCAAGGGAAAGTCCAAGAAGACCAAAGGTGACTAGATGCTTGGCAAGGAAAAAGTCTAGGCAGGTTATAGTGTTGATGCAGTCTGGCCCTGATTGTTGTTTTGGTGTTGACGACGATTTTAAGTTAGGAGGATGATTATGATTTGGAAAATCCTAACCTGGGAGGTTAGGTGTGATGAATTATGATGATTGTGATTAAGTCCTGATCGAGGATTAGGCATGATGTGGAAAATCCTAGCCTGGAGGGCTAGGTGTTGGAAAATCCTGACCTGGAGGGTTAGGTGTGGAAAATCCTAACCTGGGAGGTTAGGTGTTGGAAAAGTCCTAATTCGGAAGGGTTGGGTGAAAAGTCCTAGCTTGGAGGGCTAGGTGAAAAGTCCTAACCTAGAGGGTTAGGTGCAAATTCTCATCCTGGAGAATTAGGTGAAAAAGTCCTGGCTTGGAGGGTCAGGTGCCTAGCTTGTAGGGCTAGGTTGGATGATGTTCTAACTCGGAAGAGTTGGGTGAAAAGTCCTAGCTTGGAGGGCTAGGTGAAAAGTCCTAGCTTGGAGGGTTAGGTGAAAAGTCCTAACTTGGAGGGTTAGGTGCAAATTCTCAACTTGGAGAGTTAGATGGAAAAATCCTTAGCTTGGAGGGCTAAGGTGGATGAATTCCTAGCTTGGAGGGCTAGGGTTAAGTCACTGGATCGGTCTGGTGACCGATCAGGGACATTGGCACGCTGCTCCTTAGTGGATCGGTCTGGTGACCGATCTAGCTATGTCTGATCGGACTGGTGACCGATCAGGGAGCGTACAGTGAGATTGGGAATCTACTATGTGGCTCCTGATCGGACCGGTGACGGATCAGGGAGCAGGCTGCTTCCTTGCTGTCTTGCTTCTGATCGGTCTGGTGACCGATCAGGGAGCAAACGGTGAGTGAGTTCCCTTGCTGATCAAAGTCTTGGATCGGTCTGGTGACCGATCAGGGATCTTGGATTTGATTAAAAAGTTACTGTTCATCTGCCCTGATCGGTCTGGGTGACCGATCATGATCCAATCTGATCGGTCTGGTGACCGATCAGGCTTCACCCTGATCGGTCTAGTGACCGATCAGGAGTGTATAGCTGCGAGAGCTGGGAATCCCAGCAAAGCAGTGGATCGATCCACACACTCTAGATCGGTCCGGTGACCGATCACTTTAATTCAAATTTCACTGACAGACGTGGTCAGAGCATCTGACCGAATCCGATTTGCTGATGTATGTTGATATGTTGCTTGATCTTCTGCTCTAATGCTCTGATTGAGTTTCAGGTGACAGAGGAGGACTCAAACACTCAAGGAGAAGTCAAGGCGTGCTTTCCTTGGAGCAGGTTTGTCCCTTTTCCCATCTCAGGTTACAACGGCGAGCTGCGGACTGGAGCTAAGACTGGAGCTTGGCTGAGGAGCTCAGTGAGTCCAGAGATAGCTCAGTAGAGGCTGGCGTTGGCAGATGAGTAGCTGGGAGCTACAGAGATGTTGTCACCTGTCGCTTGGCGGAGAAACAAAAAGGAACGCGAGAGTGGAGTTCAGCACGAGTTACGGTTCATACTTGCTGAAGTTCTTCGTGCTCTTGAGTTCCTGAGCGAGAAGCTTGCTGCTCTTGAGTTCTTCAATCATTCTAAGCAAGCTATTGAGGAGCAATCATCATACTTGAGCGCTTGAAGGAGAAAACAAGAAGCTTGGAGTCCGACAATGGGAAGACACGAAGCAGACGGGGTCTGCGTGAGATCGCCACTGGGTGGAGCTCAGGGAAACTTGCTGTGTTTTGTCCTCTCTAAGTGTTTGAGTAAGACTTTCTTGTTGTTGTTTCATTGTGCTCATTATATATCATTGTGTGAAACACGCTGTGGAGAGGTTTCTCCACCGAGAAAGAGGTTGCTTCATATCCAGTGTTAACCGGGGCTTGATCTGCCGACGATTAAGGGATCGCCCACCTCAAGGGCACGCCAAGGAGTAGAGGCAAGTTATCCCCGAACCTTGTAAACCCTCCTTGTTAGCGATCTTGCTAGTTGTGTTTGTTTTGCTTTCGTTTCATTTTTTTTCTGCATATTCTGTTTTCTATTCTTTCCATTGTGCTACTGATATTTGAGTTGCAGAAATCGTGATAAGTTTTAAAGGGGCAAGCGATTGTCTATATTCACCCCCCCTATAGTCATCTCGTTCCCAACAAGTGGTATCAGAGCAAGGGGCTCTATACACGGATTAACAACCGAGAGTTTTCAACAAGATGGCTTTGAGAGAAGGCTTCTCCACCACCCGACCTCCATTCTTTGATGGCGCCGACTTCCAATATTGGAGATAAAAAATGGAATACTATTTGAAGATGAATATCTATACGTGGTTCGCGGTGAAGGAAGGATTCATCCCTCCTAAGGATGAAGAAGGTAAGGAACTCGAATCTTCGCGGTGGACTGCCGACCAAACAAAGAAAAGTGAAGTCAACGCTAAGGCGGTTGTCACTCTACAATGCGGCATGAACAAAGACCAACTCATCAAGGTTAGTCCCTTCACGAGTGCAAAAGATTTGTGGAACAAACTCATAGAGCTCCATGAAGGCACCCGAGACTCGAGGATTGCAAAGAGGGACTTGTTCCTCAGTCAGCTTCAAAATCTCTCCATGAAGGAGAATGAGTCGGTAAGTGAGCTCCATAGCCGGTTCAAGGAAGTTCTTAATGGACTTCATTCAATTGATGAAAAGGTCGAGAATCGCGACCTTGTGAGGTATGTCTTGAAAGCATTTCCAAGGAATGCTTTGTGGTCATCCATGGTGGATGCCTACAAAGTATCCAAGGATTTATCTATTGTAAAATTAGATGATTTATTTTGTGAGATGGAGTTGCATGAAATGGCTAACAAAGGCCCCAAGGAGAAGGGGATTGCCTTAGTTGCAGGGGACCGGACCATTAAGAAGAAGAAGGAGAAGAAGAAGGAGAAAGAGATCTCATCATCTTCATCCTCCTTCGAATCCGAGTCAAACTCAGAGGAAGATGGCAGTGGCTCTTCTTCATCCGAGATGGCGAACTTCGTGCGAAGGATGATGCGAAGAGACCGACGGTTCAAAAGGAAAGGTAACACTAGTGAATTCAAGCTTGATAAGAATAATGCATCTTGCTTTGAGTGTGGTAGGAGAGGACATTTCAAGAATGAATGTCCGAAGCTTAAAAAGGAGGAGAAACCCAAAAGAAAAGAAGAGAAATCCAAGAAGAAGAAGAAAGCCTTGAAGGCTTCTTGGGATGAGTCATCTTCTAGTTCATCCGATGATGAGAAGGAGGAGAAGAGCACAAGGCAAGTGACTCTCATGGCTTTTGGAGAGGAGAGCAGTGAAGAAACTTCAAGCTCCTCAAACGCGGCTTCGTGATCTTCGGATGATGAAGAGGTAACTTCTCCCGAGCTTGAAAAATGTTATAAAGCAATTGCATGTTTAACTAGTATGCTTAAGAAATCCAAAAACAAAGTTAAAGCATTGCAATTAGAGATTGATCAATTGAAAGCTTCTAGGGATGATAACATTGATGACTTGCATGTTGAACTACTAGAAGATGAAATTAAATCTTTGAAACATGAGATTGTAAGCCTGAAATCCTCTAAGGTTGAGGAAATCAGTGATATGCATGATAATGGGTTAGTAGAGGAAAACTAATCTTTGAAGAGTGAAGTTGAGAGNTGTATCCATCCTATCACCCCATTATAAAATGATAAGTATTTTTAACTACATCATTATTTTATCACTCGGTCCATCAATTATTTATATTAAGAAAAATAATAGAAAAAGTAAAAATGAGAGAGTAAATAGTAGAGTAAATGATGTGACATTTTATATACAGTGATCTTTGATGGATTCACTGTGCTCCCAAGGGTATAGTTTGATTCGGGATGGCGGCCGAAGGCTGCCGATGATGTCCAAATGATAATCGATCGTGTGCATATAAAATGTCACGTCATTCACTCTACCATTCACTCTCTCTTTTTCATTCTCCCTATCATAACTCTGGGACGCTGGGCTTCTAGACTGTCCATCGCGAGTGCTTTCCGATTTATCTTGGTGACCGATGAAAAACTTCCGTGGGTCGAATCAATCATCTCAGGTTCAATTTCTCTACTGTCGGTTCATCATTTTTTTCTTATATTAATAAGATGAATTTATATCTTAATAACTATGAAATGGTAATGGTTAAAAATTAAAATGTAAACTTAGTCTATTAAAAAATTTTCATGTTGATCATAAATACTATAATATAGATTTTATTGATTCATCTAATATTTTTACTATAACAATTGTAGAATAGTAACTAAAATTCAGACTTATTCGTCTAACATTTAGGCTATGACAATTATATTTTTTAATTATTATAAGTTGGACTTAGAGCATCTGCAACCATGTATTAATCAAACGTTATAACACTCGATTAACGTACCGTCCGTGTTAAATCCGTTGCGACGAGCGCGTTAATACGCTGACGCGATGAACACATTTAGATGTTTAAACACGTTCATCGCGTATGACATGCCATATCACGAGACCCATGATGGGTCAACTCAGATGTTTGAACGCGTTCATCGCGTATGACATGGCATATTACAAGACCCCTAATCGGTCAAGCTGACCGATCAGGTTGCCTGGACGGATCAGGCAAGAGCCTGATCGGTCAGGCTCCTTGCTGATCAGTCAACTTGACCGATCAGCACCTCCTCTGATCGGTCAAGCTGACCAATCAGAGGATTTTTTTTTTTTTACGATCAGGGGATGGGGGGGGGGGATTTTTTTTTTTTTACCGATCAGTAGATTTGGGAGATTTTTTTTACCAGATTTGGGGTTTATTAAATCCCTGATCAGATTTAATAATTTAAATTTTAAATAATGATAATAATATTTATAAATATTATTATTATTTATTTTAAATAATAATCATTTAAATTAGTAAATAAAATTGAAAATAAAAAAAATATAGATAAGAGAATGAATATGTGAGAAAATATGTATGTGAGAGAAGGTATATGTGAGATAATTTGTATGTGGCATGTGAGCTCCATAAATAATGGGGGTTCAATGTTCAACGGTTGTGAGAGAATAAAGATGTTAATGTTAATATGCATGTGACATGTGGGTTTCATACTTTTTGATGAGATGGTAGGTGTTATAACGTTAAAGGAATTAAACGGTTGTGGATACCCTTATGCTGTTCGAAATATGATTCACATGATAATAACTACAAATCATAATTACTAACAGGGACGTAATCAAAGTAGACGATGAAATGACAACTCTCCATGAATTTGAGGACAACTACATAACCGCCCCACCTCCCTCAATATAAACATCCATCTTTCACCTCTTGTATGAAATTTAAAACTTCGTCCCTTACTATTATAATTTGTATTTATCTTTTCAATAATATTTATATTGTAACACGACAAAATTATAATTACTATAATAAAATTTTATTCAGTTTATATAATTAATTGATAAGATCGGATGACAGAAAATAATTATATTTATCACAGGATATGTCTATCATTTTACACGGAGTTAATGAGGTAGGACACCTTTTTAATTTACAAAAAAGAGGTGCCCTTCATAGCATTTTGAAAAAAAATAAAATAAAATGCCCTCCTTTTAATTTTTTGTCTTAATTTTAAATATGTATAAACTCTGTTTAGAATTCACCCATGATTTTTTTAAAAATGTACGTCACCTAGTTGCCAAAAACACATAGGTAAGCTTATTGCTTTTTTTTTTCTAGGTGCGGCACACAATTTGGTAAATCCTTGTTATTTCTGGTTTTAAGACTATAAATGATGATAAGTCATTAATACAAATTAAAAAATAAATTAAATGACGATAATAATTTAAATCAGCGTGCTGTCCCCACGCAATCTAACCCTGCCATAACCCTGCTTGTACGGAAATGGCATCTAATTCGCGTGAAACAGCTGCCCGGCGGAATTTAGTCCCAATCGGTGTGCGCTCCCTCAGTTTTTTTTCCCCAAAAAAAGAAATGTGACGTAGCACCGGATCTTTGACGTGGGCCCCACTTGGTCTTATCACAAGCTTTTGGAAGCGGAAGGGCCTCCGTGAATACTCTTCAGACGATCTTTACAAGTATAAGAGATTCTGTAAGAAAAGAATTGTAACAGACGAACCGATTCCACTGCAGTAGTCTCTAGTCGGATCCTTCGTCCATGTCGTCGGTAACGCCCACTTTCGCCGAGGCATCTTCTCTTTCTGCACAGCCGTTAGTTTCCGCACGACCGAGGGCAATGGCGGCGGTGGCAATGGCGGTCGGGCGTGGCAGAGCGGCGCCGAAGAGCCTGTACCAGGTGCTGCAGGTGGCGGAGACGGCGACGACGCCGGAGATCAAGTTGGCGTATCGG
Organism: Boesenbergia rotunda; assembly: GCA_024364735.1. Lineage (NCBI taxonomy): Eukaryota > Viridiplantae > Streptophyta > Magnoliopsida > Zingiberales > Zingiberaceae > Boesenbergia > Boesenbergia rotunda. The sequence goes on from JAGFNQ010001089.1 coordinate 226,439, forward strand.
TCCATGGCAAAGCGGGCCCACCCGGACGCGTCGCCGCAGCGAGGCGGCGTCGTGGCGGCGGACTTCATCGAGATCCGCCGCGCGTACGAGACGCTGGCGGACCCGGCGGCCCGGGAGCGCTACGACTGGCACCTGTCCCAGCAGCGGTGGAAATTGCCGGCCGGCGGACTCGGTCGGTCGGACTCAGACCGGATCAGTTCCCGGTTCGGAAGGTGGGAGACGGATCAGTGCTGGTAGGAATAACTTAGACCGGAAACGTGAAATTTGTGTCAAATTATTTGGATATCGATGTCCAGAATTTACTGTCTTATTTTCATGCTAGTTTTTTTGTTTGTTTCTTTTGTCAAAGAAACAAATTTTGATTAGTGAAAAGCATCTGCGTCTGTTTCATTCAAATCTATCCAACAATTGCGACACAATACAGTATACTTATTCATGTACACAAGGATTACACAATACCACAGAGTTTACTTGGATTAAACAAAATAAAAACAGGGGGGACATCAGATCAAAAAAGATCAACCGCAACAGCCACTCGCTTGAGACGATGAGCCATCCCTTCCACCTGATTGTCCAGGAATTCCTCCATATCCAACTTTGATTCCATACGACTGCAAAAGTGGAAAGACTTCATGATCCATTTGTATAGAAGTTGGAATAGAAAGACTCCACAAAATAAACATTGTCACTGATGTAACTGGTTGATGATATAAACTCATTGGTGGTAAACCAGTATTTGTGGCAATGAAAAACAGCCGTTGCAAAATATTTTTATCCCTCTGCTGAGCTCTACATAGGGTTCTATGTTTAGTGATCTTCAAATTGCTCTTGCCTGGTATAGTTCCCTTTCGATAACTTGTTTCATCATCGAAGCATACTTTCAACATTTTAGCATCATTTTTTTGGTTTATCTGCTGAATTTAGAACAATCTGTTTTACAATGACTATGGCATATGCCAACCAGTAGGAAACCAAAAAAAGCAAATTAGAAGTCCATTTTTCTATAGGCTGGGTACAAACATGGACAGAGATTAGTAATTTCAGAATATCCCCTTCATCAATATTTTGATTTGCATCCATAGAAGTGAGAAGATAATGCTATAATCGTACCTCATTGGACACGTCGAAGACACCGTCTTGAATTTTCGTATATATAGTTGCTGCAGTTTTAATGAAGGCCTGGGCACATGATCGATATGTAAAAGAAATCAAATTTTGAAACCTCAACTTTAACAAGGAAAACATAATGCAAAAAGGAAAAAATCTTTGGATCCAGCTCACCTCCTCAACATTCTGTGCTGTTTTAGCAGAAGCCTCCATAAAGATTAATCCATGCTCTTTCGCAAACTGTTCCCCCTCTTCAGTGCTCACGGCTCTTCTGTGAGCCAAGTCACTTTTGTTACCAATCAGCATAATTGTCATATTAGCATTGGCATGTTGCCTGGCATCTTCTAGCCAGCTAGCAAGATGATTGAATGTCTCCCTCCTGATGATAAGTTAAAGAATAGACATAATGAGCCATTTATATCTAATAAAAAAACTCTATGAACATATACCTGGTTATGTCATATACCAGCAGTGCTCCAGCAGCACCTCTGTAATAGGATCTTGTAATTGATCGAAAAGATTCCTGCCCAGCCTGCAAAATTTCCAGAATATTATTCATATGAATCAACTAGTGGATGAGACAAAATCCATATAAACTGATTAAATTTTCTGAATAAACTTTATAACATTCAATCTATTAATCTACTTTTGATTGTGTTGGTAATTGTATATTACGTTTTGCAATATGTTCACTATTATCTTGTTATAACTACCCTGAATAGATAGGGCATATGGATTATACTGATTGAAACGATAACTAAATTATAGCCCGGAGCACAAGATGCAAGTCCAAGTTCACTATTCCTCGCTAAGCATGCATTTCATCACTAATGATTTATTCTAAAAGATATGGTATTAGACCCAAATATTAAGTCTCTTCAAATAGATAGGAACCAACACATATCCTTGTTGCTAATAAATACAACTATTGTATTAACCATGATCCTTTTTTCATGGTCCACCTAAAAGACACAATGTCCTAAAGAGACAAAATCAATGAAGTGGGGAAAATTTACAAGTGACTGACGGGGAAAATTGGCTATCTTACCAAACTCTATTTCATAAGTCGAATGGTTTGAATAATCATTCTCAGAGCCCATAATCTCAAATTTCATTGCTAGTGTTGATTGAGTACAGAAAAAGGAGCTAAACACACTAACCGTGTCCCATATCTGCAATTTTATGGGCTTGTTATCAATCGTAACCATTCTAGCCCCAAACTCAACACCAATTGTCAAGTCATGAACAGGTTGGAAACGCTTGTCAGTGAACTGCAGAAGAAGACATGATTTCCCCACTCCTGCAAACAGAAAGACATAAACAAATGCCACATTTTTCCAGCAAGCACCATCCAATATAATGCGGTTAAAAAATTTAAAAGTATATAACAAGAGATCCTTGGCAAATCTGCATAAAAATATCCTAAACGCATTCTCATCCTCATTCATAAATGCCATACCAATTCGTACGACAAAACAAATCAAGCAAATAGGAAACTGAAAAGCCATGAGCACAATCAAATGTTATTCCTCTTATAACTAACCCCACGAATCCCAGCAATAATTCAGCATATAAGATCATACCCAAGCAGACTCTGCCTTCAACAATAAGTTCACCAAGTCCCTTCAAAACCATGAGTATAAATCATGCGATTGCAAAAGCTGATAGGAAGACGAAGAGCATACCCGTGTCGCCGATGATGATGTACTTGAACAGGTACGCGTACGACATCCTCCTCGATCAAATCCTAAACCGATTGATAGGAATCAACGAGCAGAGACGAGGAGATCGAAGCTGGAAAGAGGAGAACTTGGAAGAGAAGAAAAGGAGTCGTGGACGCCCACACCAGCTCCGAGCAATTCTCATCCCGTTGGAACTTCAACTTAAACCCACCTTGTTTTCCATTGGCCAACCCGCATGACCGGGACCCGCAGGCTGTAGACGCGTTTATCTGTTTACGATGTGGGGTCATCTCATACCATCCTGCCTGTCGTCGGCGCCGACCAATAATATAAAAACAGCCAATATTCTTTATGGTTTAAAGTTTTTTTAAAAAATAAAATTAAAAGAAATCTCCGCATTTAATAAATGGTCATATGAGTAATCCGGCAGATGAATGGACACTCCATTATATATATTATATCTCGAAATTTTATTTAGTTTAATATTATTATAGTAATTATTCTGTAATTATTAAACTTCATAAAATATAATATTTCATTTTTATTCAAATTATTATATATAAAATAGTTTTGATAATAAAAATCTCAGACAGATTGATACGTTGAAAGTTCATTATGATTAAAAAATTTCCAATCTACCTCGACTCAAATCGAATAATTTACAAATTAAACAGGCCAACAACTCATAAATAAATAAATATATATATATAAATTAAAATGTTTAAATTTGAGTTACAGATTTATGGACGAGCTCGTAAATCCATTAAAATTTTTAGTTTTTTTCACTAATTTGAGAACCAACTCGACAAAAGTTCATCCTAGATTAAAATTTTAACAACACGGACTGAATAGATTATTAAAATTTTAATTCAACCTACTTAAATTTAAATTAAAAGCTCGAACTGATAATAAGTATATTCTTAAAATAAAATATATGATGAAACACCATTTGATGTTTTTTTTTAAAAAATACTTCATTAAATGTAGAGCCCACTTTTATTTTTTGTTTTTTTTTCAAAATAAGGAAAAATACACAGATCCCATTCTTTTTTAAAGAAATTACATGACTAATCTCGGTCATCAATCTAATTTCCATATTACATTAAACTTGTCATGTATTAATTCATCGACCATCACAACGATACCAAAATCAAAACCGTATTTTTCATTTCGATAATGAAATAGGTATCATTGTTTTGTCTGGAGAAGTAAACACAGAGGCACCTAAAAATACGCATATTCTACAAATATCGGCTTAGTTACTAGAACCCTTCTCAAAGTAATTAAAGTACGGAAAACACGGCTAAGATGTAACAAGCTTAGAAACAGGACTAAGTTTACATATCACCGTCATCTGCGAAAGCATTTAAGTAGAGAGGATGTTAAAGTTGAAGACAGAAACTTTAAACTTTAAACCAGTAGATCCTCCAGGGAAATAGTATATTGAGTAATATGTGAGTGCAAGAACCTGATAATGATGAAAGCACAGATAAGAAGGGAATCACAGGATTAGCAATATGCAATAAAGAAATTACGTACCTGAATCACAGAGAAGAGGACGGAGAGAATGTAGCTATGAAGCACCATGGAAACATAAATTGCACCCACAATGCTACTGATGAATAGCACTGTGAAGGGCAACATCTGCACGGTGAATGTAGGAAAAATGATTCAAACAGGCTGATCACTTTGGATCTAGATAGAGAGCAGCTGAAATATAAAAAAATGGGCATGAAATCACAATGACAATTGCCAATCACTAATCGAGTTGATGACACCAATTTACTGACATCTCTCTTTGATGGAGTTTTTGGAAACCCATTATGCTCAACAGCTGCTGACAGTCACTTGAAGAACTCAATAAAAAAACAGGCTTATCTATTTCACCAACAATGGCTCTCTACAGTGTGATTCTTTTGCAACTGTGAAAAAGGGCATTCTGCTATGCATTTTAACTTAGCTTCCACAAGTAAAAAAATTGGCTTCTGGAGAGTAGAGGTACATGTTTAAGAAAAATGGGATCCTACAAAAATTACCTCCTTGGAACACATGTGAGAAAGTTGGTTCTTAGGACCCCTGAGTGCAAAGAATGATCCAATGATCAAAGCACAGCCGAAAGTAAAACAAAGAGCAAATTTTTGAGGCATCAGGATCATCACTGGAAGGAACATGGTAAAAGCAATGAAAACAAAGAACAGGCCACTGGCAAGGAACATGGCGAAGTACACAAGGGATTTTCCTGAAGGCACATTACTAGTAGCATTCTGGAAATTCCCAGGCAACTCCCTGACTCCTTTAGAAACCCTGTTGCACAAAGACAGATAAAACTACAAAAGTTAATTTCATACAAGTGAGTATATTTTTCAACATATGTTATGTGAGTATTCAATAGAAAATCAAGGAGGACTAAAGGTAAATGCTAAGAGGAAAAAATGAATATGAAAGGAACTAATAAAACATGAAATTGAACTAACAAATAGTCGAGTTAGGAAACCAAAAGATTCTTTCAGCCAAAATCACCATGTCCAATATGTGATAATTATTCGCGAACAACTCCTAACTTTTCTTACTGTATAGTTTAGATATTAGAGCATCCATTTAGGCCCAACTTAGCCAATATAATAAATAATAATTTCAAGGAATCCTTTCCCATCACATGAATTTAAAGATGAAGTAATTTCACTGAGCTCAATCAACCTAGCATCAAAATAACAGTTAAAGGACTCAAGACTTACCACAAATCTGAACGATCAATGAGAAACCTACAACAACTAGGAGATAATTTTTTAAACTTATCTCAGAGCTCGAAAGAGCTTAGAATATGAGAAAGCATAACATTGAGGTAGAGAATATGATATGACATTTGAGCTCGAAGCAAGAGATAATAATAATCATTATAGCAAAACCACACCCACATATCTCTTTCTCATTTTGCTGTCCAAGGCAGCTCTAAGAAGAACAAGATTTGGATTACTCAAGAAGATTCTCATAGAGTAACATAATTAACAACAACCAAAAGTTGCGGGAAACAAAAATCTTGATCTACATTAAAACTTCAATATAGACCAACAAAGGGAATATACAATACATTGGCCTTTTGTACAAATTGTATATGCACACAAAACTAATCAACTTTCAGAAAACAAAAGCCCTTAAAACCCCTCTAATGCCTTATTTCTTCAGAAATCCTTAGTAGGAACCAAACAGTATCCAACTGAACGTTAATTTCTTTTATATTTCATTCTTAACAAGATGCCAATTCTATTTTGTTTTAGTGAGAAAGCCAGACCATCGAAATACTGAATGTCAAAACAATATTCAGCCTCCATCACCAACTGGAGAAAACCTCCACGTTTCTAAACACAAGCAACCGAACAAACTAGATGAAATTATAGCTCCATCAAAATTTCCCACCCATAACAAGTTAGATCCGCAACTAACCCTCTGTTTGGATGGAGTGAAGGAAGGTTCGTTAACAGAAGAGGAATGGAGGAGAAGAAAGGGAAAGGGAAGGAAAATAACGTATTTAACTTTCCCTTGTTTGGGAGGGAGGGAAAATTCATTAACGTAACATATGCTACCTTGTTTGGAAGGAAAGGGAGTTTAATGAGGATTAAACATATAAAATTACAAAATTATTCTTACTTTTCAAAATAATATTTAAAATCTTTCATTATAATAGTATTTAAAACAATTAAAATCTCTATATACCTAAATAATATCATGACATCTCTAAAGAAATATCAACTATCCTATTTTTATAAAAATCATTCCATCATAATAAACACACAATATATTCAATCATCAATTAACAAGACTTACATTAAATGAAAGTAGTCTAACAAACATCCACGATCATCCAATGACATAGTATCCAAATGCATAATATATAGCATCCAAATATATAAGAAGACGGTCGAGAGAAGACGTTCGAGAATAGAAGGAAAAATAAGAAGAAAAAAAAAACGTTCGAGAGAAGTAGTAGAGAATAGGAAAAAAAACAAAAAAAAATAAGAGGAGGAGGAGGAGGAGGAGATAAGATTACCATTACTAGAAAAGTAATGGCAAGATTTGGCATTGGCGGAGCTGTTGATGTCGGTGTAAGTTTCTCATCGTGGGATGAAACACGGCGTAAAAAAAGAATATGGTTTATAAAACAATTAATTTAGGAATTAATACAATAATAAATAAGGGTAATGTTGGAATTTTTTTTTTTTTTTTAAATCTCCATACCCTGCCTTACACCACGATTCTGGGTTCATTCGTTTCATGGGAAAAGAATTGTAAGGCTTACCCTTCCTTACCCTTTCTTTACTTACCTCACGTCCTCCCAAACAGGTGTCAAACTCTACTTCTCCTTCTTTACCCGTCGTCCACCTTCTCTCACCCCCTCCCAAACAATGCATAAAAGATCGATAATTGTACAACTAAAAGGGATAGAGTGATCCTCACGCGTTGAAGGTGCCGGTGACCTTATCGTGGTGGTACGGACGGCAGATTCGATATCAAACCCGAATGCAGAGGCGCCATCATCCTCGGCCGACCTGGGCGCGGCGTAAGAGTTCCAATCCGCGAAGAGGGAGGACGAGGTGTTCTGCAGCTCTCCGCCACTCCCGCTCGGTCACCCCTGAAACCATACCTGCGCCAACTGCAACATGTAGCCGGCTCCGACAGATCGCAAGTCGGGGAAAGTGCGCAAGGGTTTCTCGATCGATGCAAAAGGCCGCCACCCAACGGTCTTCTGGTCTCTGTCCTACAAGTATCCAGAGGGGATAAATCACGGTGAATACTGATGTGGCGAGGCGCTTGGGGTCGAGAGATTTTTTTTTAAACAGCAGCCGAGATTTTACCACTCGCGTATACCGTCGACCCTCGAACTCTTGACCTCCGTTGCAAGTGGCAAGCACCTAACCAACTGCTCCAGCCTGCGGGGGCAAGGGTTTCTCGATCGAGAGAGATGAGAAGGGCGAGCAGAGCAGGTCTACTGGGTCCGATCGAGTAGCTGAGGAACAAGACGCCACTTGACCATTGCTTAGCAGAGTCAAAGTGATTTGGGAGTATTGGACCGAATCGGTTTTATTTTGAAATGCTTGATTCGAACCGTGGAGACCACTCAAAATTGGAGGTGTCTGGACCGGACACGGTACGGACATAACGGGTCCAATTTTCTTTCTTGCCAGACTGGGACCTACACAGCCATGATAAAACGTGTTTTTAAAATAAATAAATTTATAAATTTAAGACAAAATGAATGCAATATGAATTTTTGTGGTCCCCTCGTTTTTTTAATTTTGCCCCAAACTACTATGACTGTGTGGTGGTCCCCCATTTTTAATTTTGACACAAACTATTATAACTATAGCAATATTAAAGCAAAAATATTTTTAAAATAAATAAAAAATATTTATTTTATTATGAGGTGCTTTTTATGATAATGAAAAATAAGAAATGTCTTTTTAATTTCTATTTTATGTATGTTTTTGAATTAATCAAATAATTCGGAAATAATATTGCAATAATTTTGATTAATTTTTTTAATTGATATTTTTAGTTAAAATATTAATTTAAATAAATATAATTAAAACTTATTTACTCTTTTAAAAAGAACTAAATAATTAAAAATGACTATTTCTAAATTAATCAATAGGCTATATTTTTTAACTATATTTAAATAGATAAAATATTATAGAGTTAACTTATATTTTTAAAATGGTCAAATAACTTAAACGATCATAAATTAATTTTAACCAAAATTGTTTTCGATTTGGAAATTATTAAAAGCCTACACGTGTATTAAAAAAGTTCAATAATCAACCTGTGACTTTACAGGTTGATATAATTGATATTTGTAGTGTTAACGTAATAGATCATGGAATTAATTTTTATCATGTGTCAAATATATCATGGGTCACCTAATTCACATGCAAAGGTCATTATACTAAATTGAAATTTCTCGTGATTTATTTTCCTGTCAAATCACATGGAACAGTCTTAGAGGGTCTCCCAAGCTGAGGTCTTGAGGATTATCATCTTTAACTAAAAAAGTCAATAATCATGTAGAGATGAGGTCAAAATCAAGTTAAAACAATTAGACCACCTCTACTCAGTTGACCCAAGATAAGAACCACTGACGATGATGGTTGGTCGATAAGAGAGATAAATTATCCTTGAAAATGAAAATCATTATTTTTTATATTTTAGACATAAGGATTAAAAATTAACAGAACCTAATTTAACTCGATTGATCACGTCAAAATCAAATAATCACTTCTTCTCAAACATTGATGCCCCAAAAATCAAGATGAGAAGTGCCACTAGTTGGCTTTGTCATGCCTCTCGGCTGCGTCGAGTTCTTTAACGCAACCACTCAACTCGGTCACTCTGAATCATCTTGCTGGACTTAGCCTTGCTGGTCCACGCAAGCTCTGCGTCCAGACCTCAACCACTCAAGCTCTCAATACCAAGAGCATGGTCCAGGCAGGAGATGAGGTCAACTGAGTCATGAGTAGGGATGATAATTTTTCTCGTGAATTTGGATATTCGCAGGGGAAATCTGAAACGGGATGGATTTGGGGAGGTATTATCAGATTTGAATTCGGATTCGAATTCGGAGATTTTTTTAAATTCCCGAAATAGACTAGGGCGGATATGGGATGCTATCCTCATCTCCGAGTCCACCCTCATATCTCTAATAATAATAAATTAATAATAATTATTAAAATAATTTTAATAATATTAAAGATTTATGAAAATCTAATACGAATCCTAAATTAATAATTATTATTAATTTATTATTATTGGAGATATCTCTGTGACAGGGATGAAGATGGGGTTTAATCCTCGTGGGTTCGGGGACGAGGATTCTCCTATTAAGTGGAGGCGGGATGGGGACGAGAACGAGGACCGGGACGGAGATGGAGATTTACTTCGGGAACGAAGATGAGGATCACAAACTCGTCCCCGCCTCCGCTCTGCCCTATTGTCATCCCTAGTCATGGGATAATGACCTGCAAAACATGAGTATTAAGCAGTTGATTTTGATAATTTTAAATTTTAATTATATGATTTGAATATCTTAAAATTTTAATTACATGATTTAATAAATTTTGAAAAAAAAAAATGTTTATATAGTATCCGGGTTTATTATGCTCCGTTCAACCAATAAGCAGCCCGGCCTACGTCATTTCAGATAGTGCTGGTCTCATGAGCTGGCATGCACATCCATCCACTCCCACACACATGCAGTCACGGTTTCACATTGAATATTTGACTCAGCCAACAAAAGAAAGAACGGCAATCTAAGGTCCCCGCGCAAAACGCGTACGTTGTTTCTGTATTTATCAAAAAGTGACTGCATTTTTGTCGTTCATAAATCTGAACCTTTTTCTTTTTTTTTAATATATTTTCCTTTTTCTCTAAAATATGAATTTATTTCAGATTCAACTTATAATTTAAAATCGATTCTTGTTATTATATTTTAACATATCCAAAAAAAATCGAAATAATTAATATGGAAACCATATCAATAAATTTTGACCACGTTAAAATTTAAAATCGTTTTTTATTATATTTTTAACGCTTCACAAAAAAATCAAAATAAATAACGAATAACACCATTAAATTTCTTACCGTCTTAGAAATTCACCAGCCCTAGAATACACAATCCAGTCGGACCGTCATTCACGTTTTCTGAGATCAATCTCAGGCTTGCTTGCTTGATTGATTATAGGATCAGGCACCGACACTCGGATCCGGTGATGGCGAAGGACATGAAGGGGCAAGAGCTGAAGCCATGGCGGACGGAGAAGCCGACCATCTTCCGAGTGCCGGAGGTCATCCGCCGGGCCGACCCCGAGGCCTACCAGCCGAACATCATCTCCTTCGGTCCTTACCACCGCGGCGAGCCCCACCTGCGCGCTATGGACAAGCTCAAGCCGCAGTACCTCCAGAGGTTTTTGGCCAGGACGACGCCGAGGAAGACCTTGGAGGAGTGCCGGAGCTATTTCAGGAAGATGGAGCGCCGCGCGCGCAGCGCCTACTCGGAGACCCTAGACATGTCCTCAGATGAGTTCGTCGACATGATGCTGCACGACGGCTGCTTCGTGGTGGAATTGTTCCTCAGTCTCACCGACAGACAGGAGGGAAGGGGACAGGAGATAGACGACGGCGAAGAGCACGACCCGATCTTTAGCTCGGCTTGGGCGGAGTACTATCTGAGGCTCGACATGCTGCTGCTGGAGAACCAGCTTCCCCTGTTTCTGCTTAGGGATTTGCTCGGTTTCGTTGACCCTGAGAAAGCGGCGAACTCCCTGAAGCCGCTCGCGCTCAATTTCTTTGGCGGCGACTTCCTCCCGGGAAGAACTAAGAAGCTGCCGGAGAAATTGGAAGTGCCGGAGACGCTTAGGAGATCGCATCACATCCTTCATCTCTTGCACGCTTGCATACAGCAAGTTCCTGACGCCATTAACCCAGACAAAAGCTCCCACGGCAAGGATAATATAATTAGGGAAGGAGCTGAAAGCTTCCGCAGAAGCCCGGTGCGTTACTCTCTTCTGGCGATGTCTTTTGGGAGCAAATCGGAGAAGAAGGTCGCCGACGAGGTCGTCTTCACGCCGCTTACCCCTGCGACGGTCCCGTGTGCCCGCGAGCTCAAGAACGCCGGCGTGCAGATCGTCAGGAAGACGGACACCGACAGCTTCCTCGACGTCACCTTCACTAATGGGCGGCTGGAGATCCCTCGAATCCGAGCGTACAACGTGTCGAACACCATCCTGCGGAACCTGATCGCGTTCGAGCAGCTGTACCCGGAGCGCGGCACCCACGTCACCGATTTCGCCTACCTGATGGACTGCCTGATCGACACGCAGGAGGACGTGGCGCTGCTGCGGGAGGCGGACATCCTGGTGAGCGCCATGGGGAGCAACAAGGACGTGGCGAATCTGTTCAACAGGTTGTGCAAGAAGGTGGTGGTGCAGCCGACGAAGGGGCACCTCCGGGCCGTCTTCGAGGACGTGCCCAAGCACTGCGAGAAGAAGTACAACAAGTGGCGGGCGACGCTGAACCACACCTACTTCGGCAACCCCTGGGCAGTGATCTCGGTCGTGGCCGCCATTTTGCTCTTCGTTCTCACAATAGTGCAGACGGTCTACTCCGTCCTCAGTTACCATCAGCCGCCGTAGAATTTGGCTATCGATCAGACTTGAATTCATCTCCAATTTAACTTCGATTTTTCTTTTCTTTTCATTTTACAAGAACGAGATTGTCCGAATAGTAATAAGTTTGTAAATCAAGTTTGGAGATTCTTCCCGGTGCTCAAGGACGAAGATGCTTCAAGTTTCAACCCCAAAATATAAATCTGATAGATTTGCTATGCCCTACAACATTGCATTTATGTAGAAAGGCAAGCCATTTGAAACCCTTTTCTCTTTTATCCCCACCATCATCTGAATTATAATGACCAATATGTATTTTGACACATACCAATAAACTTATTGGATTAGCCTTTCAAAACAAAAAAAATTAGCACTTATGAGTTGGCAATTGATTACAAGTCACATAGCTTCATCAATATTGGAAGGATATGTGGGCTTAGGGAAGATGAATATACCATTGCTTATTCGTCTAGAATTTAATTAATTTGATTAATATGCAATAAAAATAAATATAAAATATAAAAACAAATTAAAGAACAGCTTTGCTTTGACCATTCAAGTAATCATTTCTCGAAAAATTACCCATCTCCAACACCTATTAGAATGTGAAGGAACTTTTTGTAATCCCTTCTTACAAGAACTTTTGCGGTGCCCAAGCACCCCATATCCGGGTAATTTTCTAAGTAGTCGGGCTCTCTTTTGGATCGACCAAGCTTGTTTTCGGAGCATCCCCATTTTGCCCACATATCCCCAAGCACTAAGGATTCAAGTCAAGATCAACATCCCCTAGTACCAAGCACCCCCGAGCACTAGGGCTTCGTCTCAAGATTGACATCCCCGAACACTAAGGTTTCGTATCCAAATTGACATCCCCGAGTACTAGTCTAGTTTCTCATGCACTCGAAGATCCTCTTGAGCTCTTTCTGACTTCAAGCTCGATTGCTAAACGACCCACTTGGACTTGGAAAACTCGACAATAGAGTGACCGGGCTGATTTGGCATTATGGTTTCCCACTCAGCTTGGGAAGACATTTAGGACCATTGTGAGTGTTTGGCGCTCGGCAAAGAAGTTGGGTCATCAGTTTCCTAACTTGGCACTAGATGTCCCGATCTGGCAGTCAGGAGATGTTGTTGACCCGGTGTTCTTCTTTCCACTCAACTTAAAATAACCAATATGTTTTCCCAAGTACTAGACATTCATTTGATTTCCCATTCGGACTCAGAAACCTAGAAACTCGGCTTCCACCTCGAACAACCTGGCAAAAGGTGACACCTGCCAATGGTCCGACAATATTAGTGTACTTAATGGCTATCTCCCTTGGCCCCCAATGGCTTGACAACGTTAGGAACTACGTAGAGATTTCTTTCCATCGGCTATATAAGAATTGACAGAGGTAAATCAAAGAGGATGATTTTCTTCTCACGTACAACGTACAACGATAACTCTTCTCTACTAAACTCTCTCGAGTATTCATGTTTTCTTTCTTCCTTATTCGCATCTTTGCGAGTCCGACCAACCTTCACGTTCCTTACACTACAAAAATAACAAGAACTAGCGACGGACAAAATCCGTCGCTATTCCGTCGCTAAACACTGATAGCGACGGATTAGCGACGGATTTTCCGCCGTCGGCTGAGAACCCGTCGCAGAGCATGAGTAGCGACGGATATTATATGATCGCCGTCGCTATATTAGCGACCGATAATTAACCCCGTCGCAAACACCCCAAAAGGGGGTCGACGTGGTCTGGAAAATGGGAGCGACGGATGGTCAATTATCCGTCGCAAGATTTATGGGGTAGCGACGGATTACGTCAATGTCCGTCGCTAATATATCGTAATAGCGACGGATACGGTCAAACCCCGTCGCTATTTGACTGTTTTAGCGACGGAAAAGTCAATTATCCGTCGCAAAATAGTGACGGAATTTAAAAAAATCCGTCGCTAATACTGGAAAATTTTCGCAGCAACTAGCTATTTCTTGACCTTCCCTGTTATAAATCAATACCATATAAAAATATGAAACATAATTCTATATTTCAACAATCCAACAATCACAATTACAATCCAAACATTACACTTACAATCCAAACATTCACAATTACAATCCCAGACATTCAGAACAATCCGAATATTTACAATTACAATCTAAACATTCATAACAATCGAAACATTCAGAACATTTGTTTCGAATTCAATCCAATCCAAACAATTATTTACAAAAGTATACATTCAATCCACTATTCATTCCAAAGTTTAATTTCTAAACTTTTACAATCGAAACTTTGAAACAAGACTAAAATTTTACAAATGATGTATCCAAATGTAACAGAGTAAATCATACGTATCCATATGATGTAAATGATTAAACATATGATGTATCCAAATGTAACAGAGTAATCATACGTATCCATATGATGTATGAAAACTTATACAATTTTCAACCAACTATATGTATATATCAAAAGAAAATAAACATATATCAAAAATGAAAGGTTCGTAGAGAATCATTACGTACATGAATATCAGAGTCAATACTGGATGGAAAGGAAAAATATTCCTGCATAATAGAAGATAAAAACATTAGAAAGAAATCTAATACAGAAATAAATCTAAATTGATAACAATAAGAAATAACAAATGATAAGATAACTCGATCTAATAGAAGAAAAATAACAAATAGAAGATAACTCTAATAATATTAAATAAGTAAATGAAAACTACTAATTACGAAAGAATAAAGGAATAATATCGAATATTTATACCTTTCAAGCAAGAAATCTGAACTCAACTCTGATAATGTAGAATCTGTAAACATAAATGTAGTAATAAGAAAACAAGTTATTATGGATATAATAACTTAATACATTGTTACTGAAAAAAATTAGGGGGAAAAATGACTCTTACCACTATAATATCTCTACTCCTCTGTGGGATGCTCAGGATCCTGTGTCTCCTGAGACTCAAAACGATGGGCGGGAGCGGGAGCGGCTGACATCTGTGTAACGGGAGCGTCAATACGAGGGGCGGGAATGGCTGGCATCTGTGTCATCGGCGATAAGGTAGCTGCAAAAGCTTGCATATGACGTAATATATTATCAGTATTTGCCTGGCGAGCCCGCAAATCTCTCAACTCAGCATCCCTCGCAGCGTCCCTCTGAGCCCACTCTGCATTCCTCTGAGCCCACTCTGCGCTTGTCTTAGCCCATTCTGCGTCCCTCCCGGCACACGTCGACTCTATCGACGTGAGTCGAGTCCGCAGGGCTTCATTTTCCTCCCGCAACTGTCGAACCTCAATAGAGGTAGAGGAGGAGGATGGTGGACGACCCCTAACCCCTGGAGCTCTCATCTGATCATATGTAACCTTTGCCTGAGAGCCCAGGCCGTAGCAGGCGGTCTTCCTCTTCCCACCGACGACATCAAAGTAAATCCGATTCACATCGTCGGTGGAAAGAGGCTGTGCATCGTCCCCCTCTGCAGCAGGCTGAGACGCCTGTGCCTCAGAAACTCTAGTGGTCATTGCTTCCTGTGAAATAAAAAATTTAATTAGTCTATATAAAATGTCAAAACAAATAAAATATAATTAATACACTTACATTGATTGCTAGGGAGCGACGATCGATAAAAGACCCATCTTTTTTCTTGTGGGTCTTGCTGAATAACTCCCAACTAGTGGGAGGTCTCTGTAGCTCAGCAGCCTGTAAAAACAAAATAAAAAGTACTAAATGCCTTTAATATATCCACAAAAACATACTAATTTAATAACCAAAATAAAAAGTACTTACCAAATCACTGGCATGCTGGACAATGGAACGGGATCCAGCAGTGTGCTTCGTCGATCCCGTGTTGGGCCCCGCAACCTCTGAATTGCGATTGCCTCGAGCAATCGCAGCATTCTCTTTCCAGTGCGGGCCATCCCAGACAGCTCGCCATGCTGCCCAAATCGGCCCAGGGACCTCTGTAGGCCTTTCAGCCTTCTTTCTCCATTTATAGAGCATGTCCCTGTACAATTTGGAGCAGTAGGCATTCCAAGTCTTCTTGAATTGCTCCTCCGCACCCTCCTCCCAGGTGTACCTTTTCTGTAAAAAAAATTTTATATGGTTAGTATGAAAAAAAGTTATAATATCAAATTAAATATACATGTAAAATACTTACTAAAAACTCTCCATAATAGAATGATTTCAAATCATTCTCAAT
The DNA here is from genome assembly GCA_024364735.1 of Boesenbergia rotunda. Taxonomy (NCBI): domain Eukaryota; kingdom Viridiplantae; phylum Streptophyta; class Magnoliopsida; order Zingiberales; family Zingiberaceae; genus Boesenbergia; species Boesenbergia rotunda. Next base: position 242,576 of record JAGFNQ010001089.1, read on the forward strand.
ATGACCCCATGTAGTCGCAGGTGACAGTCTTTCTTTAAATTTTTTAGATATATAAGATGACACCTGATGCCCATCAGGTGAGAAACTGTAGGAAAAAATGAAATATATTAGCAAATTCTGTCAGAAAATATATACAAAGAATAGGTATACCTGTCACCGACGACTGTAAGTATAATCCGCTGATCACGGGGTGCAGCCATGGTACCTGATTAGACACAAAGTTTAGGCAGATAAGCAGAATAGGTAAAACATTCAAATGAGACATATTAGAGACAAATGGAAACGTGCACTAATGAAGAATGTTAAATATAAGCAGAATGATCTAAATAAAGCTAGCAAATGGATAATCAAGCATCGTATAAACTTGTTCAATACAAGCAACATGATCTAAATTAACAACTCATCTTAATACAAACTCTGATTAGTTAATATTGTTCAATACATCTAACTCATCCTAATCTGATGGAACTAAATTAACATGCAAGTTTTCATCGCTTGAATCCGTTGATACATTGACCTCCTCACTGCTAGATATTTCACCATCATCAATTTCCTCGTCAGAGACATTCTCATCTATAAGTAATTGAGATATTGATTGTATTTCTGAATCAACTGAGTTGATTATAACTTCTTCATTTTGATAAGCATCGGAGTTTTGGATAGTGATTGTATTTGGCATTTCAATTGTTGACCTAGGCTTCGTTTGACATACAGCAAGCCATTCACTAGGGCGTCTTCTCTTAGTTGGGTACTCCAAATAAAATACTTGACCAGCTTGCACCGCAAAAATGAAAGGTTCGAACTTGTTGAATCTTTTGCTTGAATTAACCTCGACTAAATTGTATAACCGATGTTTCCTTGTGCACGTCCTTGGTGTTGGATCATACCAAGAACACCTGAATAGTACACATCTTTTGAAAGGCAACGCTGGGTATTCAACTTCGATAATTTCCTCTAGCTTGCCATAATAGTCAAATTCATTATCATTATTGTTTGTTGATCCTTTGACACTGATGCCAGAATTATACGTTAGCATCCCTGAATCACGTTGGCTCACATGAAATCTGTAGCCATTCACGTAATAACCCGAGTAGACTGTCACAGTACGAAGAGGTCCAAATGTGAGATTTTTAATTCTGTCGTCTTCTACATTTGAAATTCTGTCATCGTTGACCTATAATAGTGGTGGGTGATCAAATTAGATTAACAAGTAATCAAGAATTGTTAAAAAAAAAGTATATTAACTCACTTACATATATTTGAAACCAAAAAGCAAATTCTTCTTCTATCTTTTGATCTACCTCATTTGCACATATCGATGGATTTTGAATGTACAACTGTTCTTGGTATAACCTGACATATAAGTTCATTTGATATCGTACTAGAAATTTGATTATATCATTTGATATTAATTTCATTACAACAAGAGATAATACCTTAGGTATGGTTTGACATCTTCACAGTTTAAGAGGATATATGTCCTGGCGGCATGATATTCTCTGTCATTTAACCGTCTAGATAGAGTTGAACCCATTGCTCTTCCAGGATACTTGAAGATAGAAAGAATGTCTGGGTCAACTGATGGAATGTCATCTTGATTGCGTGGACACTTTCGATGTCTGGTTTTCACATTTTCAGCAAAGTAATAGGAGCAAAATGAACTTGCTTCTTCAACCAGATATGCATTACATATTGATCCCTCAACTCTTGCTTTGTTACGCACATTATTCTTTAATTTTCTAAGAAACCTTTCAAAGGGATACATCCATCTGTATTGTACAGGACCACCAACCTGTGCCTCGCTAGGTAAATGAATAGGCAAATGCTCCATTGAATCAAAAAAGCTTGGTGGAAATATTCGCTCAAGATTACATAGTATTAAAGGAATCTCTGTCTGAAGGCGTAACATATCTGCTGCCGTAACAACTCTGGAAGTCAGATTTTTGAAAAAAAGGCTTAATTCTGTAAGTGCTTGCCAAACATTATTTGGAAGTAATTCTTGGAAAGCTATTGGAATTAATCTTTGCATAAACACATGACAATCATGACTCTTCATTCCAACCATTTTAGATCTATTGGTATCCACACAACGAGACATATTAGAGGCATATCTATCTGGAAATTTTATGTTTTTCAACCAAGAACATAATGCTTGCTTACTTTCTTTGTCCAATGTATAACAAGCCTTGGGATATTTACCAGTAGTTTCATTCTGATGCAACTCAGGCCTGCTAACTAATTGTTTCAATTCTTCACGAGATTTTGTTGTATCTTTTGTTTTCCCATGCACATTTAAGACAGTATTAATGATGTTATCAAAGAAATTTTTCTCAATATGCATCACATCCAAATTATGACGAATGAGTAAATATTTCCAATATGGAAGCTCCCAAAAAATACTTCTTTTCCTCCAACCACATTTGTTGACTCTAACAATATACTTGTTGATATCATCTGATCCATCCTGATATACTGGTAGAAATCCATAACTATCAATTTCATTTAACACTTCTTCGCCTGACATCCCAAATGGAGGTAGCTTCCTAACTACTTCGTTCCTTTTGAAATATTTCTTATTTCTTCTGAACGGATGATCAAGAGGTAAAAATTTCCGATGATTATCAAACCATGAAATCTTGCCACTGCATGGCAAAGAAAATGCATCTGACTGACTCATACAATGTGGACATGCTAACTTTCCAGCTGTGCTCCATCCTGATAACATTGAGTAAGCAGGAAAATCACTAATAGTCCATAACAATGCTGCATGCATTAAAAAGTTTGACTTTGTAGCAATGTCATATGTCTCTGAACCTATATTCCATAAATAATTCAGCTCAGCTATCAAAGGTTGCAAAAAAACATCTATATGCCCTTTTGGATTTTGAGGACCTGGAATTAAAACAGTAAGAAACATGAATTCATCTTTCATGCACATCCATGGTGGTAAGTTGTATGGTGTTAAGATAACAGGCCACGATGAATATTGTTGTCCATAACTTCCAAATGGCTGAAATCCATCTGCAGAAAGTCCAAGTCTGACATTGCGTGGTTCCATAGCAAAGGAAGAAAATGTTGAATCTAACTGTTTCCATGCAGGGGAATCACAAGAATGACACATAATATCTCCATCATGTCTATGGTTTTGATGCCAAATCATATGACTCGCTGTTGCTGCTGATGCATACAAACGTTGAAGTCTAGCAGTCAAAGGAAAATAATACATTACTTTGTAAGGAATATTTTTTTTCTTCTTCTGATTTACCATGCGAACACCATGCTTGTAACGGGGATGGTTGCAGATTTTGCATTCCATCAATTCACTATCTTGGTTCCAAAAGATCATGCAATTATTGACACAACAATGTATCTTCTCAACTGGCAAACCCAAGTCTCTGATTAGTTTTTTAGTGTTGTAGAAACTATCAGTCATGCAGTTATCAGTTGGAAGCAACTCTGACATAAGTTGACATATGTCATCATAACATCGTTCTGAGAAATGATGTTCTGCCTTCATATTCAATAATCTTGCAGTAGTAGATAATTGAGAATGACCAGAAGGAATACCTTCCCATAATTCTCTTTCACTAGCCTTTAACATGTCATACATTTTCTGAACATCAGAAGTAGGTACTTGTTCTACATTTGATTGATCAAAAGCATTCATTGCATCGTAAACCATTGATTGCATTGCATCAGCAGGGTTATATGATGTTTCTGGTCCAATTGAGTTCGATGATGAAGCAACGGAAGGTCCACCAAATTCATATACATACGGCTCTCCATGACAATACCAGTTGTAATAATCTGGAACAAACCCATACCTGGCGATATGAGTTTTCACTGTATCTTCATCACGGAAAGCTGTATTTCTACATTTGCATTGATTACATGGACACTTCAACTCTGTGCCATTCAAACACTCAGGATGACACTTTGCAAAGTTAACAAATTCTTCCACTTCAGCAAAAAATTCGTCACGGATAAATCCATTGTCTAACCTATTATACATCCATGCCTTGTTCGGATACATTGTATCTGAATTCAGATAAGACAATTTAATCAAACAACACATATTAAAATGTGATATTAATGGCATACTAAAAAAATAAATCTTATTAATCAAACATGATATAATTTGATTTATCTAAAACTAATCAAACAAGATCTAATTAATAGAACAAGTAATCTACTTAATCAAACAATTAATCATCTTAATAATCAAATTAATCAAACAATTAATCATCTTAATAATCAAATTAATCAAACAATTAAACTAATCTAATTAAACTAATTAATTAAATTATTCTAATTAATTATACTAATCTAATTAATTAAACCATAGTTAGATTAAATTGATTAGATTAATCTACTTAATTAATCTAATTAATTAGTTTAATTAATTAAACTAATTAATTAATTACCCTAAATTAATTAATTAACCCCCCCTGCGCGGCCGCAGCAGCCGCCGCCCGGCCGCAGAAGCCGCCCGGCCGCACTGGGCCGCGACCGGCAGCAGGCGGCGCGAGACAGCGGGAGGACGCACGCCGCCGCGGGAGGCCGCGCGCGGCCGTGCCAAGGAGCTGATGTTGGCCGGAGAAGACGACGGCGGCGCGTGATCACAATAAAACGAGAATATACGGCAAATGGAGCTTAACTCGCTACCTGGGATCGGAGGAGGGTTCGCCGGAGGAGAATCGCTCGTCGCTTCGGTCGCTAGGGTTCGCGTGGCCGCGAGGGGAAGTCGGCGTCGCCTTTTTTTAAGAAATTTTGCGACGGACTAACTTGTCCGTCGCAACTTAGCGACGTATTTGACCTATCCGTCGCTGAATTAGGGGTTTGACTCGTCGCCTAACAATAGCGACGGATTATTTTAAATTATCCGTCGCTATAGCGACGGACTTTGACCATGTCCGTCGCTATAATCTAGAGTTTGACTTGCCGCCAAACTTCAGCAACGGATACTATATATCCGTCGCCATTTGCGACGGACATCAATAAATGTCCGTCGCAATACCTTGTTATTTTTGTAGTGTTACTTTGTAGGCCATTAAAATTTGGTCAACTCAGAGAAAGTCACAACATCATAGGAGGTTTGCTGGAGAGGAGGAGCCTGAGCAAACGAAAAGGACACCATCAAATTAACGTCATCTGTGAAATTTTTTTTATAAAAAGTCAAGATGATCTATATTTTTTTGCAACGATAGATTTCTAAGATAGACGGAGTATAACTTTCTAACTTTCCCCTACCTATTGTCCGTTGGTTTGTTGGTTAGATGTGTGTGGCTATTGTAACTCAGGGATAGTTTTGATATAATCAACCGAATCAAGTTAAGTCCTGTTAAGTTTTGATGTCTTGTGTCTAATCATGCAAGAACTTTGGAGCACAAGAAATCAAGTAAAAAAACATAGCGAGCGAGGAGTGCATAGGAAGACAGCAGACAGGCTTGGTGTATCCGAGGGATAAAAACTGCGGAAGAGTACACCGGTTGAGCGAGAAGGACGCACGTAATATTTGAGAGATGAGCAATCGGAGAGGAAGACTACTCAAGGAGAAAGTTAGAAGTTGAATTCGGGTGAGCTCAACTTAGGACAATCAGAAATCACCCAATAAGCACCAGAAGGCTGATCAATGAGAGGTTAACTAGAACCGAGGGCACCCAGAGTTGTTTCGGGCACCCAGGCTTGTCTAAGGAGCCCCGACATGTCTGGGGTGCTCGTATTGGCTCCGGGGTGCCTGTATTGACTCCGGGACATTCATATTAGCTTCGGGGCACCAGGACTAGCTCCGGGACGCCCGCAGTTGATACAAGCATTGGAGCCTGTTGCCTTATCCTAGAAAGAGTTATTTTTACAGTCGTTGCGATGCGGATAATAGTTGACCCAACTCAAGCATCCCGAACGAATACTGGCACTCTGGATGTGACACGTTTGGAACAGATAAATTTTTTCAGACTCTATAAATAGAGTTCTTTTAGCTAAGAATGAGAATAACACACTTTGTATTCATTTATAATTTTGTTCTAACTTCTTTGCTCTCATTTTCTTTTAAGAGGATTCTCCTCTTGCATAAAAGGAGAATTTTTAGTGGAGCTTTAACGTCTTCGATTAGCAATCACCTAAGTTGCAAAGAGGGACAGATTCATAAATTAAAGTTAGGAGGAGCTATACTGTTCAACAAAATTATGTCGTATGAGATTTTGAAATATTAAATTCATTTGTAATAGAATCTCGATCTATATCCTAATTAAATCTCGTTCAATATAGCATATCAAGTGATCTTGAAGATAATCATCATTAATTTTATTGTAAAGTATCGTCTTCACATATTTCATTATTGAAAAAGTTTCCTCTTAGTAGTAGTAGTAGTAAAAAAACTCTCAATCATTTCATATCAAAATCAATATACTCTTATAAATTTTTTAAATATATTTATGTCCGTAGATATCAATTTGGCGATGTAAATCTGTGATGAATTTTTTAAATATATAGGATAAAAATTTAAATATGCATAAATAAACCTATGTAATTATTTTGTGAAAAACAGAGGAGAGAGATAATGGAAAGGTACATTTTTGGTATTATGAAAATCAGATCACGGTGCATCTTTTGTCAATTTTAAAATTTTGAATGCAAAAAACCAAACAGAAATGATAGGGAACGCAAAATCAGCGACGTGAACGCAGCGTGAACGACGTGTTCACACCACGTGGGCTGAAATTTCGGCGGAGCGTGAATGATTAAAACACGCGCGTTTTATTTCCCGCTTCGCCGAAAACCCATACGACTTCTTCTTCCTCCTCCCTCCCTCCGCCGCGTGAACAACTTCTTCCTCCCTCCCTTCGTCACGAGTTGTTGCGAGGGTGCCGTACGCGCGTTTTGCTTCGTCCCTCCCTCCGCCGCGACTTCTTCTTCCTCCCTCCCTCTCTGCCGCGAGTTGTTGCGAGGGCGCCGCACGGCCACAGTTTCGTCGGAGTCGAACGCCGACTTGGAGACCCAACACCGTCCGACGCTGACCTTCATCTCGCCTTATGAGGGCGCCTTGGAGACCCAGATCTAGTCGACGCCTCACCGGAGCTCCCGAAGGTTCGTCTCGTCAACGCTTCAACCCTAATTTGTTTATTGTGCCCTTTCTTCCTGTCTTCCCAGCCCTAATTTGGTTTTTTTTCTTCCCAACCCTAATTTGGTGGTTCCTGGTGTTTCTCTGCGTGGTGGTTGCTGGTGTTCCTCTGCGTGGTGGTTCATGGTGTTCCTCTGCGTGGTGGTTCCTGTTGTTCAACCCTAATTTGGACTTCTCTTATATTACAATGCTTCAACAGTTTCTGTGGTACGTCCAAATTCGTTTTAAGCCTCCAATTTCTGTGTACCATTATATGATACTGCTTTTAATTGAAGAGTTCAAACTATGATGGAGAAAGAAATCATTGAATCGTGTGTGCCACTGAATGATATTGATTTGCAAGTGGTGGGTGAATCGTCAAGCTTGCAGCAATTAGAGGCTCCACAAGTTGGGATGCAATTTTTATCTAAGGAGGAAGCTCATGTTTTTTACAAAATGTATGCCCAAGGCCTTGGTTTTGGTATTTCAAAAATGCGTTCCAAAAAAGGAGACAATGGTGAACAGAAGTATATTTTATTTGGATGTTCTAAAAATCGTAAAAATGTTCCTAAAGTTAAAAATTCCTTTTATCCTAGACCTTGTAGCAAAACGAATTGCAAAACACGGATAAATATTACAGTTCAGAATGATGGGTTATTTCTCATTACTAGTATTCACCTTGAACACAATCATGAGTTAAGTCCAAGGAAGTCAAGATATTTTAGATGCAATAAAGTGTTATATTCCCAAACTAAGAGGAAATTAGAGTTGAATGATCAAGCTGAAATTATTTTGAGTAAAAGTTTTCAATCATTTGTTGTTGAAGCCGGTGGATATGAAAATTTATTGTTTGATAAGAGAAAATGCAGAAATTATGTGGTTGAAGCACGTAGATTAAGACTTGGGCATGGTGATGCAAAAGCATTGAATAATTACATTTGTCGTATGCAAACTAGAAATTCGAATTTCTTTTATATCATTGATGTAGATGAAGATTGTCGCATAAGAAATATATTTTGGGCTGATGCAAGATGTAGGGCTTCATATGAGTATTTTTCTGATGTCATTACATTTGATACTATATATTTGACCAATAGTTATGATATGTCGTTTGCTCCATTTGTTGGAGTTAATCATCATGGTGAATCAGTATTACTTGGTTGTGGCTTGATATCCAGAGAAGATTCTGAAACATTCATTTGGTTATTCAAATCATGGTTGGCATGCATGAGAGGACGAGCTCCACGAGGTATTATTACGGATCAATTCAAAGCTATGGAAATTGTAATTCTTGAGGTATTTCCAGACTCTCATCATCGCTTATGTCTTTGGCATATTATAAAAAAAATTCCAGCTAAGTTTTGTAGTCATGCCAACTATAAGTTGATAAAGAAAAATTTGAAGAATATTGTTTATAATTCTTTATCTTCTGAAGAATGTTATAGCAATTGGAAAAATTTGATTGAAGATTTTAATTTGGAGAATAATGAATTAATGGTTGAGTTCTTTATGGGGTTGTCGTCATAAGTGGATGCCTGTGTATGTGAAAGATAAATTTTGGGCAGGGATGTCTACAAGTCAAAGAAGTGAGAGTATGAATGTCTTTTTTGATGATTATGTTCATTCAAAAACAACATTAAAACAGTTTGTTGAACAATATGACAGTGCTTTGAAAAGTAAGATTGAAAAGGAAAATAATTCTGATTTTGCATCTTTCAATTCAATTATTCCGGTCATTAGTGGTCATTACATTGAAAAGCAATTTCAAAGTGTCTATACTAATAAGATATTCAAGTTATTTCAGGATGAAATCAGGGGTTTGATGTTGTGTAACACTTCGTTTGTAAAGCAAGAAGGGTCAACTATCTTATATGAAGTGGTGGAAACTGTATTAGGAAAAGAGGAAGCAACTCCAAAAGATGTGACATTTTTAGTACTATATAATGAGGTAGACTGTGAGATGAAGTGTTTGCGTCGTCTCTTTGAGTTCCGAGGCATTTTGTGTAGACATTTGGTTTCTATTCTTTTCAAAAACAATGTCACTAGGGTTCTTGAAAAGTATATTTTAGAATGATGGCGCAAAGACATTAAACGTCGATATCAAGGCGTCACCAATATTTATGATGATTTTGTTATCATGAGGAAGAAAGACAAAGATATAATAATCTTCAACCCTTGTTGTAAGAAGTGCATCAGCTTGGGTCTAAAAATCATGAGAGGTTCTCTCTTTTAATGGGGATTTTGAATGAAGCAAAACAAAGACTTATGGATATTAACATTATTGATTTGTTAGATGGTGATCATGATAGCAACACGATACATGGGGAATCAAGAATTGAGATCAGGAAGTTTCACTCTCCACTGAAGGTAAAATCTCGTGGGCGTCCACCAACCAAAAGAAAGCAATCCAAAATTGAGCAAATTGTGAAAAAGTTGGCGGCAAAGAATAGAAAGGTTGAATTGATTATATTTTGGATTTATGTTTTGGTTATAATTGATTTTAATTATTGTAGTTGTTAATATTGAACGTAAGTTCTTTGTCGATAGGTTGTGAGAGGTGGCGGTAAAGAACAACAAGAATTATCAAATTTAAATCATACAAATATAATCACTGGCCCGAGTAGTCAGAGTAGTCATAATGTAAGTTCCAATTTTTATGATTTCTTTTGGAAATAGTCAGACTAGCTGATTTTGTAATACGATCACTGATTTTTCTTTTGGAAGTTGCTATAATGGAAGTTGCTATAACTAGCTGAATTTATGATTTTTTTTTTGGAAGTTGCTATAACTTTTTTGGAAGTTTCTATCACTAATACGATCATTGATTTAAATCGTATTTTCTTCTTTTTTGTGGTTAGGTTGTAGCTGATGTTTCAGTGAACTATGATGATGTTTCAGTGAACCTGTTGTGAACTGTGGTGATGTTTCAGTGAACCTGTTGTGAACCTGTTGTGAACGTGTTGTGAACCTGTTGCTAGGAGGCTTGTAGTAATGTTTCAGTGAACCTGTTGTGAATTTGTTTGAACTTTTTAATGTTCCTGTTGTGAACTTTTTTGTTTCAGTGAATCTGTTGTGAACCTGTTGCTAGGAGCTGTTTATTCAACTTTTATAACTGGATACTGTAAGATTAGCAAGTATAAGAATGCTTTAAACATGTTAAGACTGTCTTGTGTCTATGACTGCTGCTCAGACTTGAAATATAAGATGCAGGAGTTGTTTGCTCACTTTTAGTGCTTTGCTATGTGTTGTAATGTTTTAGTGCTTTGCTCAGTTTCAATTTTAGTGCTTTGCTCAGTGTTGTAATGTCAATTCTGGAAAATATTATTGTTTGACCTTTTTCATACACTACAATGTTGCTGTGAGTTTCTGCATACACTTGTGCACATAAACAGATTTTTAGTTTCTGTATACACTTGTTGTGACCTTTTTTACTCGTTTAAGTGAATCTCTATTGATTTGGGGAAGCAGATTGTCTGCTCGTGTAGGTTAGCAGATTGTTTGATTGGTTCTGTGAATGATGAATCTAGGATGTGCATACACTTGTGAATCTAGGTTAGCAGATTGTTTGATCGTGTAGGTTAGCAGATTGTTTGATCGTGTAGGTTAGCAGATTGTTTGTTGGGGAAGCAGATTGTGCATACACTTGTGCACAAACTCTCTTGATAGTAGATCAGTCACAAGACCGATCCAGGATGTCTGATCGGTCTGTTGACCAATCCAGAAAACTTCTGAGGAAACAGAAGATTTTCTAAACGGTCTGGTGACTGATCAGAAAATATTCTGTGTGGTCACAGAAAGATTGTGATCGATCAATGGATCGATCACAAGAATCTGATCGGTCAGTGTGACCGATCAGAATAGACCTGGACCGATCAGGATAGATCGTGATCGGTCAGGCACTTGCCTGATCGGTCATCTTGACCGATCAGGCCTTGTACTCAAACTCTCTTGATAGTAGATCGGTCACAAGACCGATCCAGGATGTCTGATCGGTCTGTTAACCGATCCAGAAAGCTTCTGAGGAAATAGAGGTTTTTCTGAACGGTCTGGTGACTAATCAAAAAATATTCTGTGTGGTCACAGACAGATTGAGATTGATCAATGGATTGATCACAAGAATTTGATCGGTCAGTGCGACCGATCAGAACAGACCTGGACTAATCAGGATGGATCGTGATCGATCAGGCACTTGCCTGATCGGAAACTGCGGCCGTGCGGCGCCCTCGCAACAACTCGCGGCGGAGGGAGGGAGGAAGAAGTCGTTCACGCGGCAAAGGGAGGGAGGAAAAAAAAGTCGTATGGGTTTTCGACGGACTGGGAAATAAAATGTGCGTGTTTTAATCATTCACGCTCCGCCGAAATTTTAGCCCACGTGGCATGAACGACGTGTATCCAACGAAAATGTCAAATTTTCTACCTTTACGGAATTTCATTTTTATAAGACCAATCAACAGACGGCAATGCGGAAGGCTGACTCACAGACTTTTTACTCGATCATGGATAAAAAAAAATCTACAAGTCTTTTTTTATTTATTTTTGATCTTTTAAAAACTATAAATTCTCGATCGTGTCTGTAGGCAACAAAGCAAGAGGATTGGCTTTTCCAGGTGGCTGATTCATACTGCTCCTAGTCCTCTGATCGAGTTGGAGTTATCTTTTAATCGTCGTCGTTGTAATTATTATATATTCTGGCCGGAATCTTTGGAATTCACGTTTTCTGAGATCCGTCGCAGACTTGCTAGATTGATTATAAGATCGGGCGCCGACGATCGGAGCCGTTGATGACAAGGACACGAAGGGACAAGAGCTGAAGCGATGGCGGACGGAGAAGCCGACCATCTTCCGAGTGCCGGAGGTCATCCGCCGGGCCGACCCCGAGGCCTACCAGCCGAGCATCATCTCCTTCGGTCCTTACCACCGCGGCGAGCCCCACCTGCGCGCTATGGAAAAACTCAAGCCGCAGTACCTCCAGAGGTTCGTGGCCCGGACGACGCCGAGGAAGACCTTGGAGGAGTGCCGGAGCTACGTCAGGACGGTGGAGCGCCGCGTGCGCAGCACCTATTCGGAGACCCTAGCCATGAATCCGACGAGTTCGTCGAGATGATGCTGCACGACGGCTGCTTCGTGGTGGAGTTGTTCCTCGGTCTCACCGAGCGGCAGGAGGGACGAGGACAAGAGATGGACGACGGAGAAGAACACGACCCGATCTTTAGCTCGGCGTGGGCGGAGTATTACGTGAGGCTGGACATGCTGCTGCTGGAGAACCAGCTTCCCCTGTTTCTGATCAGGGATTTGCTCGGATTCGTTGACCCTGAGAAAGCGGCGAACTCCCTGAAGCCGCTCGCGCTCAATTTCTTCGGCGGCGACTTCCTTCCGGGAAGAACTAAGAAGCTGCCGGAGAAATTGGAAGTGCCGGAGACGCTTAGGAGATCGCATCACATCCTTCATCTCTTGCACTCCTGCATACAGCAAGTCCCTGACGCCATTAACCCAGACGAAAGCTCCGACTGCGAGGATCATAGGGAAGGAGCTTCAGCTGAAGGCTTCCGCGGCAGCACGGTGGGTTACTCTCTGCTGGCGACGTCTTTTGGGCGCAAGTCGGAGAAGAAGGTCGCCGACGAGTTCGTCTTCACGCCGCTTACCCCGGCCACGGTCCTCTGTGCCCGCGAGCTCAAGAACGCCGGCGTGCAGATCGTCAGGAAGATGGACACCGACAGCTTCGTCGACGTCACCTTCGCCAACGGGCGGCTGGAGATCCCCCGGATCCGAGCCTACAACGTGTCGAACACCATCCTGCAGAACCTGATCGCGTTCGAGCAGCTGTACCCGGAGCGCGGCACCCACGTCACCGACTTCGCCTACCTGATGCACTGCCTGATCGACACGCAGGAGGACGTGGCGCTGCTGCGGGAGGCGGACATCCTGTTGAGCGCCATGGGGAGCAACAAGGACGTGGCGAATCTGTTCAACAGGTTGTGCAAGAAGGTGGTGGTGCAGCCGACGAAGGGGCACCTCCGGGGCGTCTTCGAGGACGTGCCCAAGCACTGCGAGAAGAAGTACAACAAGTGGCGCGCGACGCTGAACAACACCTACTTCGGCAACCCGTGGGCGGTGATCTCGGTCGTCGCCGCGATTTTGCTCTTCGTTCTCACAATAGTGCAGACGGTCTACTCCGTCCTCAGTTACCATCAGCCGCCGTAGAATTTGGCTATCGATCAGACTTGAATTCATCTCCAATTTAACTTCGATTTTTCTTTTCTTTTCCTTTATTTTTACAAGAACGAGATTGTCCAAATAGTAATAAGTTTGTAAATTAAGATTGGAGATTTTCCCTGAGGAGTTTCCTGGGATAAGTGTCGGCTGGGGAGATGGAAACTTGGAAAGAGGCGGAGGAGACGACAATTCCCCACGGGATCCGAAGAAATCGTGTGAAAATTGTCGTCTCTAATTATGAATCAACTATTTTACTGATAATCTATTAAAAATATTTATTTATCTCCACCGTCAGGAATCATTATCTATTAAAAATAATTATTTATTAAATTATTAAATTATTGAAATTTAATCCGTAAATATCTAAAAAAATTTAAAAGACAAAAGACATCACTGCACCTTTCCAAATTTGAAATCCTTTTCTCTTATCTCCACCGTCATTTGAATTATAAAAACCAATATCTATTTTGACAAATTCCAATAGATTTATTGGATTAGCCTTTCAAAAAAAATAAAAAAACTTAATTATTTTACCAAAAATGTTATACAAAATTCACTTAATCATTAAAAACTCTTTTTTAAAAAAAATTATATCATTCAACTCATAATTGATCTCCTAAATTTATTCATATATATATATATATATATAATTAATTTTTTTTTAAAAATACAAATGAAGGTTTTAACTTTTTAAGAAAAAAATAAAACTAAATAAAAATTAAATAACTAAAAAAATAATTTAATACTGTTTTGGTCATCACGGTAGTACTAAACATCATTATCATCTCGATCCTGTGAAACCAACATCTCATCACGTTTAATTTGCCGACCTCGCTCCCCCGGGTGGGCCCGATTGATAAGATATCTGATTGTTTGTATCGGAAATCTCAGGTTCGAGAGTCGTCAGTCATACACGGGATAAAAATCTGGTCTGTTGATTTAAATCCTCTTGATTTCAGATGACTTACCCTATCAATAAAATCGTAATTTATTTTCTCTGAATACTTATAAGGCCGGGAGAAGCAGGGGCCGACGGTTCCATTTTTTTTCTTTTTTTTGTGCAGATAGAAGACTTAATTATATATCTTTTCCACAGTGCTCTTCCACGTCCAAATTTGAATTTTTAAATTATATAAGCCCATCGATGAGTTTCGCATCGATGTCGATTAAAAGTCATCGATACTTTAATCAACTCTGATGGATCTCAATCCAAGCCTTGTAAGTTTTTATAGTACTTTTTAGTCTATTAAAGCCTCAGATTCAAATCCTTTCTAATCGTACATAATTAATTTTAAATGATTGAATAGGAATGACAATTGACACGGATCGATAATTCTATAGAGGAGACGTTATGATTCAAGATTGCATATTATATTTACCTTCTATATAATTCCCTCTTCATGTCCAAATTTCAGAATTTCAAATTTTCTAAATTCATTAATGAGTTTCAGATAAAATTTATTGATAAGATCTAAACCAAATCCTATTAATGTTTAAATACTCTTCTGTCTCATCGTATCGAAAAGTCTCAAATTCAAGGCATAATCATGCATAGTTTGTTTAGAAATTTCAGCACAGCCGTATAAATGGTGATACTTGGACCAAATCAATTCTAAAGAGGTTATATTTTTAGGAAATTAAAGCATGGATGAAAGATTTTACGAGTCTTTTTTTTTCTCTTTTCAAAAATTAAATCCTCCTCTTCTACGAAATATATACGAGTCTTTTTTTTTCTCTTTTCAGAAATTAAATCCTCCTCTTCTTCGAAATATATATATATATATATATATATATATATGATCCTGTCGACAAACTAAGATGATCCGGTCTGCTGTAACTAGGAGGTCGGGGACCCCCCTATTGGCTATCTCAGCGGTGGGGTGAGGCTGACACAGCCGCCTGACAACTCTGCAAATCTGTCCCTTTCAACCCTAATTAATGTTCGGCGGCTGTGTCATATAATGATTATGTCAGCGATCTTTTCTTCTTAATGAAGAGTTTTGACAGATCCTTACTGCGAACGTGACTCTTTTATTACTGAGCTCTATCAAGTCGGTTCAACTGGGTGGCCTATTCACTTTGGCTTTTGAAATAGCGTCAAAGTGTCCGACTCAGGGTGCCCGGGCATCTTGGATGCCTTACCTCGGGGGTACGATCCTAAATATCTGACCTCCCAGGCCTAACCCCCGTGTTCGGCGCCGAGTGCTCGGCCTCGAGGGCTCGGCCCCGAGAACTCGGCCTCGAGGGATCGACCTCGAGTGCCGCACTTCAGGGGTCTTACCCTGAGTATCCAACCTCGAGTATTCATCCCCGAGTGCCGGACCTCAGGCGTCTTATCTCGAGCACTAGGCCCCGGGTGGATGTGCTCGGATGTTTGTGGTAGATTAGACATTTGCTTGTTTCTGCGTTTGCTCCCATTTATACCTGACTCACGTCGAGTCCAGGTGTCACGCCCCGAGACCCAGGAGCCGCTGCTCCAATATAAAATCGGACAGCACCTCCCCTGTCCGGCGGACAATTTACACAACCACACAGATAAATATATAACACAATATCTATATTTGCACAACCACGCAGTTAAATGGCCTCAGGCCTCCAATCTAATGCAGCTATAACAGGTATATAACTATAACCGTCGCAAAACCAAAATCCGAACTCACCTGAGCTGCCAGGGGGCAGGAACAAAACCAAAACTCCACGAAGTCCAACATAGGACTCAAAAGTACAATACCATCGAATAAAAACCTGAATACATGTTCAAAACATGGCAACGGAAGCAACGTATATACTACAGGGTCCATAACCGAAAAACAACATAAACTAAAACAAATCCAAAGCTCCTCTCGAGCTGGGGACTGGCTACTAGGGATCTCCTGGCAGGCATCAACCTGAAATAAAATGTATGGCAACGGGGTGAGTCCATAGCTCAGCGAATACCCAACAGATATGCATAGAAAGTTATACCAACAATAAGGGTTCAGCTAATACAGTCTCATATCAACAGTAGAGAAAGACTGGAACTGAAATTACTAGGTAGATACATACCTGAATCCATCTAACCTGTACAGAGGGTAAGAAATACCAGTGGAATACCAATAGACATATAAGCACAGGTAATAAGTCTCCAGAATATGCAATGTCAAACAAGTGCAGCAAATAAGTGCAGCAAACAATGCACGATGCAAAATATGCACATGGTGCAATGCCATGGTCACCCCCTAACTCCAGTCAAGCCACCGAGACAGGCGATACTGTGTCGGCCGAGTGGGTAGAGCCGTGACACTGTCCGCACTCTGCCATCACTGCTACTGAGTGACCGAGTGGACAGGATGCTGGTGGAGCTATCGCTCCGCCCCATGTATATATGGGGGAGATATCTCTCTCATCTTCTCTGGTCTATGGGTAGAGAAGGGATCCCTGCTTGCTACCACGCTCCGAAACCACTACCCCTGAGCGGACGAGCGGAGCAATACAGAGCAAATGCACACATCTACGGTATCCACTAACCCATGAGTGGCCGTGTGCGCATATCATGTGCCGGAAGACGATTAGGCTCAACCACAAGGGAGTCGCTGATCGCCGGCATGCAACAATGCAAGGATGGTGTATGATAGATACACATACCTCCCTCCCCAAGTCCTCAGTATACTAAGTCTCAATCTGAAATCCTATAACAGGAAATACAGGTAACCTACAAGGTATACTGACTGGAAACTACAGATCCCTCAAGGTCAAAGGCAGGAGATACAACACGATCTCTAAGCATACATATAGATATGACAATACCTGAGACTGTATGGAACTACAACATACTAACTTAAGGGTAAACCACATGTATCCAGAACAAGTATAATAACTCAGGGATAGACAACAAGTATCCAGAACAGGTATAATAAACAGGGATAGCGTATAATCTTACTGCTATCTATAACAGACTATGCATAATCACATGACAATATCAAAAGAGATAAGTCAAAGGGTACCCGCCTCCAAAGAGTAGAAGTAGCCCGTATCAAATAAGAACCTCCTGTGCAGAAGTCCAATCAATGCCCTGTATCAAAGGACATATATAAATCGTTATTACAAAGAATAGTAACCAGCTAACAAGTCCCTAAACCACATTAGGATTATCTTAACCCTCGTATTTTATTTAATTACCTTTAAACAAATAGTTAACCCTTGCTATATTGGGTTTAGGTTTAACCCCTTTTATAATCTTCCTGCCAACTCCATCAAAACAGATCAAATAATTTCCCAAACTCACAGTAATGGTAAGCTTCAAACACCCCAGATACACAATCACTAACAACCCAATCTAATCAAGCTCTAACAAGAACATATTATCCAAAAAAATGCTCACAGTAGAGAAGCACAGAATCCACCACTACAGCTCTACAAAACTAATCTCAAAGAACCCAATTCCATATCATCACACAATAACTTGTTAATCCAAGAGCAAGAACACAAACACACCC
Organism: Boesenbergia rotunda; assembly: GCA_024364735.1. NCBI lineage: Eukaryota > Viridiplantae > Streptophyta > Magnoliopsida > Zingiberales > Zingiberaceae > Boesenbergia > Boesenbergia rotunda. Next base: position 260,363 of record JAGFNQ010001089.1, read on the forward strand.
ACATCCAACACCTCACGTATCCAAATGGGCCCAACCTACTGCTCACCTCCAAAATTCTACAACAAGAACACTTCACAAATTTAACATGTAACATAGCGTAACAAGATGTGATACACAGCAAATGAATTCCACCATTTCACCAAACCATGGAGCAAAAATCCAGATTCGAACAGAACTCCAATTCCATCTCACAATCCAAAATCGAAATCAGTAAGACAACTCATTCAAACAGAAATCCAGATGAAAACCCGAGTGCAAGATCCAATCCACCCATTAACAATGATCATCTCTCAAAGAACAGAGCCATTCTAGATTATCCCCTATTTCAGATCGATTAAACACCAAGCAAACCAAATCAGGAACCAAATCCGATAATGACATTCACGCGGCAATCAACCTCACGGTATCAACCAGAAATCCAAACTAAAACCCGTTTCGAATTACACAAATCTATATCTATACTAATAGCATCAACCATTCAAGCATAATTCGAATCTAAGAATTCATACCTGAATTGGAACGAACGATTTCCCCCTTGCCCTAGACCCGACTAGAACAGAGGGAAGATGGAGATGACCTAAATCATTCCCTCGCATCTTGGCTACCAATGGAGCTAGGGCTCCCACGATTCCTCGATCGACCGGCGATACAACGCTGCAACCCTTCTCCACGGCCACCCTGATCAACGTCGGCCGGTGATGAACTCCAAGACATCCTCAATCGGTGGGGGAAGAGGTAGCATCAGAGAGGTTGCGAGATTGAGCAGCGAAGGAGGACGTCACGTACAATCTAATCCACGAGAAGGAGCTCAGCGAAGGAGAAGAGAGGGGAAGGAATCGGGCGCTTGGGGTTTGGCTGCGGCTAGGGCACGAGAAGGGGAGAGGGCGCCGTCGGGTGAGGTTGCGGGTTAGGGCTCAAGTGGGATTCGGCCGAAAGCTTTTAATACAAAAGGGATCTTTTTGCAAAAAGGCCCTTCGACTTTTAGAAATTTCAATCCTACCCCTAGGGCAAATGATTTAACCATTTAACCCCCTATTTAATATAATTTAACCTCATATAATTTCTATGGTTAAATTATTTACCCTCTCGAAATTTAGAGTTTACCCTAAAGCCCCTGGGCTTCTCCTGTAGGGCCGAAAACCCTAGTCTCAATTCAGAAAAATCTTGAAAAATTTTCTGATCCGGATTTTCGAATCACCGTATTTTACACCAGGTTCTTCCTCGTGAACTGTCCTCGGCCGAGCTCAATCCAACCGGGCTCAATCACGCGGCCGACTTATAAAAATACCCGACCGGACCACCAAACATTCCGGCCGGATCATAAGCCTTCCCTCCAAGTCTAGTCGAAGGAGGACCTAGTCCGACTGACTAGACCGTCCACCCGGTCGGGTCAACTAAACCCCCAGGTCCCGGTTCTTCTCCGCGTTCCAAGGCTCTCAGCCATAAATGCCGTACTACCTATCAAATCAACATTTATTGCTGGAACATGCGTCCCCCCATGACAGGGAGGACCCTGGCCCCGAGGCGCCAGTGATAAGGCTTGTGACCTTGGGAAGCGGCGGGAAACGAACGGCTGAGATCCGATCCCGTTTTTTTCTCTAGCTGCATCGGACGGTCTTCGCCTCCTCCTAACGGGGTATAAATAGGCCCCGCTCGCTCTTTTCTCCTTCTCAGCTTCTCACCTTCTTGATCTCCGTCCTCACTGCTCGCTCGTCCGACATCCGCCCTCGACCTCGCAAGTTCTGCCGGCCGGCGTGTTCCACCGAACCTGAGCGTTAGGTATTCTTCTCTTTCACCTGGGTCTATTCTGTTAACTCCCGAGTCCGATTAAATGGCCGGACCATCTACCGTACCCGGGCCGTGGTACACCACCACTCATTCCACCCTGTCCTTGGGTGCTTTGGAAACCCTTCGTATAGACTATCGGATCCCTGAAAATTCACGTTTTTTCTCTTCCTTCTCGGGATGACCGGCCCAACCGAGCCCCGGTGAACTATTTCACTATCTTCAAGGACCATCTTCTAGCCGGCCTGCGATTTCACTTACATCCCTTCATTGTGGATATCTGCCGGTATTTTCAAGTGTCCCTTTCCCAGTTAGCTCCGAACTCGATCCGGATCCTGTGTGACACAGTGATCATCTTTGAGTCTTTCCGGGTCCCCCTTACTCCTCGAGTCTTCCATCTCTTCTTCTACCTTAAAATACAAGAGCCGGGCTGTTTCTTTTTCCAGGCCCGGGTTAACACGACTTTCCTAGATAAGGTTCCCTCCTCTAACAACGAGTGGAAATCTCACTTCTTCTATATAAGTACTACTCCAACCGCGTCTTGGCCGACTGCCTGGCTGGAAGAGCTACGGGCTCATCCTGCCGCTCCCAGGAAATATTGTGCCGACCCCAGTTTTCAACTGGCCTTCTCTAAGATCGGGGGGGGGGGGGGGGGGCTTCGTTTCCACGCCGGTAAACTGCTGAGTGAGGCAGTGCTCTACATCTGCCGGCTGAGTCAAATCCCGGCGGAGCTGCCCGGCACATATGGTAAACTCCCATTTTACTTAAGGGTCTTTTAATGCTAACTAAAACTCTCTCTGACTTGCAGCTCAGGCTCTGATGGACGCCCTCATGGATGATCAGCTAGCCTTGGAAGAAGAGGCATTGAACACCCGGGCGGCCGAACTGTTAGCGAGTCGGAATGTGCCGCCAGTGAGTGCGGCACCGGCTCCCGAACGACTAGGCGGGGCGGAGAGTGATTCAGAGCTGGAGATATTAGCTCAGAGCATTGAGGCAGACCTCCCCGAGGTCCGCGTGGAGGCCGAAGTGCCAACTGTCGTCGCGGGTTAGACTTCTTCCCGGGCGTCCAAGAAGAAAAAGCGTCCTCGGGAGGCTGCTTCTTCTAGTGCTTCCGCAGCTAGAGCCCAGCTTGTGGAGGTGCCTGACCTGCCGGCTCCCCCGCCCGGTCGAGTTAGAATTCGGCTATCGACCTCCCGCTCGACCTCTCCTCGCCTGGGAACTTCTGTCCCCTCCGCGAGCACTCCGCGTCCTGGGGTTTCCCTCCCTGGCTCGGGCTTACCCCGCCTGGGAGACTTAGCCTCCAGCTTGGCCAATCCTCGCCCGGTGACCGTCGTTGATCCTGTTAGTGAGGAAGCCGCCGATGCCCTCCTATCCATGCACAACATCCCCCGAGCTCCGGTAGAGGTGCAGCTTCCCTCCGAGACCTCCTTACTTCGGATGGTCGAGCCCCAGCCGCTTAACCTGCACGGTCATCTATCTGCGGCTTGGGACCAAGGCCTGGAGTTAACTGAAGAACGAAGTCCTTTCAGCCTAGCCGACAACTTTGCCATGGACATGGTCAAGGTATAGCTTTCCCTATCCTTCGCTCTCTTCATTCTCTTCTTATCTTGCTTGTTATTGTGCAGCTGTGGGTCGGGGGTCAGGCGGTCACCAAGGCCTTGGTCGCGAGTGCTAGGGAACGTCGGGCAGCTGAGCACAAGATACAGAATTTAGAGCATCAGTTAACCCAGCGTGCCCTCCCGAGCGGCGACGAAGGCATGACCCGACTCCTAGATGAAATAGCTTCCCTGCGCATGCAATTAGCGGAGGGTGACATCCGTCTAGAGCGAGCGCACGAGGTGCTGGCAGCCTCGGCTCGCGAAATGGATCAGCTTGGTACCCGGCTAGAAGCTGCTGAGGCCTCGAAGAAAACCACCCTCGATCTCGAAGCCCGGGCCCGCTCGGATTTAAACAGGAAAACTAACGAGGTCCTAAGCTGGCAACGACAGCTACAGGAGGTATCCACTACTCACAAGCAGACTCTCTTGGCCCTGAAGAACAAGGAAACAGAGCTCACGACCCAGAAAGAAGCTTTCCAACCTCTGGAAGCCCAGCTAGTGAGTACCGAGAAAGGATTAGTGGCTAAGGACGTCCAACTTAAAGATCAAGAGGCTAGGACTGCTCGACTGGAGAAGGAGCTGGCCGATTATAAGTCTGGGGAGCCGGCTCGGATTGAGCAATCCCGTTTGGCCTATATCCAATCACAGCCCTTCCTTCAGCAAGTGACTAAGCGAACCGTGGGTATGATCATGTACGGGGTGAAGGGCGCAATACAGCAGCTCACGGAAGCCGACCATCTCCCTGCCGACCTGCCTCCCAACGTGGTGAGGCCCACTCTGATCAAGGCCATGATCCCCCCAGATGCCTTTCCCAAGTTTACTTAGCTCGCCCTTCAATCCTTCTACCCGAGTTGTCACTCGGCTTGCTTTCATTCGGACTTTAAGCTTTTTCCTTCACAATTTTGTAATGATGTCTGGCTACTCGACTCGGCCTTTAAGGCCTAATTTTGTAAGGGACCCAGGCCCCCCTTTTACTCAGTTGTTTATAATGCTCAAAATCTCTACGGATTATTGTTTATCCGGCGCACCCGACCTACTTACCCAGGGCTGATGCCATAGGTGGGGCGGCGAAATTTCGCCAAGTATAGACTGCTCGGGACACTTGACCTATTAGTGTAGGATGCATCACTTCAGGTCAGGCTAGAAGTTTCCGCTAAGTGTTGCTTGCTCAGAACACTTGAGACATCTACGCCATCAGACGTTCGACTGGGCTAGCGTCCGAGCTCAGGGGCACCATAGGGTCAGGCCGGCGCCCCGACCCGAGGGTGCTGTTCGGTCGGGTCGGGGTGCGGACCAGGCTATGTTGTTCAGTTAGGTCAATACCCTGACTCGGTGAAGCCGGGCGGACTAATATGGTAATGTTTGGTGGGCTCGGTTCTGAGGCTCTAAGATTTTGTTGTTGAGGCGATCTTGTCTGACTGGGCTCGCGAGGCCCGATTTTACGATGGCCCCGGGCCTTACTGCAATTATGTCGACTCATCATGCCTTCATTCTTCTTGTCTCATCACGGTGTCCGTCTGTTTATGATGCGCGAAATTTCTGCTAAGTGTTATTCATTCGGTGCGTTTGGTTTATTCTGCGGAGGCCTGCGTTTACGCCCCGCGGCAAATTCCCGCCTAGTGTCGATTACTCGGGATACTCGTATCACTCGCCCAATCTATAACTTTTTTAAAATTTTTTTTGTTAAGTATGGGATGCCCGGGATCATTGTGCTCTTAACCGCTCCATCGGGTCGGTATCCCGACTCGGCGATGTGGCCTGGTCGGGTTGGCATCCCGACTCGGCGATTTTGCTTGGTCAGGTCGGCACCCTGCCTCGGCGATAGGTGTTGTGAAAATATACTGATTCATATTTTTCTCGAGCAAGAGTCTGGACACCGCTCGACTTACCCTGATCGAACGTGGACCGCCATGTCCGACCGAGCCCGACCGAACGTGGAACGTCACACCCGGTCGGCGCCGAGTCTGGTGGGAGCGCGGGAGCATGCCCGCTTATAACTTGCCTTAGCAAGAGTCTGGACACCGTCCGACTTACCCTGATCGACCGTGGACCGCCACGCCTGACCGGGCCCGACCGAACGTGGAACGCCACGCCCGGTTGGCGCCGAGTCCGGTGGGTGCGTGGGAACATGCCCACTTATAACTTGCAGGAGTCGTTCTTCTCTATATGCTCCGAGTTTGTCTATCATATTATTTGAGTACAAGCACAGAGATTCCTTCACTCAGCTTTCCTCACGATACAACCTCAGATGTATTGCGCTCCAGGGTCTCCCGAGCTGCTTTCCTTGAGCGTCTTGCAGATAGTAAGCTCCCGATCCTAGCGCCTTGACCACCAGGAAGGGGCCACTCCATTGAGGCTCCAGCTTGCCTACTTCCCCGACTGGCTTGTCTCTTTTCCATACCTTGTCTCCTACTTGGAAACTGCGGGGTATAACCTTCTGGTTGTATTGGCGTCGCATTCGTTGCTGGTAGGCGATCATGCGTACTGCAGCCTTGGCTCGGACCTCCTCAATCAGATCTAGCTCCGCCCGTCTTTTCTCCGCATTGTCTTACCCGTACAGATGTCTTCTGTCAGATTCACAGCCGACCTCCATGGGTACTACAGCTTCACTACTGTGTACTAACTGGAAGGGTGTACACCCTGACCCTTCTTTAGGAGTGGTTCGGAGAGCCCACAGAACGCCGGGTAGCTCGTCCACCCAGGACCCTCCGACCTGGTCCAACTTGGCTCTGAGTCCCTTCAAAATTTCTCTGTTAGCTACCTCGGCCTGACCATTACTTTGGGGGTATGCCACTGAGGTGAAGGCCTGTTTGATCCCGAACTCCTTGCACCACTCTCTTATTATCCGACCTTGAAATTGCCGACCATTATCTGACACCAACTTGTGCGGTATGCCATATCGGCATAAGATATTCTGCCACAGAAACTTTTTCACTGCTTGTTCAGTAATCCGGGCTAAGGCCTCTGCCTCAATCCACTTAGAGAAATAATCCACTGCCACTAGCAAGAACTTCTTCTGACCGGCTGCCCTGGGGAACGGTCCTACTATGTCCATGCCCCACTGGTCGAAAGGACAGGACACAGTGGAAGCTCTCAGCATCTCGACAGGTCGGTGCGATAGATTCTAGTACTTCTGACAAGAAAGGCAGGAAAGGGCCAATCCCTCAGCGTCTTTCTGGAGGGTCGGCTAGAAGTAGCCTGCTAGTAAAACCTTCCGAGCCATGGACCGACCTCCTGAGTGGTTTCCGCAGGATCCCAGGTGTACTTCTCGCAGCACATAATCTGCATCTTCTTCTCCCAGGCATCTGAGCAGTGGTCGGGAGAAGGCTCGCTTGTACAGCGCGTCTCCTATCAGAGTAAACCTGACTGCCCTTATCTTGAATATCCTGGCTTGCTCCGAGCTGACCGGAAGAGTCCCTTTCTTCAGATAGGTTATGAATGGGGCTCGCCAGTCTCCTTGTATTTCCATTTCTGTTTCTCTTTCCACCTGAGCTACCAGCATGACTTGAGGTGACGGTCTGCGGAAGACCCAGGAATGGACCGAACTGGCTAACCTAGCCAGTTCGTCAGCCTTGGCATTATCCCCCTGAGGGATCTGTAAAATCTGGACTTCTTGAAACTCTGCTTGTACTTGCTTGTAAGCCTCCACATAAGCTTGTAACTTTTCATCGTTGACCTCGAACTGCCCGGTCACCTGCCGAGTCACCAACTGGGAGTCGGAGTACAGGATGACCCGAGTAGCCCCCACGTGCTTGGCTGCTTGTAGACCTGCCAGAAGAGCTTCATACTCTGTTTGGTTGTTGGTGGCCTGGTATTCTAGGCGTACAGCTAAGTGCAGTGAGTTTCCGTCAGGGGAGACCAACAAGACTCCCACGCCACTCCCTGCCCGAGTGGCTGACCCATCTACATAGATCTTCCATATCCCTTCTTCTTCCTCTGCATGGAGTTCACTTAGGAAATCCGCCAAGGCCTGAGCTTTGATCGCAGTTCGGGGTTGGTACTGGATATCATATTCACTCAGTTCAGTCGTCCATTTGACCATCCGACCGGAGACCTCAGGGTTGATCAACACCTTCCCGAGTGTGCTATTGGTCAGCACTCCGATAGGATGAGCCAAGAAGTATGGTCGCAGTCACCGGGCTATCAACACAAACACATAAGCTAACTTCTCGAGTGTAGTGTATCTACACTCGGTTTCTTTAAGTAGATGCCCAAAGAAGTAGACCGGTTGTTGCTCGCCCTCCTTCTGGGTTACAAGCACGGCGCTCATAGCTCCTTCAGTAGCAGATAAATAAACATATAATGGTTCCCCTTCCTCCGGTTTAGCTAACACTGGCAGACTGACCAAGTAGGCCTTCATCCTTTGAAGCTTTTTCCTATGGCTCTTGTCCCTCGGATGCATCCAAGCCCTCGGTTCGTCCCAATGTCATCCTTCATGTATGCCTTGAAGTCTGCTCCACTCGATTCTACTTCGTTGCTCCTCGTTCGGCGGTTTCTCGGATGCACCATCCTTCACCGACTCAAGGACCTGAGCATCAGGATGAGATATCTCATATGTGTGTTCCACCAAGTCCTGCATGACTCAAACACACATCAAACAATATAAAATCCTAACTTAATCATATTAGCACACATATCAAAATCATGATCGTACCGATCAAACTTAGGTGGATTGCATTAACAATCTACCCCTTTTTGATGTGTGACAATATGTTTAAGTTAGGCAAAAATAGAAATTTGAAAATACAAAGCATAGTATAACGTGAAGCATTAAAAATATCCAAGCTCCCCCTTAACCTATGTTCTATCACATGATTTTCAAATTTTTGCTTTGCACAAACATGGAGAAATAAGTTTCTAACTTAAACCCTTCCATTCTCCCCCTTTGACACTGTCAAAAAGATTGCACCAATCAATTCTAACCTATGACATCAAAGTAATACAAGGTGAGTTTTAATTCTGAAAAAGAGCAATCAGAATTCAGAAAACTAGGGTACCAGTTGATTGAGACAGGTATCAGTCGACTGACCCCATTGAAACATCCCCACAGAGTTTTCAGTCGACTGGTCCTCTGCACTAGTCGACTGACGCAAAACAACTCCAATTTTCAGCCATCTGAGCTGAATTTTAGAAATACGTTAAAAATTTCATAAAATTCGAAAAATCACGAAATTTTTGCAAACACATTTCTTTAACTATTCTTCAATAAGGAAAAATATGTTTTCATGAAAAATCAAAATATTTTTGACTTTTTGACTAAAACTCAAAAACTTGAAATTTTTTTAATTTTGTATCAAGTTTAAGCCTTAGTTTTGAAACCATATTTTCTTCAAATCAATACACCAGTAAATAAAACATAGAATTAATTTTAAAACATTTAAAGTGTCCAACTATGATCTATGGGTAAGATGTTCATTAATTAAATATTTATTTTTCCCATAGTTGATCTATTATTATTAAAGTGATACACCTAATAACTCATCAAAATGTTATAAGCATAAGTGAATTATTTGTATCATCCTAACATCTCACATTAACAACAACAACAACAATCAAGCCTTATCCCACTAGGTGGGGTCGACTGTATGGATCATTCTACGCCATTGGGCTCTGTCCCCTATTATATCATCATCTATATTTAAATAAAAATTATCTTATTTTATTGTTGTCAACCAAGTCTTTTTTGGCCATCCTCTCCTTCGTTTAATGTGTGTATTTATCATAGTTTTACATTGCCTAATAGGGACATTTATCGGTCGTCTAAGTACATGCCCGTACCATCTCAAACGTGTCTCTCGAAATTTTTTCTCAATAGCTGCAACTCTGACTCTCTCTCTAATGCTCTCATTCCTTATTCTGTCCATCTTCGTATGTCCACACATCTACCTTAACATCCTCATCTTTGCAACTTTCATCTTTTACTCATGTACTGTAACACCCGAAATTTTTCAGCATTTTTCTAGAATTTTTCCAAAATAAAAAGAAATATAAAAATTTCTTTAAAAGGGGTCGGAGCCAAGGCTCGAACCCGAGACCTCCCGTTTAGATTAGGTTTAAATTTCCATTAGGTGTTGGTAAAGCATCACGTTAGAATATGGAACCAATATTAGATAAGTAATAGTAAACGTCCTTTATGAAAGATGCTTCAACTTCCACTTAGTATATAAAGGAATAGAAAGAAGAGAAAATCAAGGGTTTTCTTATTCTTTCTTCTTCCTTGCGAAAACAAGAAGAGGAAACCTAGGGTTTTCTTCTTTTCTTGCGCCCAAGGTCCCGATTGCGCGAGGGAAGTGGACGAGGAGTACCACACTAGATCCTACGTCGGTGTAGTAAGTGTAGAAGCGTAAAGAGGTAAGTAGATCACTCACCTACAGTAAAAGTAGTTCTCGAATGATTTCTAAACATGATACTAAGTCTTTTTGGTGTTTGTGATCTTAGTATAGCAAGATCAAGGTCTTGATTTGCCCCAAAACAAGTTTTGGGATTATGGCACGCAAGGTGTTCGATATAAGTTCTGAGTGAGACCGAGGTCTTACTAAGTCCTAGAACGAGTTCTAGGACTAAGCTTTTATGTAAGTACAAGACCAAGGTCTCGATGTGTTTCAAAACAAGTTTTGGAATATTACTTTATAAGTGCAAAAGATATGCTAAGTTATGCGCTAAGTTATGCATTTTCAATACAAGCATGAGTACAAGTTTAAGTATATTTCTTTGTAAGACCAAGGTCTTTTTGGCATGTACCGGGCCAAGGCCCACAAGATCTAGGCAAGCCTAGTAGACGCTCTATTAGGGTTCGATGGCTAGCTACCCCGAAACCTATTAGGGATGCGCGCTTGGTATTATGTCGGGCCCAAGAAAGGATGTTTATTATTTTGAAATATAAGAAGTATAAGAATGTAAAAGTTTCAAGTTTTCAAAAGCAAGCATTTGTTCAAGCAGTTAAACATTTTTCATTTCAAGCAAAGATTTCAAATGCAAGCATTTGTTACAAGTGTATTCATGAGCATATTCATGTTAGTATACCATTTTCAGTACATATGTTTAAAAGCAAGCATTCTTTGACCAAGAGCATATTTTATATCGATTGCATTTTTGTGAGATAGGTATCTACTTACTAAGCAATTTGCTTATAGTTTGCATCCTTTTATTGCAGATAAAGATAAAGAAAGGATGTAAGGCAAGGAGGCTAAAAGAAGGATGTTTTGTGTAAATGGCGGCGGTACCGTGGAGTGAGATCCTTTGGGATGAGACTCGTGTTAAGTTTATTATTTCCGCAAAGATTATAAGATTGAGATGATTCTTACTAATTGAGTTGCATGTTAGATGGTTATGCTCTAGTCCAAGTATTTTGGATTTTGAGTTGTTATTCTGCAAGAGATTTGAAGTTTGAAATGCATGCTAAATGGAGTATGATTATAGTTATTATGATTGCGAGTCTATAATCTTAGTGTAGTTGAAGTAGATATGTATTTTTGGGTCGATCAATGCATTTAAAGTCTGGAAACTGAAATTCCATACGTATCAGGTAGCAGTCGACTGCCCTCGGAAATTCGAGGGAACAGAAACATTGGTCGAGTGATTTCCAGGCTGAGTCGACTGCGCCAATCGACTGGTAGTCCCACCAGTCGACTGCTCCCCGGCCAGATTTCGAACAGAAAGATTGGGGGAGTGATCGGGCTCATGAGTTGACTGCACCAGTCGACTGACAAGGTCATCAGTCGACTGGTGCCAATGTAAAAGAGAGAGAGTTGTTGGGCTGATGGTTAGTGCGTGGGTCTTGCAACGAAGAGGTCTGGGGTCAAATCCTGACAAAGCCAGCAAGAATTAAATTTGTTTTTTTAATTTGAGTAGAAAGCCGTGTGTGAATTGTGCATAGTTTGCGAGTTGTTTTGTGACCTCCCTCTAAGCCTAAGGAGAGAGGGTCATAGAGCAATGTAAAGAGAAGAAAATAAAAGAAAAGAGAAGAAGAAATTGTGACTTCCCTCTAAGGCTAAGGTTAAGAAGAGAGGGTCGTTACATGTACCCGAGTCATAGCCCAACATTCAGCACCATATAACATAGCAGGTCTAAATGTCGTTTTGTAAAACTTCCCTTTAAGTTTTAGAGGTACTTTACGATCACATAAAACACCTGACGCTAACCTCCATTCCAACCATTCTGCTTGTATTCTATGTAAGACATCTCTCTCAATTCCTCTATCACTTTACAAAAATGATCCTAAATACTTAAAGCTCTCATTTTAGATAACTCGTCATCTCCTATCTTAACAATTGTCTCATTACGTCTAATATTGCTAAACTTAAATTCCATCTATTCTGTCTTTACTCTACTAAGCCTAAAATCTTTCACTTCTAGTGTTTCCCGCCAATATTCTAGTTTAGCATTTCTTCTTTCACGTGTCTCATCTATCAAAACAATATCATCTGCAAACAACATCACTATGGTACAGTATTTTGAATGTGTCCAGTGAATTCGTCCATGATTAGTGTAAAAAGATAGGGACTTAGAGCTGATCCTTGATGTAACCCTATTCTTATTGGAAATGCTTCAGTTAATCTGCTTGAAGTCTTCATTCTAGTCATTACATCTTCGTGACATCTCTCTTTTCTAGAATTCTCCATATAATTTTTCTTAGGACTCTGTCATAAGCTTTTTCTAAATCAATGAATATCATGTGTAGATCTTCTTTTGCTCTCGATACTTTTCAATTAATTGTCTAAGAAGATGTATATCTTCTATTGTCGGTCTTCCAGGCATGAACCCAAATTGATTTTCGATCAACGTCGTCTTCTTCCTTAATCTTTTTTCTATTACTTTTTCCCAAAATTTCATGGTATGACTTATTAGTTTAATACCCCTATAGTTTGCACAATTTTGTACGTCTTCTTTGTTCTTATATAAGGGAACTAGAGTACTTATCCTCCATTGATTAGAAATATTTTTGTTTTCAATATCATATTAAATAATTTTGTAAGCCATTCAATACTTTGTATCCCTAAGCACTTCCATACCTTTATTGGGATATCATCTGGTCCCACGACTTTTCCATTTTGCATCCCTTTCAAAGCTTGTTCTACTTCTGAAGTTTGAATTCTACGATGAAAATTAAAATTTCTATATTCATTTGAACTACTTAAATTGCCTAAGTTAAGTTGGTCCCCTAAACCTTCATTAAAAAGTTGATGAAAGTAAATCCTCTACCGTTCTTTTATTTCGCTATCATTTACTGATACTCTATTGCATTCATCTTTAATACATCTTATTTGGCTAAGGTCTCTTGTTTTCCTCTCTCTCGCTTTATTTATTTTATAAATGTCTCTTTCCCCTTCTTTTGTATCAAGGTTTTGATATAATCGTTCAAAAGTTTTATTTTTTGCTTCATTTACTGCTTTCTTAGCTTCTTATTTGGCTATTGTATATTTTTTTAAGTTTTCCTCGTTCTGATAAATATATAATTCTTTATAGGCTATTCGTTTTTCTTTCACTTTCTCTTGTACTTTCTCATTCCACCACCAAGATTCCTTACTTGGTGCTGCATGCCTCTTTGACTCACCGAGTACATCCTTGGCTACTATTTTCAACTTTGATACCATCTTATCCGATGTTGTATTAGTGTCACTGTATATTTCATCTAATACTTGTATTCCTACCTTCTTCTTCAATATGTTTTGCTTTCCATCCTCTAACTTCCACCACTTAATTCTAGGAGTCATGCATATTTTTCCTCTATTGATATTATGATTAAGGCGTATACCTAACACTATTAATCTATATTGAGTAGTTAAGCTTTCTCCAGGGATGACCTTATAATTTTTACAAATCTTCCTATCTCTCTTCCTAACCATAAAAAAAGTTAATTTGCGATTTATTATTCCCACTTTTGAATGTGACCAAGTGTTCTTCTTTTTTCTTAAAAAATGTATTAGCTAGTATAAGGTTATATGCTATCGCAAAATCCAATATAGTTTTTCCTTCTTCATTTCTTGTTCCAAACCCATAACCCCCATGTACCCTCTCATATTCTTCATTTTTCATTCCGACATGTCCATTTAGATCACCTCCTATTAAAATCATTTCATTTGGCGAAATATTTTGTAATATCTCATCTAAATCGCCCCAAAATCTTGATTTTGTTTCTTCATCTAATCCTACTTGAGGTGTATATATACTAATTATGTTTACAGCTTCTTTCGTCACTACTATTTTGAGAGCTATAATTCTATCCCCCTTTTTAACTACTCCAACAACTTCATCTTTTAAAGAACTATCTACAAAAATACCCACTTCATTTTTTGTTTTACTCTTTTCTGTGTACCATAACTTAAAACCTGAGTTCTCTATCATTTTTGCCTTCTCACCTACCCATTTTGTCTCTTGCACACACAAAATTATTAATTTTTCTCCTAATCATTGTATCTACTACCTCCATTGTTCCAAATCTCAGACTATTACTTTTCTTACTTTTCTTATAATGTTTATTCTTATCTCACCTATAGTGTGAGAATTTTTGCCTATTTAACGCAACACCCAAGTTCTCATGGAGATGTAACGGTCCTTGCCTAGACGTTACAGTCGGACCCTGTAACACCAACCCTTGCATATTTAGCCCTACACCCAAGTTCTGGAGATGTAGCGGTCCTTGCCGAGACGTTATAGTCAGACCCTACAACGCGTTCCTTCCGGGAAACATCCTAGCATTAGCATAATAGTATAATGGATCCATTCATTGAGTATTTGTCATAGATTTTTTATGCTGGCTGGCAACCTAATGTAACCCTCCTTTATCCGGGTTTGGGATCGGCCATGACGAGGTCGTCACAGGCGAAGTTATCCTAACATCTCACATGCATAAATCAAATCATTATGAGAAGTAATAAAGGTAATCTATACTTAGCCCATTTGATCATGAATTTTATTTGACTAAGTGCTTCCCCTTAAGGTCTCAAGTCAACCATTTTTCAAAAATTTGAATTTTAGTATTCATGGTTGACTAACCCCTAAATCCTCTAACCCTTGAGGATTGATTTTGGTACCTAATAGAAATGTTTTCTAATTGAGTTGACTAAGTACTCCTTAAGGATCTATTTTCTATCTAGGATCTTGGTTTTCGATTGCCCCCTAGCAAGCAAGCAATGATATGATTTTTCATTGCTAGACTCATTGAATACTAATCCATTTTTCTTGAAACTTGTCCTTTGGCTCCTAATTTCATATTTAGGTTCTTTGAGCCAATTTAGGTTCTTTGAATTTCCTATTTTTAAATATGTCCTTTGGCTCATATTTAGGTTCTTTGAGCCAATTTCATATTTTTCTAGAGCTTTGGAGAGGTAATATACCTTTTTCTTTAATTTCCTATTTTCTTCTTCTAAGTATGAAATATTTGAATTTCAGGAAACATGCATATCATCCCTAAGTGTCATGGATTCTAGTTTTCATTAAGCATGTAAATATCAATTTTCAAGTATTTATTTTCTTTCTAGCCTTAAACAAGTCATCATTTCTGCTAGAAATAATCTTAACTAAAGTGGTAGTGGGTAGATTGTATACCTCACTTACCGAGACGTCTGAATCCAAAGATTGATTTTCCCCTTCACTTAAGCTCCCTTCTTCATCTTCGGATGACGTCTTCAACTCCCATTAGGGCAAAATGGGACACATAGTGTTCTTCCTCTTCTAATGATGAAGGATTATCCCATGTTGTCTTTAAATTTTAAACCTTCTTGCCTTTTTCTGTTGTTTTTTTCTTTTCTTTTTTCTTTTCTCTTCCTTCTTCTTCAAAAGGGGACAATCATCCTTTATGTGTCATTCCTCTTGGCAATTGTAGCATATTATTTTTTTTTCTCCTACTTGAGCTTCTTGAGCTTTTCTTAGCATGAGTTTTGTTAGAAGAAAAATGTTTAAATGCTTTTCTCATCTTCCTTATCATATATGTCTCTTGATCACTATCCAATGAGGTGCTCAATTCTTCCGAGTCGGAGGATGATGAGAATGAACACTTCTTCTTGTCCTTCTTTTTCTTCCTCCCGTTGTTTACAATAAGAGCTATACTCTTTTCTTTAGAAGATACGTTAGCTTGTTCATGAAGTTTAAATTCACAAAATAATTCATCAAGCTTAACTAAAGAAAGATCCCTAGAGAATTTATAAGCAATAACCATTGAAGCCCACAAAGTGGTTCTAGGGAAGGATTGAAACACATACCTTACAAGATCTCTATTGTCAATTTTCTCACCTATTATATGAAGCTTGTTAGAATATCCTAAATATTAGGGATGTTAGAATATCCTAAATATTAGGGATAAATATTGATAGGATTTGATTTATTCCTTTTGAAAAGGTCCTAGTTTTTGTATATAAATAGGGCTAATCTTTGTATCTCTTAAATCATATAACAATTATCAAATTACATGGTATTAGAGCGTTAGGGTTTCGTATTCGCGATTCCTTCTCACGGCGCGGCTTCTCCCGACGCACGTTCTTCTCCCGAACGCGTCTCTCCCCCTTACGCGCGGCCTTCCTCCCTGAGCGTCTTCCTCGCATCGGCTGCCCCGCGCACAGCATCAGCGAGCCGGATCTCCTGCCACTCGCGCACGCCGCCGCCCTCGACTGCCGTTCACGCATATCTGCGCCTCTCGGCTACTCGTGCACGCACGCTGCTGCCCTCGCTTATCGCTGAATCTCTTCCCTTGAACGCTCCTTATATTCATTGGATCAGCACCGATTTAATTTGCCATGGCTACCTCCGGCACTACGAAACCGGATCTTTCAATTTTTACCAACCACGTCACGGCACCGCTATCGTCGGAGTTGTTGGATAGTAAGAATTATTCCTCTTGGTCCTTTCACATTAAACTCTGGCTTGTTGGACAGGGTTATGAGACACATCTCACCCAAACTGAGGAGGATATTCAAGTCACAGATCGTCCTTTATGGAAAAAGGTTGATGCTCAGTTGTGTTGTATTATCCGGCCTACTATTCATCCATCTCTTAGGGATGTCTTCCGCACTCATATCACCTGCAAGGATGTTTGGATACAGGCTCAACAACTGTTTACAAACACTTCTCGGCGACTTTATCAAGTTTGTGAAGACCTTATGAATATCCTTAGTACCTGTCAGATCGAAGATTCTATGTCAACTTATCTGGGATCAGTCTCTAGCCTTCTATGCGAGTTCAATGACCTGCTCCCTCCCGCGGCCACTCCCGTTGAAGAGCTTGAAAATCGGAAGAAATTTTTTATGTCTCTGGCCTTATATGGTCTGCCCACAGATTACTCTCATATTCGTGATCAAATCCTAGGCAGCTCCATAGAGGCCACCATGGACTCTACCTGGGCGACTCTCCTCCGTGTCCCAGCCAAAATCTCGGCAACTCCATCTTCTGTTCCTGTTGACTCTTCGGCTTTGGTTTCTCGGAACAATAACAAACCTCCACCTCGTAAGGGTGGCAAAGGACGTCCTTGGTGTGATCATTGTCACCGACCAGGACATACGATTGATAATTGTTGGAGTCTCCATGGTCGACCTCCGCGTGCTGCTCAGATCGCCCAATGTCCTGTCACTTCTTCAGCTTCCACTTCACAGTTAACTCCGGCTCCGACTCCACAGCCTTCCTATGATGACTTTCTGAAATGGTATGAGGATCGACGGGATTCTAATTCCCTTGCTGTCGTTACACAAGCTGGTAATTCCTTTGCTGGCATATCTCGCTCTTCGAGTCCTTGGGTACTTGACTCTGGGGCCACCGATCATATCACCGGTAATAGATCTCTTTTTTCCTCGTTATCTACTTCCGGTTATTTACCCTTTGTCACCATGGCAAATGGTTCTTAAACTCAGTCCCAAGGTGTTGGTAGTATTCATTCTTCTCCATCTCTTCCCATTCAGAATGTTCTTTATGTCCCCGGAGCTCCCTTTAATTTATTATCAATAAGTCAGCTTACTCGGTCTCTTGATTGTGTCATCTCGTTTACTAAATCCTCTGTTTCATTGCAGGACCGGAATACGGGGAGGATGATTGGCTTCGGATATGAGGCTCATGGTCTATATCGACTTCACCAAAACTCTTTCATTGGTACAACGGCGGCATCTCCACTTGTGATTCATGCTCAGTTAGGACATCCTGGTCTCGATAAGTTAAAACAATTACATCCTAGTCTATCTCACTTAAAGTCTTTATCTTGTGAGTCATGTCAGTTAGGTAAGCATGTACGTAGTGCGTTTTCTCCTCGCATTATAAATTGGGCTACGTCTCCCTTTGCTTTAGTTCATTCCGATATTTCGGGTCCAAGTTGTGTTACCTCTACATTAGGGTCACGATATTTTGTTACTTTTATAGACGATTTCTCCCGTTGTACTTGGTTATATCTGATGAAGGATCGATCCGAACTATTTCCTATTTTCCAATCTTTTTTTAATGAAATAAAAACACAATTTGGTATCCCTCTTCGATCCTTACAGAGTGATAATGCACGTGAGTATCTATCTACTCCGTTTCAGACCTTCTTGGCAACTCACGGCATATTACATCGGAAGTCTTGTCCTCATACTCCTCAACAGAATGGAGTTGCAGAACGCAAAAATCGTCATCTTCTAGAGACCACCCGGGCTCTTCTCCACCACTCTCATGTTCCTTTACGATTTTGGGGAGAAGTCGTACTTACTGCATGTTATCTTATCAATCGCATGCCTTCCTCTACTTTACAGGGGCAAATACCTTATCATATACTGTATCCAAATCAGTCCCTTCATCCTTTACCACCTAGGGTCTTTGGTTCTACATGTTTTGCTCATGCTCTTGATCCTGGAATTGATAAACTCTCTCCTCGGTCGCATAAATGTGTTTTCCTTGGGTACCCACGATCTCAGAAATGGTACAAGTGTTATTCCCCTACTCTCCGTCGGTATTTCATCTCTGCTGATGTCACGTTCTTTGATTCGGTTCCTTTCTTTGGGCCTTCAGAATCGTCTTCCGAGTTTCCTTCTTCTGTGCCTGTATCAGTCTTTTATCCTCCGGAGGACTCTCTATCACCTCCAGCTCCAATTTCTCCTCCGTTGCAGGTTTATCAGCGTCGTCCTAAGCCAGCTTTGCCGCCAGCCATGGGATCATCTCTGGAGCCAGATCCTACACCCCTTCCTCCGGTCGAGTCATCTGAATCTGATATTCCCATTGCACTTCGGAAAGGTATACGTTCCACTCGTAATCCTTCTCCACATTATGTATCTATGAGTTACCATCGTCTTTCTCCTTCCTATTATTCTTGTCTTTCCTCTTTGTCGTCTGTTTCTGTTCCGAAGAATGCAGGAGATGCATTTGCCCACCCTGGATGGAAACAGGCTATGCTGGACGAAATGAGTGCTTTACGGAGCTGTGGGACTTGGGACCTCGTTCCTCTACCACCAGGAAAGTCAGTTGTTGGTTGTCGATGGATATATGCGGTGAAGATTGGTCCAGACGGAACGGTTGATCGACTTAAAGCTCGTCTCGTTGCTAAAGGCTATACTCAGGTCTTTGGATTGGATTATGAGGACACGTTTTCTCCTGTTGCCAAGATGTCTTCTATACGCTTACTCATGTCCATTGCTGCGATTCAACACTGGCCTCTATATCAGTTGGACATCAAGAATGCATTCTTACATGGTGACCTGCTCGAAGAAGTCTACATGGAGCAACCTCCGTGTTTTGTTGCTCAGGGGGAGTCTTCTGGTCTTGTGTGCCGCTTGCGAAAATCTTTATATGGTCTCAAACAGTCACCCAGAGCATGGTTCGGTAGATTCAGTATTGTAATTCAACAGTTTGGCATGACTCGAAGCAATGCTGACCATTCTGTCTTTTATCGCCACTCATCTACTGGTTGCATCTACCTAGTGGTTTATGTTGATGATATTGTCATCACGGGTAGTGATCATCTTGGGATCTCACAGGTGAAACAACATCTTTTCAAACATATTCAGACAAAGGATCTCGGCAAACTCAAATATTTCTTGGGGATAGAAGTAGCACAGTCCAGAAATGGGATCATTATATCCCAAAGAAAGTATGCAATGGATATTCTAGAAGAAACAAAAATGTTAAACTCAAAGACAGTTGACAACCCTATGGATCCTAATATCAAGCTCTTGCCAAATCAGGGGGAGCCTCTACCAAATCCTGAACGATACAGGCGATTAGTAGGGAGACTAAGTTATCTTACTGTTACTCGTCCAGATATCTCATTCGCAGTAAGTGTAGTAAGTTAGTTTCTCAACTCTCCATGTAAAGAACATTGGGATGCTGTAATTCGCATTGTTCGATATATCAGAGGCGCTCCAGGAAAGGGTCTTTTGTACGAAGACAAAGGACATACTCGAATCATAGGATATTCTGATGCAGATTGGGCAGGATCTCCCAGTGATAGGAGATCTACTTCTGGTTTTTGTATATTTATCGGAGGTAACCTTATTTCTTGGAAAAGCAAAAAGCAGAATGTTGTGGCAAGATCCAGTGCAGAGGCAGAATATCGAGCTATGGCTATAGCCAGTCAAGAGCTTATATGGCTTAAATAGTTGCTCCTGGAGTTAAAGTTTGGAGATGTCACACAAATGTCACTTATATGTGATAACCAGGCGGCCATGCATATCGCTTCAAATCCAGTTTTTCATGAGAGGACAAAGCATATTGAAGTCGACTGTCACTTCGTCAGAAAGAAAGTCATATCTGGAGAAATATCTACTAGTTTTGTTAACTCACATGATCAACTAGCAGATATATTTACTAAGTCACTGAGAGGTCCTCGAATTGACTACATATGTAACAAGCTGGGTGCATATAATTTATATGCTCTAGCTTGAGGGGGAGTGTTAGAATATCCTAAATATTAAGGATGTTAGAATATCCTAAATATTAGGGATGTTAGAATATCCTAAATATTAGCGATAAATATTGATAGAATTTGATTTATTCCTTTTGAAAAGGTCCTAGTTTTTGTATATAAATAGGGCTAATCTTTGTATCTCTTAAATCATATAACAATTATCAAATTACAAAACTCATTGATAATTTTTTTGAACCTACCATGCAATTGACTCACGGTCTCATTGGTCTTCATGGTGAAAGATTGAAGTTGAGCCACCAAGAGATCTTTCTTGGCTCTCCTTGATTCGTTCGACCCTTCATTTAACTCAATGAGTTTTTCCCAAAGCTCTTTGGCGGAGTTGAATGACCCGACTTTGCTCAATTGCTCCTTGGAAAGCCCACATTGTAGAGTCGTTGTTGCCTTTGCGTTTGCTTGAGCTTTCTTCATCATTTCTTTTGTCACTTTTTTGTTGAGAGAGGTGCTCCACTCTCATCCTTTGACATCTCGAAACCATCTACAACACTAAACCAATTTTCAATATCGTTTATTAAATAATATTCCATCTTACCTTTCCAATATGCGAAATCGTTGCCGTCGAAGAAAGGTGGTCGTGCGGTGTTATATCCCTCTTGAAAATCCATTTTGATATTTCGGTTGACGGTGAGTTCTTCCGAGACGAACCTCGCTCTGATGCCACTTGTATGGATCGATCGGATGTCTAGAGGGGGGGGTGAATAGCTAGTTGTCGAACTTTCATCGATTCTTTCTATAAGTAACAACTTTGCACAAGCGGAAACAAAATAAAACAATGAAAACAATGCTAACACAAAACCTTTACGTGGTTCGGAGATTGCTTGCTCCTATTCCACTGCGTGTCCTTGACGTGGACGAATCCTCAATCCGTCGGTGGATTAGTCCCCGGCAATCTCCGGCTAGAGCTTTCTCCTTCTCGGTGGAGAACAACCTCTCATGAGACACTCTTCCTCTTCACAAGATAAGAATTAGAGTTTGGAGGAAGAGATTGAACTTTGGAAGATTTGAGCACGAGCTAGGATGTTTTCAATCACAATTTTCGTAACCTCTTCATGCCCCAAAGCTTCCCTTTAAATAGAGGAAAGAGCTATTGTCAAAACAGCTCAGTCCCGACATCAGTCGACTGATGCCAACCCGAGTCGACTGATGCTCAGCTAACGGCTAGCCAAATGGTTATATTTCGAACAGACCGGTCGACTGCCTTCCAGACCAATCGACTGCTCCTTGCTGTTCGAAATCCACAGAAAGATCAGTCGACTGGTATTCCTACCAGTTGATTGGTCTTAGTATACACTCACACTCATCCTCTCTGGAGTCGCCCTTTGAATCTCTCTTCCTTTGACTTTCGTCCCTCGGATGCATCCAAGCCCTCGGCTCGTCCCGATGCTATCCTTCACGTATGCCTTAAAGTCTGCTCCCCTCGTCTCTACTTCGTTGTTCCTCGTCCGGCGGTCCCTCAGATGCACCATCCTTCACCGACTCAAGAACCCAAGCACCAGGATGAGATCTCCCATGTGTGTGTTCCACCAAGTCTTGCATGACTCAAACACACATCAAACCAATATGAAATCCTAACTTAATCATATTGGCACACACATCAAAACTTATGATCGTACTGATCAAATTTAGGCCGATTGCACCAACAGGTTGGACAGGGTCAGTCCTTTTTTTTTTTTGGGTGAGTGGGTTAGGAGTAAACTTGACAGAAACCATCTGGTGGGACACTCTTTTAATGATAAAAAAAGCCAACCCTTTGACAATTCAAAAAGAGGCACCCTTTTGATTTTTCCCCACATAATTACTTTGTAGATCAACAGATTAGTTGAGGTTTATTTAAAATTTATAATTAAGTTAGCATTAGGACTTTGTTCTGATCATCTGTTTGAATGTATGAATAAAAACATCATAGCTATCTAGTCCACAGGAATTCTCCTTAACGGAAACTGTTATACAACAAAGAATGATTTCGGATTTTCATGCAGGTCCTCATTTCAATCCACTGAACAAGTCTCACGGGGCTCCAAGTGATGGGGAACGACATGCGGGTGACCTGGGAAACATTGTGGCTAGCCAAGATGGTTAATATCTTCAAGTCATCATATCTTATATATAGCATTAGTGACATTCTGTATTGCTTGCAGGAATAGCCGAAGTATATGTTAAAGATCTACAGGTTTAGTATCGCATATTACTTTTTTTTTTATCTGGTTTGATAGCCTCTAGCATTCGGATAATTGTTTCTCTTTTTTCTTACATTTTGAAGATTCCATTAAGTGGACCAAATTCGGTATTGGGAAGGGCAGTTGTTATCCATGCTGATCCTGACGACTTAGGCCGAGGTATTGACGATATCTATAGTGATGTTTTGTCTACATGCGAATATTGTAATTTGTTCACTCTTAAGATGTATCATGTAGTCTGTTTTATTTTTTGCTTTCGAATTGCATTTCAGTTGATTTCTCATGGAGCTAATATCACTAGGTTCATATTAATGACTTTAATAAAAGTACACATTCTGCACTTGCTGAGAAATTGGACGATTTTTCTTCTGGAAGATGATATTATTCTGCATGTGGTTGTTCACATGTTCTTTCTTCGTTATCTTGTAAAATTGGGTAAATATATTCATTGATTGCATTCTCTTGCTTCTGTCAGCAATTTCTTGAAAACTTTTCCTTATGTTAATGGGTAGTAGTAGTTACCCAGTGAGTTCAACACTATTGACTACCAACACTGAGTTTGGTCGTCCAACATGATTGCTCAATTAAGCAAGTAGATCTCTGTACTGATCCGAATATTTAGTATAGAATTCACATTCATTTTTGCCAATCATGATTGAATTACAGATAGATTCAGAACTTGTAGCCAACACCAATTAACATACCGATACTGATTTTCATCAGTCACTGATTTTGATGTGCTAAAGAAACTGTCAACGAGATGGAGGTAATATATGTGTATGTTTAATGGATTCAGAGGTAGTGGATGATGAAATGTAGGACACCCTGCAAATTGACTAAACTAGTTATTAAAGGTATATGAAATATCAGGCTTCAGTTGCATCAAAATCTGCTCCATTGGTTGTACCCTGATCTATCTGAATCTGGTTAGCTTCTAGAGGTTATAGTAAACAGTGTACCCTGCAACTTTATGTTCGTCTTACAATGATACGAGTGAGATTTGTGCCTAGTATGGAGACAATTTATGAATAGCATTATAAGCTTAGTGAGTGACATCGGAGATATGGTAGTAGGCGACAGATCCAGCATAGCCACTGCAATTAGTATAACTAGTGTTCTTTTCAATGTAGAATACATGGTTGTTTGTTGAATGTTGTGTACTGAAATTTATCACATTTTGCAGGAGGTCATGAACTTAGTAAAACTACTGGTAATGCAGGTGCAAGAGTTGGATGCGGTAATAATCTGTTCTCGGCGAACTAGTCTTTTCTATTTGACATTTTGCAAAATCACATTCCTGATATTAGCTTTTGATTGATCATGCCTCAATATTACACATCTGTTTTATTTTTTTCTTCTAAAATTATTCTTGATTTTCAATTTTCTTCTCACGTTGATTTGCATAAATATGATTGAGGTGTGACATGGTAAAAATCATGATGATCATGAGGACGTGACTCTGAAATCTGACTTTTATCTACAATTTTGTCCAGGAATAATTGGCCTCCAGTCATCAGTTTGAGCATGACTATACTTGAAGATGGGATGATACTATTTAATTATCTCGGTTCTATTTGGAACAATCAAACCTCTGGCTATCGTGTACATGTTAATACGGGAAACATAGTGCCAGCATGAGGAGTATTATGCTCAGTGCTGAAACTAGTGTAAGAACCCAAGCTCTTGGATTCATTTTGGAATTGAATTCTCGTTGAAGTCACTTATCACTTAACAAAGTGGATATGACAAACATTAACTTTTCATTCATGATATTATTGATCACATATGGTCCCTTAACAGCCCCACAATAGGCATTGATGCTTAACGTCATTCATCAGCCAAAAGTGAATGAAAGACCTCCAAGCAGGAAAGGTAAGATTGTGCTCGAGCGGAGGAATTAGACTGAATCACGGCTTGAAATTGATCATTTGGAATTGTTAGTTCGATGGTTCAAAAAATAGAACCTTGAGCGATTACGGTTTATTGTCCGAACTGTCGGTTATAGTTTGGTTAATAATTTGCAACGATTAAAAATATTATTTTTATTTTATTTTAAAAATTATAAATTAAAAAAAAAGAATTTGAATTTATTTAAGTTGTCTAGGTATTCTTTTAGGATATGACCTTATACTAGTTAATATATTTTTTAAGAAAAAAGAAGAACACTTAATCATATTCAAAAATGAAAATAATAAATTGTAAATTGACATTTTTATGGTTAGGAAGAGAGATAGGAAGATTTGTAAAGATTGTAAGGGTATTCCTGGAGAAAGTTTAACTACCTAACATAGATTAGTAGTGTTGGATATACGCCTTAATTATAATATTAATACAAAAAAAATATGCACGACTCCTAAAATTAAATGGTAAGAGTTAAATGATGGAAGTAAAATATATTGAAGGAGAAGATAGAAATATAAACATTAGATAAATTATATAGCGACACTAATATAACAAGAGATAAATTGGTATCAAAGTTGAAAATAATAATTAAGGGTGTACTCGGTGAGTCAAAGGGGCATGCATCACCAAGTAAGAAATCTTGGTGGTTAAATGAGAAAGTACAAGAGAAAGTGAAGGAAAAACGAATAGCCTATAAGGAATTATATATTTTATAAGAACGAGAAAAACTTTAAAAAAATGTACAATAGCCAAGAAAGAGACTAAGAAAGTAGTGAATGAAGCAAAAAATAAAATTTTTGAACGATTATATCAAAACTTTGATACAAAAGAAGGGGAAAGAGACATTTATAAAATAGCAGGAAAACAAGAGATCTAAGCAAAATAAGATGTATTAAAGATGAATGCAATAGAGTACTAGTAAATGATAGCGAAATAAAAGAGTGGCGGAGGATTTATTTTCATCAACTTTTTAATGAAAGTTTAGGGGACCAACTTAACTTAGACAATTTAAGTAGTTCAAATGAGTATAGAAATTTTAATTTTCATCGTAGAATTTAAAACTTCAAATGTAGAATAAGCTTTGAAAGGGATGCAAAATGGAAAAGCTGTGGGATCAGATGATATTCCAATAGATGTATAGAAGTGCTTAGGGAAACAAGGTATTGAATGACTTATAAAATTATTTAATATGATATTGAAAATAAAAAAAATGCTTAATCAATGGAGGATAAGTACTCTAGTTCCCTTATATAAGAACAAAGGAGACGTATAAAATTGTGTAAACTATAGAGGTATTAAACTAATGAGTCATACCATGAAACATTGGGAAGGAGTAATAGAAAAAAGATTAAAGAAGGAGATCACGATGACTGAAAATCAATTTGAGTTCATGCTTGGAATATCGACAATAGAAGCTATATATTTCTTAGACAATTAATTGAAAAGTAGCAGGAGCAAAAGCAAGATCTACACATGATATTCATTGATTTAGAAAAAGCTTATGATAGGGTAGTAAAGAAATTATATGGAGAATTATAGAAAAGAGAGACGTTAGCGTAACATATATTAAACTAATTAAGAATATGTACAAAGATGTAATGACCAGAGCGAAGACTTCAGGCGGATTAACTGAAGCATTTCCAATAAGGATAGAGTTACATCAAGGATCAATTCTAAGTTCCTATCTTTTTACACTAATCATGGACGAACTCACTGGACACATTCAAGATACAGTACCATGGTACATGTTATTTGCAGATGATATTATTTTGATAGATGAGACACGTGAAGGAGTAAATGCTAAACTAGAACCTTGGCGGGAAACACTTGAAGTGAAAGGTTTTAGGCTTAGTAGAATAAAGATAGAATATATAGAATTTAAGTTTAGCAATATTAGAAGTAATAAGATAATTGTTAAGATATGAGACGACGAATTGTCTAAAACTGAGAGCTTTAAGTATTTATGATCATTTTTTCAAAGTAACAGATGGATTGAAAGAGATATCTTACATAGAATATAAGCAGGATGGTTGAAATAGAGGTTAGCGTCAGGTGTTTTATGTGATCGTAAAGTACCTCTAAAACTTAAAGGGAAGTTTTACAAAATGACAGTTAGACCTGCTATGTTATATAGTGCTGAATATTGGGCTATGACTCGGGTACATGAGTAAAAGATAAAAGTTGTAAAGATGAGAATATTAAGGTGGATGTCTGGGCATACGAGGATGGACAGAATAAGGAACGAGATCATTAGAGAGAAAGTCGAAATTGCGTCTATTAAAGAAAAACTTCAAGAGACATATTTGAGATGGTATGGACATGCACTTAGACAACCAATAAATGTCCCTGTTAGGTGATGTGAAATTATGATAAATACACATATTAAACGAGGGAGAGGAAGACCAAAAAAGACTTGGTCAACAATAATAAAATAAGATAAATTTTATTTAAATATAGATGATGATATAATTCGGGTCGTGGTTTAATGGCATAGAAGGATCCATATAGTCGACCCCACTCAGTGGGATAAGACTTGATTGTTGTTGTTATATAAAACACATGGAGGACCTAATGAATATAAAGTCTCAATCTTTAATTAAAGAATATTAGATTAATTATTATGGGTTGGAGATCAAATTATGTCGAATATATATTTTCGCGGAAAAAAATTCCTTTCATCTACACTTGATTCATGGCTCTTTTGTTCTCACGGGATAGATTGATGGCTAGCGTATGAGGTGTTGTCATCATGAGATTTGAAGGTCAAATTTGACGAAACTAAGTGCCTATCTTTCTTTATGTGTTAGTCACTGTCCAAATTAATAGCCCGTGATTTATATTCTTCGTATTAACCCTTCTATATTGACTCTAAGATGAGATTGATAGATTAATGGTTAGTACATTGATGTTGCCACCATAAGATGAGATATATATGTTTTCATGGGATAGACTGATGGTTCGTACATGAATACTATCATGATGTTCGAGGATCAAAATCGAGTAAAATCAATATGTCCATCTTTCTCATGCGTTAACTATAATATTCATACTAGTACCCCCGGGGCTATGGTGCAGCGGTAGGATAACTAGTTGTTAACTCAGGCATCCGCGGTTCGATCCTCACCTACGGCGCATTTTGCAGGAATTTTTCCTCCAAATGGGGCGCGAACCCTGGGACGTTGGGCTTCTAGACTGCCCACCGTGAGCGCTTCCCGATTTACCCTGGTGACCGGTGGAAAACTTCCGTGGGGCCGGATCGGTCATTCATCATTTTTATAATATTCATACTAGTAATCTTATAATTTACTTTCTCATTGATTCTGAAATAAACTACGAAGATAATCGTCTTTCCATCGTATAAATGAGATAGATAGACAGGATCTTAAAAGAGCGAGCGAATGGCCTCCCTCCTGATCCGCTACTCTTTTGTTCTCAACGGGGTTCGCAGCTCAAATTAATACGCACGGAATCGATCCCACTTTCTACGGGGTTGATCATTAACCGATTCAAACATTTATACGCGGAATCGATCCGTTGACGAAGCATCGAAGAGCTCGCGGTCCATTCACTCCGCCGCCACTGCTGCCTCCTTCTCGGCCCTTTCTGTGTCGAGATTGGCGGCGGTTCATTAACGAGGATTTTGAAGCTTTGTTGAAGTTGAAGGTTCCTTGAGTCGGCTAAAAAAGGGAGGTAGAAATCGAGGGAGGATGTCGTCGGGGAAGGCGGCTGGCACCTCGGCGCCCGCAGTCCGCCGAGATCCCTACGAGGTGCTTTCCGTATCGAGAGATTCGTCCGACCAGGAGATCAAAACCGCCTACCGGAAGCTTGCTCTCAAGTGAGCCCTCTTCTCCCCTGTTCCTTTCGTAATTGTGTCGCCCTACTTCTTTAGCGTTTGTGCAGTCAACAATCTCCTATGCGGTTTCGTGAGTGTCTGTTCATGGCATTATTTAGTTGTTAGCCATCTTGCACATGCCATGCTCTGCTGTCGGGATCCTAAGATTGTGATGCGACATCATGGTGAAAGTGCTAGAAACTCATTTGCTAACTATGAAAGTTAGTTAGTGTTTTTTTTCTTCTTCGACCTTATTTGATAACTATGCAGAATATTTTTCCTGCTAGGCAGGAGTGTTCCTTATTGAACTGTGTTTAAATCTTGAAATCTACTCTATATTGAACGTTCATCATCGAGTTCAAGAAATGTATGGTTACTTGAATCTCTGTTTACCCCTTCAAGTGCTAGAAACCCATAAGTAAATGGGTCTTTCTAATGAGTGTAGTTCTTTTTGAGGGCATGCAATTAGGTGTAGGTAACTTAAGTCATATATATATATATATATTGATGAGAATGCTAGAATGAATGAAAGGAAGGAGATGACTAAATTTGGAAGTAAGTTAACTAGGAATCAGTTTAAATAATAGTATATAGTGCAATATTATGACTGACAAAAATTGATAGCATCATATTCTAAACTTTTAAATTCGCTGTTGATTCAGCTAATAGAAATAGTTTGCTGCTTGTTGTGCAAATTAAATTGGGAAGCTTGTCTTTAGATAGTTTTACTAGTCGTTAGTTAACTAGGCATAATATGCTTTGTCTTTGGTTTCTAAATTCTGCAGCAACTATTTTCCAAGTTACAGATACTGTTAAATCTCACTATATCATAGATGTTACTTATTCGAGGATGTTCTTATAAAGTGCTTTAACACGAGAGCTTCTAACACCTTGCTTTGACTAACCATGTACATCTCTGGCTTTCATATAACAAGTTTATCCTTGTTAGCTGTTACTAATTTACTTATCTGTCTTTGTTAACTGCTACTTATTTACTTTGTTACCCCGGTCTCCTTGGTTTTAAACCAAGTTATCCAGAGGCTTCTTGTTCTGTTAGCCACCTTCGATGTTTCTAATCCAATGGAGTTAGCTGCCTAGAGCATCAAGTTAATATCTTGTAGATATCAGCTTTAAAGATGCTTTACATGGTAATAGACACACAAAAAAAATTGTTCATGAAACATGATTTACATTGGATTAACATTCATATTAGAGAAAAAAGAAATGTATTGATAAGTTAAATTATTAAAACTTGCAGAAGTCAACTGCTCAAAGGGGAGAACTTTAGGCTTGATTTACTCCCAAGGAGGGGAAGTGAAAAGAAAGGAGAGTAAGGAGAGAAGAGAATGGGAGTTAAAGGAGGTGTGAAGAGGAGGGGAAAAATTTGTTTATGAGCAAGGGGAAGAGAAAGATGGAAGGATTGAAATGATCACATTAACCTAATCTTCCTTATTGACTCCTTCACCCAAACCCCCTTGTGCTACATTTTACTGCCCACTCTAGTATCGCCCTCATCTTGGTTGCACCCATCCTCATCGCACTATCCTTGCTCACCCATGTCCACCACCCATGTTGCACCAGCATTGCCTACTTGTGTTGGATTGCTTGTAAGCCATTACTGAATGCTTGCTATTGCTTCTGCTCACTCATTTTAGTCACCTTTCATGTGCTTGCATCATTTTGAAGACCAATTGATCACGAATAAAAGATGATTTTTCATCTTCCCTTTGGGGTGGCTGGGTCTACCTGCCTATGTATTCTAGATAGAAGACATTTGGGACAAAGAGATTCCATGGAGTTAATTTATCCCCCTTTCGCATCCGTTTCTCACTTGAGTAAATGAAGGGGGAGTGAAGGTTGTACACCACATTCCTTACCCATCTCAATGGAATTGAATGAAGTAAAATGGCTTTAGTTTTAATGAGTCTGTAAAAATCCATAAAATACCTTTTTTGGTTGCTTCCATATGGTTGCTTTGTTTAACATCAAGTGTGTCTGACAGTACAAGTATGCTTTGACGAACAATACAATAAAATGTTTGTGTATTCCATGAGAAGGGAACTGAGTATCCCTACATATTTTTTCATAGTCCTGTAACTAGTAAGATATTGGTTTATATAAGATTGGAATAATAATTTCCATGGTTTGGGGGGAGAATAATATTAGATTCATCGCTTGGCCGAAATAGGGCACGCAAGTAAGTTATAAGTTAGACTTTAATTAAATAACTTTAGGTTAATAGTTTTAATCAACTCCTAGCTATGATTGAGATAATTTTGTAAGAGGCTTCTCCGCCCGAAAGAGCTATTCAGGAGATCTGCGCTATACTTGTCTTGGATTAGCAACCATCCTGGTTGCAACCAAGTAAACATCTGTGTGCCTCTTTTATTTCTGCTATAGTTTTCTTTTTATATATGTTATGTTTGTTTTTTAATTAACTAACATCTTTGTTGAACAAGAACAAAAGATAGTCCTTTTTTTTCAGGGGCTATTCGCCCCCCTCTTGCCGGCCTACGATCACCTTCATATGTGAATTTTTTTTTTGCATCTTCCTCCTCTCCCTTCACCTTCATTTGCTTCTTCCTCCTCTTCCTTTGCCTAGTTTGCATCTTCCTCTTCCTTTATCCACTTCTTCCTCTTCCTTCATCCATTTCTTCCTCTTCATCCGCCTTCCTCCATTTTCATCCACCTCTTCCTCTGCCTTTGTTCATCTCTTCCTTCTCTTTTTGTTCAACCAACTAATTTTGGCAGGTCCTCAGGTACTTAGCCTACACTAGCCTACTCCTACATGTTGTGCTAATCTATCCAACTTTTTCCTAGCATGAGCCAGCACACGACCTCCATTTTTCTTTGTAACTTTGCATGTCAGAAATTTTGTTTTTTAAAAAAAAAATCCTCTAAAACCATTGATTTTGCAGAATTAATGACATGTTGAGGCAATCTATGGTCCGGAGTGACCATGAGTTTTGATGTTTGGGCAAAAGGTTTAAGTTAGGTTTACCCTTGTGATTTAATGTGTATTGGAATGTGCAGGTTTTGCAGGTTTACACATATTGACTTAGCTTGACGACTTCGGTACGGTGAAGGGTGGCATGGAGACAAGCTGGAGGCTTGTGTGCACCCGAGAGACCTTGGTATAGCAGGGATGATGAGTCGAGGGGCACGAACTTCGAGGCGTACGTGAAGGATGACATGGGGATAAGCTTGTGGCTTGTGTGCATCCGAGGGACGAGGGCCGAAGACGAAGAGGGCGCGAAGGCAATAGTCAAGGATGCTGGTAAAGAGTCAGCAAAGTCATGAAGAGACAAGAGCCGAGGGAGGACTCCAAGGGCAAGCCGGGAAGTGGACTTCAAAGGGCACACGTGAAGGGTGGCATGGAGGCAAGCCAAGGGAAGGCTTGTGTGCGCATCCGAGGGACGATAGCCGGTGGAAGAAGACTTCAAGGGGCAAGCCAAGGGAGTGTACCTGAAGGCACGCGTGGAGGAGGGTCGATGGAGTGAGGAAGAGTGTTTGTAGAAGCTGGGCAGTCGACTGGTGATATAACAGTCGACTGCCAGCGCAAACAGAAACTCACAGAATGTTTCTGACCCAAGACTAGTCGACTGCCCTGGGAGCAATCGACTGGTGAACCCAAAAACTAGCCGTTGGCTGGCTAGTTAAGTGGGACCAGTCGACTGGTGGCGAGTTGTCAACTTTTAGTTCTATTTAAGAGGACTTCGTGTTGGTTGAGACTCTTGACGAATTTGGCTTTGGTTAGAAGCCAAATAGTAGTCTTAGTGCTCAGAAGGTGTACTTGAATTTGTGGCAAGGTTTCTCCACCCACAAGGAGCTACACGAGTTAGCCGGAGGGCATCCGGGGAGTGATCCGTCGAAGGATCAAGGGATCGTCCACCTCACGAACTGTCATGGAGTAGGAGTCTTCATCTCCGAACCACGTAAATAGGTATTGTTAGCATTGTTTAGTTGTTAGTCTTGTTTTATTGTATTTCTTCTTGAGCACTAACAACGTAGGTAGAGAAGAACGAACCGAAAAATTGCTATTTATCCCCCCCCCCCCCCCCCCCCCCCCCCCTCCCCCCTCCCCCTCCCTCCCTCTAGCAAGGCGTAACGATCTAACATGACAGGGAAAATGGACAATAATAATAACATAGTAGCTAAAGAGATAAAATTTTTCAGTATACATATATAAGACAGTTATTTGTTTTTGATTTGATTGTGCAGGGAGTGTATACAATTTCACACAGATATATTATAAGGGCTAGTTATTTGTTTGTATGCAGTTTCTTTACTAATTTTTGGTGTGCTGATATTATTCATTTAGAGGAAGGATTGTCATCTCGGGGATTTCATGTCATAAAGCCGAATGCACGTAATAGTAACATCCTTAATCTTTGTATGCCCTACCCGAGTCTCTTTCTTTGGTCATTTCTAAGCTCTGGACATGAATGAAAGTATTGTTTTGGTATACTGATTTGTCCAAGAACATAATTTGTTTCTAAGCTCTGGACAATTTAAGTTCTAGTTTGATGATACATCTAGTACCAGGAATATAACTATATCTGCCTAATTTAGCGACATAGAAAATTAGTAATTACTTATTTTGGTAGAGCTATGCCTGTCTAATGGATGTTCAAGAAGATTTCCTTGTTAGGCAATCACATGAGTATTGAGATAAGTAAATTCAAGGTAGCTTCATGTGAAAATAACATGTGAGTGAAACTTTTATGATGTTGAGAAAAATTGAAAATCCGAAACATATTTGTTCAAAATAGTGAAAAGGATCAACTACTTTTGAATTGTGCCGACTTTTCAATCCAAAAAGTAAGTGTTGGATAAGAATCAGAAGTTACCAAATAGGCAGTTGAATGCATGTTGCTAGTATCCCATGGTAAATGAACTTTTTAAATTATTTTACATTTGTATTAAATAAATACCAAAACCATATTGGCCTCGGCATGGTACAATTCTATACCAAAACCGTATCTTTCCGGTCAAAGTATGAAACTCCGATGTGGCTAGATTTTAAATCTTTAGTTCACATATTTATCATTTGATGGATTTTCTCCTTTAGCTTTTCATCTCACATGGGAAGTGACTTTTCTTGTAACAACAGGTACCATCCTGATAAAAATTCCAGCAATCCTGAAGCTTCTGAACTTTTCAAAGAAGTTGCATATTCCTATAGTATCTTGTCAGACCCAGAGAAAAGAAGGCAATATGATGTTGCTGGTTTCGAGGTTGGTGTTTTTAACAATTAAGTCAAACTTAAGCCAGAATATTAGTTTATCCACTCTTTGCATAGCATTGACCTGGTATGAGAAATATATCTTCAGGCTTATTCATTTTGAAGTTGCTCTTAACCCCTCAGACCAAGACTTGCTAACTGTTATCAACTCATGGGCTTGGTTTTTCTTGACAATGCTGCTAAATACTTCATAGAACCTTCATTATTGTGTTCTCCATATTCGGTCGAACATTATAGCAATTACAACATCGATTTCTAGTAGTATAAGAAGTAACATAAATAAGCATATCAGTATAAACTATTCTCATCTGTTTATGCCTTTTTTTTCTATCTGGTAGTCTTTTGTCATGCTAGATTGTCGATTGTCAACTGCTAGCTTAAACTGTATACCAGCTATGATTCAAATTTTAAGTAGCATTGTGTTATCTGGATGAAGGTGAAGAATCTAGTAAATCAGATTGCTTTAGTCTTAATGATGAAGATGCATAATGGAAAGGTTGATTGCAACAGAAACAGAAGCAATTGCATGTCTATCATGCATAAACATTTTGTTTTCTTTGTATTTTGCATTATCTATGACTTCCTCTTGTGATAATAACTCAATTCTGGGAACCTGGAAACTGGATTTCCAACTTCATGTTACCTTATTGCAAATACAGTACGACAGTATCTGAGAGACAATGATTTGAAAGGTCCATCAAGCATGAAACCAGACTAATGTTCTATAAACTAAGTTGCATATCAAGTATAAATCAGATTATAACTCAGGCAGATTGCATTAGTGATAAACCAATCTGTCAGTGCTGTTTCACTGTAATAATACTACAGTCAAACTGCACCAACAGATTGAGTAGGCATGCCTAAGAATTCCTGGCCAGGGCCTAGGAATTCCTGGCCAGGGCCTAGGAATCCCACCAATGCATCAACAAGGGAGTCATACTATGAGTAGGGTTAGCCTTGCATGTAAAAAAAATTCCTAATGAATTAAATCCTTACCACCAATGTCACAAAAGAGCATGGATTGATCTCATGCCTCTCATTGCTGAGCCTATGACTCTCCTAGTATTGAGAAGTAGTTGAGATGCTTGAGCCTCATTTTGTTTTATCCTTTCCTCCCTAGAATGTCTTTGATGCTGAGTTTCTTTTGTTCTAACCGAACACTTTGTAATTCTTCTTCATCATAACAAGTAGAGATTCACCTCACTTGAATTAATGATAAAATCAGCTCACGTTAGTTCCTCTTAAAGAACCAAGGGAAATATGTTTATCATAACTTCTGTTATTCTGTGATTGACCTATACCATCAGCTGAGTCTTGGGTCTGATTATTTCTGTAGGTCTACTCATTCACCTCAGGCTTACTAGAAAAAAATGACATGTTTCTTTTTTAGTATCATATGATATTCCTTTGGATTTCAAAAGTATTTCTTGTGGCATTCTTTTGCCAAAAACTTTTATGAATAGGAAAATTAGAATTATCTTATGTGGAATCGATATTCCATCTATTCAATATCTCCATTAATGTACTTTTCTAGAATACCATTTTGTTATATGGTTTATCTTGGCGTAGGCTTTGGAAAGTGAGGGCATGGATATGGAGATCGACTTGTCCAACCTTGGAACTTTCAACACAATGTTTGCTGCTCTTTTCAGGTGACAATCAAGCAATGTTATAACCGTGGGAACCAATTATTATGCTATTTTCTTCTTATAATGCACTAATTTGTGGAAGCCATTAGCAAACTCGGAGTTCCTATCAAAACTACAATTTCTGCTACTGTCCTTGAAGAAGCACTAAATGGAACCATCTCAATTAGACCGCTTCCCCTTGGAACATCATTCAATGGAAAAGTATTCTTTTTTTGTATCTTGTATTTGAATGAAATTCATATCAACATTGAACTTCCTTATTCTTTTGAATGCTGGTGTAGGTGGATAAACAATGTGCTCAGTTTTTCGGTATCACGATTAATAATCAACAAGCCCAGGCAGGGATAGTTGTGAGAGTAACTTCTGCTGCACAAAGTAAATTTAAGGTGAAGAACATAGACAAACTAGTGAACCATTTGTGATGTCTGGGATATATGAACTCTCATTATAACCAAATATTGGCTCATGTAATCGTTTTTTGCTCTGCAAATCTAACTTATGTTTTGTTCCCTCAGCTACTTTACTTTGAGGAAGCAAACGGCAGCTATGATTTATCTTTACAGGTAATTTTTGCTCTCCAAATGCTCATAAGATGTGTATTTTTGTAAGTTATATTGCTCTATCTTCCTTTCAGATATGGTTATTTTACCCAAAGGAAGGATAAATAATTGACACTTATGGAGGAAAATTAATTTCTATAGCCAACAATCAGTGTACTTGGTTCCATAAAGAAAACATGTCTAATGGTTTGGTACTTCAAGGCTCAAATCAAAGATGCAAAATTGATGCTCTTTCTACCTAGTATAGACAAACTAACTTACTATATTTATCACTGGAAGATTCTTGTCACAGTTATTCTTTTGGCCATGGGAGCTGGAAGTTTGTGAAGAGTGATTTGATTCATTATAGGTACTTTGCTGCCTAGTTAAGCACTCTACCATATATCTGCTACTCCAGCCAGACACTGCCATTTATTTGGTCATGCAAACAATATTTTTTGTAGCTGAGTTAGCACATTTTAATTGCCATGCCATTCAGATAATAACCTGAGTATCACACACCCTGCTATGCATTTAGTTGTGTGGTACTAGATGCCACCAGACACCGACACACCCTTATCCTATAATTGTCTTGTGTTGGATGGGTGTTGCATCGTTGACAAACATATTAAACATAATTTATCCTATTTACTATATGGTTGCTGCAAGAAAAACTTCAACTCTCAGGATATTCTTGAGCTCGTGTGGTTTGATTTGGCAATGATACAATTCAGCAAATTGTTAATTGGTACAAATGCTAAACAATAAATGTACAAATGATAAACAATAAATTAAATCTTGAAATAGTCTACTTGGTATTTGTACAAATTACAAATACCTAAAGCCTATATACTAGGTAAATGTTGGTTCAATTTTTATCTACACGACTATATTCTTTTGTCAGGTCATTTTTGCTTATGATAATTCTCTTGTTATTTTTATTCTAACTATAAGATTTATGGATTTTTTCAATTTGCACTACAATATCATTCATTGTTTAAATATTTCTAATCCTTATCTTTTTTCATTTTAAATTTGCATATTTAGATCAAGGTTCAAAATCTTGAGTGATGTTCGTGTTTTGGTCTTTGACTGGAACAACACATGCAAACTTTCCAATATATAGTGTTAGTGGTGAATTGGAGGTGGTAGGAGGAAGAATATGAAGGAAAAAAATGAATATAAAGACAACTATACACTTAAGTTCGGACTTAATTTTCCATCTAGAACATTGTCACAATCTTAAAAAAATAACAACATTACCACAATTTATCTTAACTCGTGTTGTAACATACCAAGGTGTGTCGAAGATTGGTATGAGATGATACTCATCCACATGATTGATACAACAATACATGAGACATTGTTTGTTCCGACTAGTATTGAGTTTCGAAAATTTATGAGAACAGTATGCTTTTTCAAGGAAAATTTTGAATTTTTCATGTTATATTTTGGTTATTGTTGACAATTTTACTCATCCAATCAAGGTTTAAGGTTTCATTCCGTGTTTGTTAACACATGCTAAACATTTTATTTTGCTCGTTGACTAACCATAACCATGGAACGACAATGAATATGACCATGAGAATCGCTTCCTCTCTATGGTCAAATGAAGCATGACTAGGGTTCTAGTTCCTCGATGAGATTTCTTCGAGGTTTAGCTTTTGCCTGCCTTCATCTGACTCTTCTCTTCCTCCACCTTCGTCCATATCTTCTTCCTCTTCCTCCACATTCATTCGTATCTTCCTAATCTTCCTCTTCCCGATCTATGCCTAATGTCTTCCACCTTCATTTCTTCATTCAAGCCACAAGGAACATCTTCTACCTTCATCCTCCACTTCCTTCTGAACAAGCTCCTTTCGTCCTCCTACGAGCTCCCGCCCAAGTTGCCTAATCGTAAGGAGTGTCTTCTGGTATGTAAGCTCCTCTTTATCATCCTCTTCTTCCTCCACCTCTTCTTCTTCTTCTTCTTCTTCTTCTTTCCTCTCCTTGAAGTGACTGACACCCATCTGAAACAGAATGATTTTTGGTCTCTGAAGGAAATTTGAAACAGGTCAATACTTAAACTTACATCCAATAGTTGCTAAATTTTATGTACCTATTTGTTTTGTTCCTTCAGGAAGACAGTGAGAAGACTGGCAAAATGACATCTGCAGGAATGTACTTTTTACATTTTCAAGTTTACCATATGGACTCTGTGGTTAACACGGTTTGCTCATCAACTACCTTTGGATCCTTATTGATGTACAGAATAGATTGAAATATCCAGTAGAAGAGTTTTATGGTTTATTTTTTGTTTGTGCAGTTAGCTATGGCGAAAGATCCTGAAGCTGCTTTTTTCAAAAAGTTGGAAGGTCTCCAGCCATGTGAGTTGTCTGAATTGAAGCCAGGCACCCACGTATTTGCTGTTTATGGTATGCAATGTTTACCCGTCTTTTTTCCTGGTATTATATCTTGGTTTACTCAAAAGTTTCATATGTTATCAAATCTCTTATGTTTTCCATATGTTATTCCAGGTGATAATTTTTTCAAACCTGCTGCATATACCATTGAGGCTGTGTGCGCTAAATCATATGAAGATACCACAGAGAAACTCAAGGAAATTGAGTCTAAACTTTTAGCAAAGAGAACTGATTTAAGGCAATTTGAAATAGAATATAGAAAGGTAAACGTTGTGATTCATAGGCATTAATTTACAATAACTTGTGGATGAAATCTATATTTCCTTGTGGCTGTTCAGGCACTTGCACAGTTTCAGGAGGTGACAAACAAGTATAGCCAAGAGAAACAATGTGTAAGTACTTATTTAATTTCACAGAATCACTTGGACTTAGTTTTTCAGAATGTTGTTTTTTAATCTTAAATAGCCATTGAATATTTAGAATTGAGATAGTGTTTTTCAAAATAATTAAATGATTTCATCTTTCCCTGTTCCTAGATTGAGTAAAGTGATGACAATATTTATTTTCTGTTTTATTTCTTCTGATTTGAACGTTTGTTAACTTCCATAATCCTTATTCATTGTTTTTCTTTGGAAGTGCAATTCTTGGAAGTTCAGTTCATGTTCCTTCTAACTGTAGGATATTTTGATTTAGCCTGAATTTTCTGCCTGGTCCTTGTTGTCATGTTAAATTAAATGAGTCATTTGACTAGAAAAAGTTGGCAAATGTAGTATATAAGTCTTTTACAAGCTGAAGAATTGCAATAACTCGCCATAGCTAAGTGGGCTACCAGGTTCAAACTTGCCTTTGGCAATGCACTTTACCTTGTTTATTGGATTAAACATAGACTATCAAAGTTTTGCGCTCGAACATATTTTCTCAATCTTAAACATCCAAAGTGCTTAAAAGAGAACAGAATACAAGGTGAAATGTTTACCTTAGATGCATATTCCTTGTCTCGCACACTCCTTTCCCAATGCCTTTTGGATGAATGTTATTCCATTTAGTTCTTCTCAAAGAAAGTTCATTCTTATGCTTTTCACTTTGATCTTTGAATATGATACAAATATGTTCTCGACTAAATGCAGCTAACATATATTTATAAGTTCTATACCAACAGTTGTTGCATGTTTCACTTGATTGGTGTCACTAGATCAGAGGTCTTCTCTGCAGCGTGCAGTACAAATATGCTATAATATGTCATTTGTTGCTTCTGCTTGTTTAGATTTAGAAAGTAACACTGTGATGCTATTTTTAGCTCTTGATTTGTAAGAACAAGTTCCCCTCTTGGTGATGCATCTTGTATCCCTGTTTTCCATGAACATGCTTTCTACAGTTGAGCATATGCTGTTACTGTCTTCTTGTTATTTACCCTGCTGGAGCTAGATCGCGCCTTGTGTTACTGATAGCTCCAGCTGTAAGGAGTGGCAGCGTGTGCAGTTATTAACTGCACACGCTGCAGCGTGTGCAGTTACTGCACACGCTGCAGGGAGTGGGCTCGATGCCCCTCCCTCTCCACTCCTTCTACACCCCTTGGCTCCCCTATATAAGAAGGGGGGTAGGGGGTTCATTCAAGGCAAGTGAGTGAAGGCATTTGGAATTCTAGAAGTGAACATC
This sequence comes from Boesenbergia rotunda, assembly GCA_024364735.1. Taxonomy (NCBI): domain Eukaryota; kingdom Viridiplantae; phylum Streptophyta; class Magnoliopsida; order Zingiberales; family Zingiberaceae; genus Boesenbergia; species Boesenbergia rotunda. Next base: position 300,018 of record JAGFNQ010001089.1, read on the forward strand.
CAAAGCGTTCGAGGGATTTGGTTCGTGATACCGAGAGGGGAAGAGCTTTCCGACTCGTGATCGTTCTTCCGACGACAAGCACGAAGAACTACGAAGGACGCGTTGAATCCACTGTAAGTGTTTACCGTTTTTCAATATGTATATTCGTTCAGAATTTCATGCTTAGAATAACAATGGTATCAGAGCATAGATTCGTTCTAAATAGCATGAAATTGCTTCGCCGGAAAATTGCGACTTTGTGTCGGCAGATTTTTTTCGAATCGGTCGACTTTGTGTCGGCAGTTTTTTTAATCGGTAAAATAATTGTTAGCGTTGCGAACCGACGATCCCACTCGGTCGTACATTACCAATTAACCGCGTTCGTCGCGGTGAAAACTTTGGACGATCGAAACAAAAAAACGAAAAAAAAAGGCCGGCCGAAGCAGTAGAAATCTGAAAAAAAATGAATTTTTTTTCCCATGCAAACTTAATCCAATATATATATATATATATTTGCATTTTTTTTCTTCGATTAAATTCTCAAGTTTAATCTGTTGATTAACATAAAAAAAAAAAAGGAAATTTTTTTTGCATGTTAATTAAGGCCGAGGCAGTAGATACGAAAAAAATTGCATATTTTTTTCTTCGATTAAATTAATTAGCTTTGTGCTTTAATTAATTGCTTGGTTGAATTTATATTAAAATTTGACTATTGGTTATTGGAACTAGACCAAAATTTGATTAAAGAGATTGGATTTTAATTAGAATTAATTAAAATCCGATTAAGTTGGTTCATTTCAATTGGAATTTAAATTATTAGTTAATTTAATCTGACCAACTTGAACCAACTATGTTTATGTCTAGTTCGAACCATTAGTTGGTTTGACTAGACCATATTGATCCAATAAAATCAGGATCTAGTTCAAACCACTAGTTAATCAGATCAGTTTAATACAAACCAGAACCATTTTGTTTGGTTCGAACAATGGATTTGATTTCCCAATCGATCAGTCCGATGTCAGTCAATCGAGACTCCTCGAAGAAAATTTGTTTTCCTTGTCTATTTGTGATTTTACGTGTATACATATGAATTGAATTTAACCAGTTTTGTACTGGATTGTCGGTTTTGTACTGACAATGTATATTTTTCAATTCTAAATATTGCACGATAGGGACAGCATGGCTGGTCATAATGAGCGACTAGAGGAGCTATTGGCGGAATTCAGGACAGTTTTCTATAGTCCATTTCTCGGAGTCCAGGGCGTTATAGGACGACTGGATCGGATCTTCTGGAAACTTGAGCGGGCCGGGTTCCCCATGATTGATGATCACCGAATCGGGGAATTAATGCGTGCTCTACCAAAGAGAGCAGGGAAAGTTGCGAATCAGATATGGGCTGAACACAACTTTCGCCTCTCCTACATTGGGCTATGCAATCAGCTGCTGCGCCAACAGTTTCCTGAGGACTTGGGGGAATCTGACTCCGAGTCTGAAATGGAGGAGGATCCTGAACCCGAGGAGGATCTCGAGGAAGAGGAGGATCCCGAGATTCTTGAATACGAAGAAGAAGATCCCGAGATGGAGGAGGATCCAGAGGAGGATCCAGAAGAAGAAAATCCAGAGATAGAAATAGATCCAGAACTAGAGGATCTCGAGGAAATTGTTGAGATAGAGGAGGATCCAGAGATAGATCTGATTGAAGAATTCCAAGGGGATCCTGAGGAAATTGATTGGGATCCGGACGTGGATAATATGGAAATAGAGCAGGATCTAGAAGAAGAAGAAGATCCTGAAGAGACAGTAGAGGATCCTGAAGAGGTCCCAGAGGAGATTCCTCCTCCACCTGAGGTCACTCTGGTCCAGACTAGAGAGACGGGTCAATTTTTAGCTACGATTCTACTGTCCGCTCTATTGGGAGCAATATCAACCTATTTGTTCTCTTAGCTTCCTTTAGTTACTGACGTTATGTACAGTCAGTATTTATCCATGTAGTGTAATTGTCGTTATGTACGAACAGTTTAAGTAATGTTATATGTTAACAAATTTGTTAAATGATTAGTTTATTTAATGATGATTAGTTCATCATAATTAAATGATTAGTTCATTTAATGATGATTAGTTCATTATAATTAAATGATTAGTTCATTTAATGGTGATTTGTTCATTTGATGGGATGTGTGTGATATAACTAATCATTGTTTATTAGATTGGAACATACAAAGGATGAGTGGGACCGTGGTTGTCACTTGATTTTGTAAACCAACTCTATTTACAATGAGTTAGTTATTGATTACATGCATATAACATACACTGAATTACTAAATAATGTGTTTATTTATGTTAGGTCATGGCAACAAAGAATATTATAGCTGAACTGAACAAAGGAGAGAAACTAAATGGGGACAACTACAAAATATGGCACCTCAAGATACAGTATGTACTTGAGGAACAAGAAGTTCTAGAAGCTGTAAATCAGTTTATGGTAGAACCTGTAGACGGTGCTACCGCCCAGCATAAGCGTGATCTTGATGCCTACAAGACATGGAAGAAAAAGGACTCCACAGCAAAGGGCATTTTGATTAGTTCAATGGTTGATGACCTAGTGTATGAGTATGAGCCATTGCCTTCAGCTCATGCGGTCTGGGTTGCCCTGAGAAATAAATATAGTGGAGTTAGCATAAGTAAGCTTCGCCAGCTGACAATCAAATTTGACAGCTTCAAGAAACGCCCGAATGTCACCATGACCCAACATCTTAGGGAAATGGAAAATATGATTCGAGAGCTAAAAACTGCCGGTCATGAGTTGACAGATGAACAACAGGTTCAGGCAGTTATCCGTTCCCTTCCTGATTCTTGGGAATCAATGAAGCAGAATCTTACTCACAGTGAAAGCATTAAAACTTTCATTGATGTCTCACGCCATGTTGAACTGGAGGCGGAGAGAGTAGAATCTGCAAGGATATCTGGACAAGCTTTCGTAGCTGAAGGATCTAGACCCAAGAATAAGAAGATATGGTTCAAGAAAGGAAAGGGAAAGGGAAGAGGAAAAGAAGCTGCTGCTGGGCAAGGCCCGATCAAGAAGGAGTTTAAAGGAAAGAAGTATGGAAAGAAACCTAAAAGCAAGCTGACTTGCTATAACTGTGGCAAGAAGGGCCACTTCGCTCGAGATTGTACCGAGCCGAAAAAGGTAATTCCATATTTAACTTCTTTTCATGAGCATAATGTTGCTAGTTCAGTGTTGTTAGCTGATTCTCATCCTTTGTGGATTATAGATTCAGGAGCAACGAACCACGTAGCTCGTGATCGAGCTACATACGTGGAGTACCGTCGGGTACCAGCTGGTAACAAATGGATATATGTAGGAAACAATGCAAGAATTGAAGTCAAAGGCATTGGCACTTGCAAGCTCAACCTTCGTGGTGGACAAACGTTGTTTCTACATGATGTCCTTTATGCTCCTGATATTCGACGGAATTTGGTTTCCGTTACTTGTCTTCTTGATTTGGGCTATTGTATAAACTTTTAGAGTCGTTGTGTGGAACTTCGAATTAACTCTGTGTTAATTGGGTGTGGTTATGTAATGAATGGTTTCATGGTTCTTGATGTGGAACATGATATTAATTGTGGAATTAATAGTTGTTTTTCAAACATTGCTCTTGCTAGTGATGCTGATATCAATAAGGAAATTTGGCATGCTAGACTAGGACATATAGGACAAGAAAGAATGAATCGATTAGCTAAGGAGGGTCTATTAGGCTCTCATGCTAAGATTAACTTGTCAGTATGTGAGCATTGTCTTGATGGAAAAGCAACGAGGAAACCATTTGGCAAGGCTATTAGAGCTGAGTCACCATTGCAATTAATTCATTCGGATATTTGTGGTCCGATGAATGTGAAGGCTAGACATGGAGCTTCCTATTTCATTACATTCATTGATGACTTCACACGTTTTGGTCATGTGTATTTGATCTCTCATAAATATGAAGCATTGGATTGCTTCAAACGTTATTTAAATGAAGTTGAGAATCAAATGGAACGTAAGGTTAAAATCTTACGCACTGACCGTGGAGGTGAATACTTGTCTGATCAGTTCAAGACAACTTGTAATGACCGAGGGATTATTAGACAGCTAACTATCCCAGGAACTCCGCAGCAAAATGGAGTTGCTGAAAGAAGAAATCGAACTCTTCTAGATATGGTTAGGTCTATGATGGCTCAAGCTAATTTGCCAATTTCCTATTGGGGAGATGCATTATTAGCTGCGACCTACATACTTAACCGAGTGCCTTCCAAGTCTGTTCCATCTACTCCATATGAACGTTGGACAGGCAGAAAACCAGATTTGAGTAATCTGAGACCCTGGGGGTCAGCTGCCTATGTTCATGATAAGACTCACAAATATGGAAAACTAGGACCAAGAGGTAAAAAGTGTATCTTTATAAGGTATTCTGATACTTCTAAGGGTTATGTTTTCATTGGTGAGCAGCAAGATAGAACCGTCTCTGAAATTGAGTCAAGAGATGCCACTTTTCTCGAAACTGAATTCCCAACAAGAGGTGAAGTTGATAAGTCGATTCCTTTATTTGCAATAGAGGAAGAGGATAATGTTCCTTTATCAACAACTCAGGTATCACAGGAGATACCTGAATTTAGTCAACCCAGTGGGAGTGATTTGCCAATGAATGAATTAGTTTCAGCTCCTCAACAGTCCGACTTACGAAGGAGTAGTCGTAAGATTATTCCTCGGAGAAGGTTTGACATTGAGAATGAGGCATTAATGATACTCCCTGTTGACGATGAGGAACCTCGATCGGTTGAGGAAGCATTGAGATGTTCAGTCAGAGAAAAATGGAGAATTGCAATGGATGAGGAAATGGAGTCGATGAGAGAGAATCATGTTTGGGATTTAGTCGATCTTCCTCCGGGCCGAAGGGCTATTGGGAATAAGTGGATTCTCAAAATCAAGAGGAAAGCAGATGGATCGATTAATCGATACAAAGCTCGTCTGGTTGCAAAAGGATATACCCAAATGGAGGGTATTGATTTTGAAGAGACATTTTCCCCTGTTGTGAAGTTTGTGTCAATACGTGTCATTTTAGCTATAGTAGCACATTATGACTTGGAATTACATCAGATGGATGTAAAAACGGCTTTCCTTAATGGTAATCTTGACGAGGAAATCTATATGGCACAGCCAGAAGGTTATATTGCTGAAGGACAAGAGAATAAAGTATGTAGACTTAAAAAGTCTATATATGGGCTAAAGCAAGCGTCGAGACAATGGAACATAAGATTTAATGAAGTCATTTTATCTTATGATTTCGAAATGATCAATGAGGATCATTGTGTATACCTCAAGGAGGATAAAGGAAAGATAGTCATATTATCGTTATATGTTGATGATATGCTAATAGCTGGAAATGACATACAATTTGTGATAGAAATCAAATCGTGGCTTTCATCACAATTTGACATAATAAATATGGGAGAAGCCGAGTACATCTTAGGAGTTAAGATCATTAGAGATCGATCAAAAAGACTTTTGGGTTTGTCTCAAGAAGCTTATATTACTAAGATGTTACAACACTTCAATATGTCAAATTGCAACATTGAACAAACTCCTGTAGCGAAAGGAACTGTTCTGAGCAAAAGTATGTATCCCAAGACTCTTGATGAAATAGCCGACATGAAGAAAAAATCATATGCCAGTGCCATTGGTAGTTTAATGTACACTATGTTGTGTACACGTCCTGACATCAGCTATGCAGTTGGCTTGGTTAGCCGTTTCCAGTCAAACCCAGGATCGAGACACTGGAAAGCGGTGAAGAGAATATTCAGATATCTCAAAGGGACAGCGGATTATTGTCTCTGCTTCCAATTATCAAAGTTGAGCCTGAAGGGCTATACAGATGCAGATTGGGCAGGAGATCTTGATCACAGAAAATCCACATCGGGTTATGCATTCTTGCTGAATGGTGGCGCCATCTCATGGAATAGCAAGAAACAAGCTTGTGTAGCTTTGTCGACAATGGAAGCCGAATATGTGGCTTGTGCAGCGGCTGTACAAGAAGCTGTCTGGCTGAGAAGATTCCTGAAGCATTTGAAGATTGCTGAGGATAGTGGGAGTCCAGTTACAGTGTTCTGTGACAATCAAGCTGCAATAGCTTTTTCCAAAGATCCCAAGTATCACAGCAAAGGCAAGCATATAGAAATCAAATATAATTATGTAAGGGATATTGTTGACAAGAAAAAGGTAGTTCTTGAGTATATCCCTACACGTGCTATGCTTGCAGATCCTTTTACTAAGCCATTGACTAAAGAGTCATTTCTTGGATATGTGAAGTCCATGGGACTTCGAAAAATGTAACACAATGTACAGACAAATTCATTATATATGAAAGTGCCATGATTTATTCAGTGTATGTATTGGTGTTACATTTTGAATAAAGTCTCGATAAGCATGTTGGCAGGTTGAGATTGGTCCACTCACATGGACAATCATCTCTATTTGTTGAGTATAAATAGAGGTAAGATCATTACTTATGGGGCAGCTTGAGTAGCTGTGAATAGAGACATACTCGTAAGTTGAGGTCGCCTTGATTTTGTATCAAGATGAGATTATTTAATGTAATAATCGAAGTAAATGTTCCCACCATTTACTGAGCCTGCTTGTAGCCAGATTGGAGTTCATAGGTTGAATTCAGGATTAGACATTGGGTATGTCTAGATCGAAATCTGTACGATGTTAATTTTAGAAGAAAAACATGCACTCTTTATGTGTTAAAGAGAGAAACATCGTAGCATGTGTTTCATACCACATGTGCTATAGCGACAATAAGGGTTGTAAGAGAATTGATCCCTGCTTCCTTACTATGTGAGACCCTTGAGGTTATAAGTTAATCTCAGTTTTACCCTAAGTGACTATTTAGCTGTTTGCTTGAAATTCTAATCGGTGTATGCTACTTTAGCATGTGTCCTATTGACTATGGATGATTCGGTCTATGGAACATAACTAGGAAAGCAACTAATTAGAATGAATAGATTCAAGCTAAATAGGAAGACTAAGAGAGATTTACATCATTGACACTTATTCACTGGTCGACCAATTATATTTTTTTGTTGAGTACTTAAAATGTGATTGTGAATAATTGTATTGAATGGAAATACTGAACATGCTCTTGACTTAATGGTCATTACGAGGGATTAGAGATGTTCATATTGATGTAAATGTTTTAGTCTGGGGTAAAAAGCAAGTAATTGATGTCTCTGATTCATGTGATAGAGCGACTAAGTAAAGTGTAAATGAGTCATTTGACTAGAAAAAGTTGGCAAATGTAGTGTATAAGTCTTTACAAGCTGAAGAATTGCAATAACTCGCCAAAGCTAAGTGGGCTACCTGGTTCAAACTTGCCTTTGGCAATGCACTTTACCTTGTTTATTGGATTAAACATAGACTATCAAAGTTTTGCGCTCGAACATATTTTCTCAATCTTAAACATCCAAAGTGCTTAAAAGAGAACAGAATACAAGGTGAAATGTTTACCTTAGATGCATATTCCTTGTCTCGCACACTCCTTTCCCAATGCCTTTTAGATGAATGTTATTCCATTTAGTTCTTCTCAAAGAAAGTTCATTCTTATGCTTTTCACTTTGATCTTTGAATATGATACAAATATGTTCTCGACTAAATGCAGCTAACATATATTTATAAGTTCTATACCAACAGTTGTTGCATGTTTCACTTGATTGGTGTCACTAGATCAGAGGTCTTCTCTGCAGCGTGCAGTACAAATATGCTATAATATGTCATTTGTTGCTTCTGCTTGTTTAGATTTAGAAAGTAACACTGTGATGCTATTTTTAGCTCTTGATTTGTAAGAACAAGTTCCCCTCTTGGTGATGCATCTTGTATCCCTGTTTTCCATGAACATGCTTTCTACAGTTGAGCATATGCTGTTACTGTCTTCTTGTTATTTACCCTGCTGGAGCTAGATCGCGCCTTGTGTTACTGATAGCTCCAGCTCCACAATCAGCTCTCAATGGGTTCCATTTATGCAACAGTATGTCTGCATTTGCTATGATCTTTTTGAATCTATAAAATTTTCTGCTCCATCTATTACTGTCATGTAGTTGCATTAACCCATATTCATGAATTTAATTGCTAGGTCAGTGTTTTTTGAGATATCGTGTTTTACCCTCAACGAGTTTAGTTTACTTTGCGATTTGTGTTACTTTTCTGTTCACTACTGTTAATTTCAGGTTGACGAACTATTGAAAGACAGAGAGAATATACACTCCACCTTCACGATATCAAGAGGAGGTATGACCCATTCTAATGGGGATGCTAGTAATAGTGGAAAAAGTCCTAGTGAGGATTATAGATTTGATAGCCCAAATGGGAGTCCTGATGCCAAAGATAAATCAAACAAAAAGAAATGGTTTAATTTCAATGTTAGCCGATCCGATAAGAAGGGCTGACCACATCTGGCTCGCCAAATTGTTGTCTTATGGATTTAGCTAGTCTTAGATTGCCATGGTTCATTGCTTCCCTCATACTGCTATACATGTAAAATCACTGTCAAACTCTTGATCATCTCTTTTGGCTTTGTGCTCCGAGTATCGTGAGGTCGTGGGCACATAATTTTTCTCATCTGCCTGTTGTATCTGTGTGTGGATGTAAAATTAATTTTGGATTTTTTGGTCATTATTGATGAGATTGATTTGTTAACTAATGTTTGATTTATTTTCTTCTTGTGGGAAATGTAAATCATTGCGTTGGAAATTTGTCCAAGTATGTTGTTGTTGGGGGGTTGGGGGGGGGGGGGGGGGGGGTGGTGGATCCTCTGGTCCCTAATGCTCAGTTTACTTGGGAGAGCGGAAAGTAAAACTAAGGAAAAGTTTTCGCGGTGGAAATCTTTCCATTGTTTACTTCATTAAAATTTATAGAGGGAAGAGAAATGTAATCCATCCGCGGATAGTTTTGGAGCCAAAATCGATCATCTCAAAATCGGACAGAAAGCAGCGGATGGATAAAAAAATGACGCATGTATCCCTTTTCATTCACAAAATTACATCATATACCAAAAAAAATAACGCATGTACCCTTTTAAACTCATAAAATTACACTATATACCAAAAAATGTCGCATGTGCCCTTTTGCATTAATAAAATTACGCTGCATGTACCCATCCTTTCTCAATCAAGGTAAACATGCATGCAAAGGAAAGGATTTTTTTTCCTTTCCATTCTCTTCCCATACCCCTAGGTTTGCTTGATCCATCCATCATCCACTCCTCTGAGTAAACATAGCATAAATCTCTGGTCCCTTCCTAGTCCACACCGCGATTGCGGCCGGATCGTGATTGCGATCCGGCCGCAATTTGTTCCAATCCCTTCTAGGGTTCACCATGCCCCCCAGGTTATAGTTTGGGTTTGGGCGGGTGGCCGGAGGCCATCCGACGGCCTAAACCCTAAATCTTAAACCCTAAATTTTAAATCCGGATTTAGGGTTTAGGCCGTCGGGTGGTCTCCGGCCACCCGCCCGAACCCAAACTATAACCTGGGGGGCATGGTGGGGATTGGAACAAATTGCGGCCGGATTGCAATCACGATCCGACCGCAATCGCGATGTGGACCAGGGAGGGACCAGGGATTTAGGGACTAGAGGATCCGACCCCGTTGTTTGGGATGCTTGAAATTCATGTTCAAGCAAGAGAAATCTATCAAAGTGTTCCTAGGCCTTGTTTCATAGCGTAGGACCAGCAGCAGGAAATGTTTTCTTTGGGCGGACATGGCAGAAAAAAGAAGCAATTGGGGAAATATTTCCTAGTGCAAACACTGTCTTTAGGGGTGAGTAAAAATTCAAAAAAATTAAATTAATCGAATCGAATTGATTGAATTTTAAAATTCGGTTCGGTTAATTCGGTTTTCGATTTTTTTAAAAAATTCGGTTTGGTTTTTCGGTTAAATCGGTTCGGTTTCGATTTTGAATTTTATAATTCGGTTAAAATAAACCGAACAAAAATATTAATTTAATTATTTTTTATTTAAAAATATAATTAAATAAATAAAATCTGGTTATTTTAATTAAAAATCAAATTAAATTTAAAATTTTGATTAATTCGGTTAATTCGGTCGAAAACTAAATTAATTGAAATTTTATCAGTTCGGTAAGTTTAGTTTTTTAGAAAATTCGGTCGGTTAAAAAAAATCGATTAATTTGGTTTTCGATTTATTCGGTTCGGTTGGTTCGATTTTGACCGAATGCAAAACCCTACACGTCTTAACTCAATGGAAGTTAACGCTAGTACTAGTTGTGTTTCAAGTATTCGTAATTTGATTTTTAATTATGACAAATTTTATAAGAATTTTTTATCAAAATAAAACGCGTAATCGTGGGATGTTGGATTTTTAGATCGTTCGTCGTGAGTACTTTTCAATTTATTTTGACAATCGGTGGAAAATTTTTATAGGGCCGGATTGGTCATTTCAGATTTAATATTATTTAATCTGATTAATTATTTTTTTAAAATATGAATTCTTAAATATTAAATATTAAATTTTATGTTTTTAAACAATTAATTTTATAAATATGAAAAGATTCTTTTATTTGTTACTTCCCTTTCTTTTCTTCTCTCTGTCTTTCTATCTCTCGTTTTTACTCTTTTCTTGAAAATAAATCTTTGACCCTAATATGCAGGCTTGTCGTTCGAAACTCGGAATTATAATTGGATCAATGGGTTGGTTATCTATTGATTTTGTTGATCTAGTTCGATCAAATTTAAATCAACAGCTTGAACCAGTGATTTAAATCGTCACTTTAGAGTAGTCTTTTTTTTCCAATGTCGTTGGAATTCTAAATCAATGGCTACCTTAAGCTAAATCCATGTTCTTTGAACTATATAAATAGATTAATCATTTTATTGGTTTCTGTTCCATCAACTTGTTTATTCTTGATGCTCAATTTTCAAAGTTAAATCGTTTTCAATTTCTTATCTTCAATTTAAAGGGAAGGAAGTTTAGTAATTTCAAAATTTGATCTTGAATTTATTGATGATGAGCTAGAGTTATTTTCAACAATTGAGATACAAGAAAGTATTGAATCATTTATTTTTATTAAATATATCTTAAAAGATCACTTTTTTTTGGGAAAAAATTTGTCAAATGTAAGGTATTGCATTGTATTTTATAAATTTCAATATTCTAGATCATTCAACCTACATATTAAAATTAAATATCCAATTGAGTTTGGAGTTGATTGTTTTCTAATACAATTATTTAGATTTTCATTGGCTAATGGAGCACTATTTTAATTTATTTAAATAATCTAATATTAAATTAAAATTGTTATTAAACATTTAATATAAAAGGACTACCACTATGGAAACCGGAGGTAAGTAAATAATGTCAATTTCTAAGATAGTAAAGATAAAATATAAGCATCTATATGATTTTTCCTATATTTATATCTTAAGGATATATACTACAAAATATGTTCAAAATATAATTTATAATTTATATATTTTTCTCTTCTAAATTTATATTTTTAAAAATATTCTTTAATTAAAATATAAATAATAATTTTAAACCATCATGAATCGTTGAATCATTTATTTTGAATCGTCTAATTGTTTGATCCGAATCGTAATCCAATATATGTGTACTTGGAAATTATTTTAACACATTATATTAAAGGGTTATTTACTTTCCTTTTCTTGAGAAGAGGGGTAGAAAATGAAATTAACGAATAAATTTTCTTGATAGACAGTTAACCTAAAAATGTTAGCCTAATGAGCCGCTCACTATGAACGCTTCTCGATTTATCCTGATAACTAGTGAGAGATTTCTGTGGACCCGGACCGATCACCCAAGGATTAGTTAGTTGAAATGTTGGATACTTGATGACAACTAAAAAAATAGATTTCATACCTGGGCTAATGGTGGAGAAGACATGGTGTCTTCTAGTTTTTTAGATATCTAAGGATTGAGTTCCATTTCGACGAATTAGCAAATAAATTTCCCTTAAAGACGATTGACCTAAGAACGTTGAATTAATGGACTGCTCATACGAGCGCTTTCCAATTTACCTTTGTGACCAATGGTAAACTTCTGTAGGCAGGTTGGTCACTCCCAAGATTAATTGACGTAAGCTGGATATTTGATACCAACTACAAAAAAAAAGAAAAAAAAGCTTTCATGGGAGAGTTTTTTTCCTGGGACTATGGTGTAGTAATTAGACATCCAAGTACGGATCCGAAGAATCTCAAGGTCGAGACTCAACTATGCAAATTGCAAAGAATTTTTTCTCTAATGGAGAGCAACTTGAGAAAGTTGGTCATCTGAATAGACAAGATTTACCCCGATAGTCGGGCCTGTCCCCATGAAAGTGTCTACGGCCACCAGGATAAATTGAAAAGTGATCTCGATGGGAAGTCCAGAAACCCAACATCCTCAAAAAAAAAAAACTAACCAAAGAAACAATCAACGAGAGAATAGTATCGGGGCTCCTTATAGATCCACCATTGAAAGTTGTACATAAAACTAGGCCCCCTAAGGAAAGGAAAAGAAGAAAAGATGATCTCTGATACTGGAATAGGTCCCAATGAGAACCCAACATCTCTCAATGAGCATCCAACAGAAAAAGGAGTGTTATACATTAGGTGACAGTTAGATAACGATACTTTAGTGCTTGTTCTGGAGTCTCGAAGAATGCAATTGTCATGTATTCATTAGTAGACTGTTTTAATATTATTGTACGAGTTTTTTCATAATATTGTATATTTTTCTCCTGTATACAAAGTTATTTAAAAAATATTTTTTTTAATTACATATAATTAAATTGTCCCTCCATATTGTAATTTTTGGATCCGCCACTGGATGTATTCTCATATTTTAGTAGATTTTGAAGTTAGTCACCACGAAACCACCTTTGCCTATCTTGGCAGCAATACTAAGCTGAGCGAAAAAATGACAACCAAATTCAATTATTCTCTTGCACCTTTGTCAATCAAATATTCGGGTTTTCAAATGGGCATGACTAGGCCATTTAAGGATGCATTAGTTTTACACTTGACATTGTAAACCTTAAAAGAAAACATTTCTTTTCTTCCTATTGAGGTTGGTGACTGCTATCAATGGCAAAGTTCAAACATACTCACACTACTAGGGAGAGTAGAATCCCTCGACATAGTTTAATGGTAACGTGTTCAACAGGCTAACCAAACTCCCATGATTCGAACTCAGTTACGAACTGTTGGACATTTCGGGATGAAAAATATGAAACATTTGTTGTTGGATGATGTAACGGATTTTTTCTTCTGGTGGAATGAAAAATATGAAATATTGTTGTTGGATGATGTATCGTTTGCACTTTCAGATTTATCATGTGGGTGAAGGAAAGGTTATCCATCTCCAAAATTAATTGGTAAGTCTGGATACTTGAATATTCCCTGTTGCGATGAGGATGGAATGATGGCTTATTTAGAGAAATCAATTTTCCAAATGTACATTCGACTTCAAATATTGCAAATGGGTGATACGAGGAGATCTTATGCAGCTGGAGATTCTTAATGATACTCGTTGGCATTTATAATTCTGGAAAAATAATATTCAGAACCAATTTACATCCTTTATGACTCTGAAACAGCACTTCACCGATGTAACAAACAACAGAAACTAGTAAATATTAATACTTCCACCACCTTGGCGAGTCAACCTATTAAGCTCGTGCGCCACTTTTTCAAGATGGGAGTATATACTCAAATCCAAGTCCCACATTAGTCTTAATAATTGAAAGAAGTTCTGCATTAAGCATGAATTTAGGAATCAATCATCCCGGCCCTTAAACTGATACAGGGTGCAGTTTTCGCTAAGCATTCAAGTGCTGGAAGAGCTCCGGGAGATGGGCATTCGTCAACTTGGTACGGCGTGTAATCTCGCGCTTTTTCTTTGGCTTAGGCTTGGAGGTGATGCCATGAACTTCTGCCATGGCCCGTCTCTTAGCAGTGTTGGTAGCTGGCTTCAGGCCATTCTTCTGAAGTTCCTTTTCGATGTCAACCATGTCCCTTGGCAACTCTATCCCTCGGAAAAGCTGCTTTAATTCATCATCCACCTTTATGATTACCTTTGGATCATTGGGGTAAACAATGTCTTCCTGAGAGTCCATGTTGGACAATAACCAGACTTGACCAGATGCCTTTAGAGCCTACAGGTGCATAAATGATATGGATTTATCACTGTAACAAAAGTAGAAAGCAAATAATCTCTCACGATTATTTTGCAATAAAATAAAACATTGCAAGGAGCTGAAGTCCCTACAAAGCATGCGATTCACCTTTTATTTGTAAGTTAGTCAAAAGTAAAGTAGTTATAAATATATGGAGATAGTGATTAACATTGAGAAATTTGATCAGGTAAGTAGATTCCGGTAAGCTACCTGCAAGTCTTCCAGAACAGATGAATATGAATCTTTGACCTCCACAACTGGGAGTCCCTCTGCGTATTTCCTTATCAGTGAAAGAAGTTGGTCCTTCCCTTTCAGATCATGCTTGGACTGTAAAAGATTCAAAAATATTATTTTTTTGCATTGCTCACAAACTCGTGCAAACAAGAAGCAACAAAATCCAAGGGTTCCAATAAAAATCCTAGATGACAACCATTACACTCACAGATATGGCAAGGCACACAATCAACAAACAAATGTATGAGATCTGCTACAGGATTTTTTTTTTTTTTTGACTATTTTAAAATGTCTATGTCATCGTAATCTATCATTTTGCCAGCTCTTGAATTATACTATCTATTGAAAGCTATACTTAAGGCTGTAAATAAACTAAACGTAAACAAGTTTGATATTCTTCTTGTAAGAACTTATTTATGTCCGTTCAATATTCACAAAGTCAATTAAATAAACAAACTTAAACGACTGATTAAACTAAATAAACAAGCTTGAACACATATTCAACTCGTTAATGTTCGTGAACATAAATGGTGAACTATTCATGAACAATGTTCTTGAATAGAGTTTGTTACTATATTCATCAATAAAGTTCTTATCAATATGGTAAATAAACAAACAAGTTCTCAAAATCAAATTGTAAAATATCAGAAATTTAAGGGGTTAAATGGAAAAAAATCGAAAACTAAGGCCTTGTTGGAATTAACTAAATTAGAGGGACCTTTTTGCAAAAGAGCCAAAACAATTAAAAACCCTAACAATTTCTCTCTTTAATCTCCTCATTCCCGTTTCTTCACTTGCGCAGAGAGCGACGTCGAAACCGCCGAGCCCTAACCTCTCCTCTTCTTCTTTTTCTTCTTCCTTTGCAACTCGCTTATTCTCCCTCGTCCGATCGCTCTCCTCTCTTCTCAACGCTCGAAGCCAAGTCTTCGTTTCCAAGCGGGCAGCGCCGACACCACCTCTTCCCGTGAGCACGTTGAGGCAGCGGGGAGATCACAAGTTGCAAATTCTTCGGAGTTATTTCTTCCCTGCCTAGTGTCCTGTTCGGGCAAAGCTGCGAATTTGTTCTCTCTTCATCGAGTGCGCGTTTACTCCCGAGCTGTGCCCTAGCGTCGGCCCATATTCCCTCTGCCATCAAGGTAAGGGTTGCTTTGTTTGATATCATTTTTGATATGTGTTTTTTTGGGATCAGAATGTTGTTTTAGTTGAAATTTTGTTCTTGGCTGAGTATTAGCTTCGGTATCTCTATTTTGAGGGGATATGGATGCCTTGATTTGTGTTGGATGTAGTCACCATGAGTTTGTTTTGGTTGCGGTAGGAATGACATTTCTCAGGTTGGGGATTCTGTTGGATCTTGGATAAATTGTTGAATTTGGTGTTGGATCAGTAAAAATAGGTTGTGGTCGTTAGGAGGGTTGAATCGGATTAGGATTAGGTGTTAGTTTAATATATTTGATCAGATTATAGAGTTGGTAGCAACTCTATTTGGATTAATTTTTATTGGCTTGGTGTGTTGATCTGTTATTGTGATACTAGTATTATTTAGGCTATGAGGCAATGTTGGGACTAAATTTAGTTGAGTTTGGTTATGAAGAGCTTCCTGTGTGGTAAACTCTATGTTTCGGGTTGGTGTATAGATTTGTGCCCTTGATTTTGAGATGCACTTTACCATGTGAATTCTGTTTGAACCAGTGTGGATTGGCCGTTGTGGAGGTTTTGGATGTTCCTTTGATCCGTGGGCCATAATGGAATTTGATGTGATTAGGATTTGTTCTAACACCATGTTTAGTATTTTGGTTTAGCTAATTTGTTAATTTTATAATTAGCTAAACTTTATTGTTGATACAGGACCTTGACCTTAGACTCACATCGTCGATCATGAGAGGTTCTACGCGTTTACGAACTTCTACATAAAAGGCGGGTACTTCTCCTTTGTATTCTTGCAGTTCTTTTATCTTAAAATGCATGGCTTGTTATGTCTGAATAGGTCTGCTTGACCTTGTTCCTTGTTGTTTATTTTATATCGCCTGTTAATAATTTCTTTGTTTGACCTTCGAGTCTAAATCAAAAATTCGTATCCGTACAGTCTCTCGTTGATTTTCCATTTTGTAAAGTACC
This sequence comes from Boesenbergia rotunda, assembly GCA_024364735.1. Taxonomy (NCBI): domain Eukaryota; kingdom Viridiplantae; phylum Streptophyta; class Magnoliopsida; order Zingiberales; family Zingiberaceae; genus Boesenbergia; species Boesenbergia rotunda. Next base: position 316,570 of record JAGFNQ010001089.1, read on the forward strand.
GCTCGTACGCGAGTACTTAGATATTCATAAAAACCCCACTAGGATGGTTGACATTAAAGACACCTTACCTAGTAGTTTAGTTGCATATTCGTTGGTTTCTAGTTGGTTTTTGGTTTGTTGTTTTTGTTGTTGCATCATTGTTATTCGATTGTTTGTGCGTATTTGTTGAGGCAATCTATGGTCCAGAGTAACCATGAGTTTTGATGTTTGGGCAAAGGGTTTAAGTTAGGTTTTCCCTTGTGATCTAATATGTGTAATTGAGTGTGCAGGATTGCAAGTTTACACATATTGACCTGGCTGGACGGCTTTGGTACGGTGAAGGGTTGCATGGAGACAAGCTAGAGGCTTGTGTGCACCCGAGGGACCTTGGTATAGCAGGGATGATGAGCCGAGGGGCGCGGACTTCGAGACGTACGTGAAGGATGGCATGGAGACAAGCTGGAGGCTTGTGTGCATTCGAGGGACGAGGGCCGAAGATAAAGAGGGCGTGAAGGCAATAGTCAAGGCTGCTAGTGAAAAGTCAGCAAAGTCAAGAAGGGACAAGAGCCGACGGAGGAGGACTTCAAGGGCAAGCCGGGAAGTGGACTTCAAGGGCACACGTGAAGGGTGGCATGGAGACAAGCCAAGGGAAGACTTGTGTGCGCATCCGAGGGACGATAGCCGGTGGAAGAAGACTTCAAGGGGCAAGCCAAGAGAGTGTACTTGAAGGCACGCGTGGAGGAGGATCAACGAAGTGAGTTGGAGTGTTGTTGTAAGCTGGGCTGTCGACTGGGGATTGTCCAGTCGACTACCAAAACTCACAGTGTGTATTTGACCTTGGGAGCAGTCAACGGTCGAATCTGGGTGGTAGCCAGAATTTGAACGTTGGGGCTGTCAACGGTCGAATCTGAGTGGGGGCAGTCGACTGCCCTGGGAGCAGTCGACTGCCAGCGGGTTTTCTAGCTTGAGTTCTATTTAAAGAGAACTCGGTTTGGGCTAGGAGCTCTTGACGAAATGAGCTTGGTTAGAGCTCATTAGTAGTCTAAGTGCTCAGAGTGTGTACTCAAGGTTGTGGCGAGGTTTCTCCACCCACAAGGAGTTACGCGAGCTAGCCGGAGGGCATCCGGGGAGTGATCCACCGAAGGATCGAGGGATCGTCTACCTCACGGACTGTCGTAGAGTAGGAGTCTTCATCTCCGAACCACGTAAATAGATTTGTTAGCGTTGTTTGTTATTTTAATTTAGTTTTTATTGTATTTCCGCTTGCGCACTAACAACGTAGGTAGAGAACAAACCAAGAATTGCTATTCACCCCGCCCCCCTAGCAACCGACATCGATCTAACAAGTGGTATCAGAGCGAATGACCGCTTTTATTGGACTAACCGCCGAGGGAGCAAAGAAAGCTTGAGGAGAAAACAATGGAAGATAAGCTAGAAGATGACATCTACACTCCACCCTCCTACGACCATGAAGATTTCGGATATTAGAAGACAAGGATAGAAACATGGTTCGGAATGGAGTGGGACCTTAGGATTGCGCTTGAAGAGCCTTTCGAAATCCCTAGAGATAAGTATGGGAAGAAGCTTAGACCAAGATGTTGGAATCAAGAGCAACAAAATCAAGCAAAGGCAAACGAGAAGGTAATTAGTATATTAGTTAATATTTTGCCTAATAATGTGTTGAGCGGTGTAGGGGAATACAAAAGTGCATATGAGATATGGAACAAATTGGAAGAACTTCATAAGAATCCTACACAAGTTCAATTAGTGGAAGAGCCCGAAGAAATAATTTCTAGTGTCCAAGAAGACCAAGAGAAAGAGGAATTATCAACTTCATCAATTGAAATGGTACGATCAAGTGAGGAGTCATCCACCTCATCAAGAGAAGAAGAGGAGGTGTCAACGTCAAGGATTGAGGGGGAGGAGAGACCCTCAACCATGTCGGAGCAAGAAGAAGCTCCTACCTCCACCAAAACAAGGACTAAAGACCACATTGTATGCTTTGGGTGCAATGAAAAGGGACAGTACAAGGACAAGTGTCCAAATGGTAAGAAAAATGAAGTAAAACCTACACTCATTTCAATTCCGTTTAGATCTAACATGAGTTGTAGGAATGGAGAAGCCCAAGAGAAGAAAAAGAAAATTAGATGCTTCACGTATGGTGAGCTAGGACACTACCACACGAAATGCCCAAAGAGTGGAAAGCTCAAGAAAATGGAGCATCTAAGAAGATGGGAGAAAGAGGAAAAGAAGAAGAGAAGCTCACAACAAGGAGAAACTACAAGGGTAAGGGAGGTAATCCCTAACTTTAAATTAAAATGTAATTCAAGTTCAAGTTCCTCCGTGCATGTTAAAAATAGTGTCAATTATTCCTCCATGCATGCTAGAATTAATGAAAATTGCTTACTTGTGCACAATCATGATTATAAATACAATGATAGGAGTAGGGTTAACAAAGTAGATCAATACCCTAGGAAAAGCATGCATCATGAGAAATCTAAGACCGTTGTACCGAAGGATCAAGGCATAAATCCCAAGAAGGGGAGGCATATGCCTAGAAAGGCAGGTAGGTCTAGGAATGTCCAAAGTGGACATATGGACACTAAGGTTAGAAACTTGGAAAGGGAAAATCAAACCTTGAGGGCAAGACTTGATACATTGGAAAAGATCCTAGAAAAATTCAAGGTTGGATCTAAGGGTTTAGATATGGTGTTGGGTAGTTTAAAACCCAACTATGATAGATCGGGTTTGGGATATCGGTCTAAAGTCTCCAATGCCAATAAAAAGAAGTATGCTGGGGAAACATATAATTATGGCAAGAAGGAGAAGTCCAAGGATGACACGGGAATGCCATCAAAAGGTAAAAAGAATGACTTAACCAAGGACAAGGTGTCCAAGGTTAAGAAGCTTAAGTTTGTAGGCCAAGAATCACCGGGGGCTCACCGGTGTGGTCTAGTGTGGATTGAGTTACCAAGGAAGGTGGCTAAGGCTAAGAGCTCAAGGGGGAGCTCTAGGAGCCTTTGGGGTTCATGGTGAATGGATCTCGGGAAAGTTTTTCCTAGGAAATTAGATGAAATATGTCAAAAGGGTTGGAAGACTAGGGTAAGTCTTAATCTTAGAAAATTGGCACATCAAAAGGAATTTATGGAGAAAAAGGATGAAAATAGGCTTATAATTGATAAAATTAGGGTTTAATAAGTAAATACCATATAATTTAGTGCTAAAAATGTATCATGGACAGACATTAGAAGATATATCAAAGAAAGGCCACAATTAGGACTTTTGGGAGAAGCTTAAATGATACAATTTAGGAGAAGTTGAGTTTCGTGTCAATCTTGGGATCCGGAGTACATTTGTTTGGAAACATATTTTTCCCAAGTAGACTTAGGTTCTACAAATCTCTCCACGAAATTTCAGATTTTTTGGAGATTTGTGGAATTATTTAGGCATTCCTGAAATTGGACTGAAAACCTGAAGTTCAGGTATCAGTCGACTACCCTGGGGGGCAGTTGACTGCTCTCAGCCCAGAAACATTCTGTAAGGTTTGTCAGTCGACTGATCCGTAGGTTTAAAGGGAAAAGGCATATTGAATGAAAGAATATGACCTTAAAATTAAAATCCTTGTTTATACTCCTTGAACAAAGGTTTGCCTCATGATTAGATGGTGATTGTATGAAATGAGGTCATATGGATATCATGGAATTCAAGAAAGATTGATAAGTCGATATTTATCTAGGGTTAAGAGATAAGAAGGGGATTTTATTATATTAAGAATGCATAAGAAAAAGGAAAGTATTGAGGACATTTCCATGTGTCAAATTATAATGGTTAGCTTGACAAACACATGGAATTATAGATAGATTTCCAAGTTGATACAAAATAACTATTCTTGAGGAAATTAGAAGATGTACCAAAAGTTAAGCACATTTGATAATCTTCATGAAACCATATTTTTCTAAGATAGGATATATCCTAGCAAATGTACTTGCAAATTTTTAGATTTTTCCAGGTTTTCTAGGATTGTCTAGAGGGTTCTAGAGTAGAAAACTTGGGTTGTTAAGTTAGGATTAACTTGACAAAAGAATGGATGATGTTAAGTTGGGGTATAACTTAACTTGGTGTTATGGTGTTAAATTGAGTAGAACTTCACCTAGGTAAATTGAAAATTGAGAGAAGTAAAGGGGGAGGTTGTCTCTTGGTTGCCTTAATTTTCATAGGAATTTTGGGTTTTGTGTCAAACTTGGGAATGGTGATAGATACATGGGTGCATGTATTTTTCCCAAGTAGGTATGGGTACCACAAAATTTGGGAATTTTTTTGGAGATTTGTGAAATTTCTGGCGCATTTCTGAATTTGGCCAGAAAAGCTGATTTTCAGAGTATCAGTCGACTGCCCTGGGGGGCAGTCGACTGGTCATGGTTGGATTTGATATCCAGCAGCTGATTTGTGTCCAAATAATGTAAAACAAGTGTATGGGGGGTTAGTACACTGTGTTTAAGATCATTGGGGATTAAAAGATCCAATAATTGGGATATTGTTGGAGTCTTTTTGATGTTAGGCAAAGGGGAAGAAGTGTTGGGTTTAATTTGGGAAACCAAACACGCCTTTGCGGGAAACCCTAGGTTTAGGGGGAGCTGAGATTAAGGGGGAGCATGGTTGCTCCATTCTTGGCGTAAGGGGAACCTTGGAGAGGTTCTTAAAAAGCCTTTGTAAGTCCAATATAGGGGGAGCCTTGGGATAGGTTTTAAAAAGCCTGGTTTGGGAGATTCCTAACTTGGAGGGTTAGGTGTGAGATGCCTTGGGATAGGATCCATGATTGTTTGCATTTGCATATGCATTAGCGGTGTAAGTCCAAGATAGAGTCTTGGCAACGTAAGTCCAGTTGTTTGTTTAGCATTGTTTGTGCTACTTATTACTATTTGTTTTCCCTAACTTAAACGTTTTGTCAAACATTTAAAAGGGGGAGATTGTTGAGACAATCTATGGTCTGGAGTGACCATGAGTTTTGATGTTTGGGCAAAGGGTTTAAGTTAGGTTTTCCCTTGTGATCTAATTATGTGTAATTGAGTGTGCAGGATTGCAGGTTTACACATATTGACTTGGCTGGACGACTTGGATACAGTAAAGGGTTACATGGAGATAAGCTGGGGCTTGTGTGCACCTGAGGGACCTTGGTACAACAAGGATGATGAGCCGAGGGGCGCGGACTTCGAGGCGTACGTGAAGGATGACATGGAGACAAGCTGGAGGCTTGTGTGCATCCGAGAGACGAGGGTCGAAGATGAAGAGGGCGCGAAGGCAATAGTCAAGGCTACTGGTGAAGAGTCAGCAAAGTCAAGAAGGGACAAGAGCCGAGGAAGGAGGACTCCAAAGGCAAGCTGGGAAGTGGACTTCAAGGGCACACATGAATGGTGGTATGGAGGCAAGCCAAGGGAAGGCTTGTATGCGCATCCGAGGGACGATAGCCGGTGGAAGAAAACTTCAAGGGGCAAGCCAAGGGAGTGTACCTGAAGGCACGCATGGAGGAGGGTCAACGGAGTGAGTAAGAGTGCTGTTGTAAGCTGAGCAGTCGACTGGGGATTGTCCAGGCGACTGCCAAAACTCACAGTGTGTATTTGACCCTGGACCAGTCGACTGCTCTGGGAGCAGTCGACTGGTGGTAGCCAGAATTCGAACGTTGGGGCTGTCAACGGTCGAATCTTAGTGGAGGCAGTCGACTGCCCTGGGAGCAGTCGACTGCCAGCGAGTTTTCTAGCTTGAGTTTTATTTTAAAAAAACTCGGTTTGGGCTGGGAGCTCTTGACGAAATGAGCTTGGTTAGAGCTCATTAGTAGTCTAAGTGCTCAGAGTGTGTACTCAAGATTGTGGTGAGGTTTCTCCACCCACAAGGAGCTACGTGAGCTAGCCGGAGGGCATCCGGGGAGTGATCCACCAAAGGATCAAGGGATCGTCCACCTCACGGACTGTCGTGGAGTAGGAGTCTTCATCTCCGAACCACGTAAATAGGTTTGTTAGCGTTGTTTGTTGTTTTAGTTTAGTTTTTATTGTATTTCCGCTTGCGCACTGACAACGTAGGTAGAGAACAAACCAAGAATTGCTATTCACCCCCCTCCCCCCTCTAGCAACAGACATCGATCTAACAGTATTGGTATCATGCACCATACCTGCACCGTTGCATACTAACGACTGTTGGGCTTCCATATGGTTAAGCCGTCGTCAGTCATCTAGTTGCTTCGTCACTCAACCACTTGTCGTGGTAGTTGCTAGAGTGAGACCAACGTCCTGTTACGCCACACTCGACCATTCATGTACAGTGGATGTTGGAGTTGTAAGCAAGCAGTTGACACCCTCACCGTTGTTTTCGAGGGATATCAGAATTGTTGGTGGCTCCCCCTATATATCGGGGTTTTTGAAGTAGTTGGCTCCCCAGCATCCTGTCCACTAAACCATATCTATCAGTGGTATTCGTTGGAGTGCGTACAGTTGTCACAACCCTACACACTCGGCCACACAGATGTGATGTATTGGCGGCTTGACTGGCGTCAGGGGTGACACATGTCATTGGATCATATACATCTGTTGCAATTATGCAATTTCTTGTGTTTGTTGCATTTATATGAGCTATGGTTGCTGCATTTGGTTGACATGCATGTTTGTTGATACTATGTTATCTTGTATGTTTTCACGTTGTTATATACATGCTTTGGTGTCCTCTATTTCTAGAGACTGTACATCGTTGTTATCTGTTGCTTCTTATATCTTTATGATGTCATGCAATTGTCTACTCATATACCCGCAAAGTCCGCCCGGACTCACCACCCCTGCCACCTATTTTTGTTTCAGGTTGCAGGTAGATGCACTACTTGGAGCCAGGAGAGGATCCAGTTGTCAGTCCCACAGTATTGAGTTAGTTTGGAGTTTTGGTTTAGTTTCTAATTTCTTTCCGTTTTTATCTCCTAGTGTAGTATTTATTTCTTCATCTGGTATCGTCTTAAAGGATTTCCGTATTATCTCTTATTGAGTTGTTATGCTCGTTTTGGACTCATGTTGGAATTTCCTTTATATTTGGACTTTCATTTAGCTTTATTCTGCTAAAAGACGTTAAATGTTTTGCGATGTTTAAGTTATTTTATCTTTATTATTCATATTGATATAAACTGCGTGATTGTGCTTTTTATTTCAGTTATGATGGTTGAGCCATCTTTTATGTGAGAGTGATGTAGTATTTGTCCCAACTTGTTCGCCGTACAAGGGAGATACTACCCGATTTTCGAGTAAGCATGTGCCTCTGGGGACGTGACACAAACTCACTAACCAATTAAACAAGATTAAAAATATAAAAATTTAAATCAATGAAATAAGTCCAAGCCAAACTTGAATCAAGCTTAAGCTCGTAAAAAAGAAACCAAGCCAAGCTTAAAGAACAATTTCAACGACTTGATTCATTTTAAGTTCAGTTTAGCTCGATTATCTTATCAAACAAGCTTGAACAACATAAATCTTGACTCATTTACAACCCTAGCTATACTACATATGGAGGTTATACTTAACTTTGTCTTATTTCTATAGCTATAAAAAGCGGCCCACGCATCTACCTAGGGGATTTTACCAAGAGGTCAATTTGCCTAGTGATTAGTTAGCCATTATTAAGCGACTCTTTTAGCAACCCAACCATCCACCTAAATAGTCTAGATAGGTTTGATGATTTTTTTTATAAGTTGCAGGTTCATTAGACATTAGTTATCTATATTCTAATATTATATAGTATTAGATTAATTATAAACTAGCTATATATTTTTACAATTTTTATAATTTTTGTAATATTTTTAATATGAAATATTTCATTTTTGTTATGTGTTTAGAGCTTATTTGTCAATTATAATTTGTTTATTTGTGATTGTATCATTATTTTGATTGATTGAGGATACAATTATTATATATATCCACTAATATTCGTCATTCATAATTTAATTTACTTCTTTTTCTTTATTTTAATATTGTTTAAATATTGAGCATCTAAGCTCTCGCCTAATGCCTAGGCACTAAGGTGTGGGCTGACCGCTTGGAACTTTGCCTTTCAGTATCTTGGTTATTTCCCAACTGCTAATACTTGCTCATATAATATGTAATCTTATAAAATTTACTTTTAACCTAAGATGGGACACGATTATAATAAAAGGTTAATCCACTGATACAAATACTGATTTGAGCACATCCATCTAGCATATTTCCTATAAAGTGATAATAGTTTATCTAGATCCACTTTGCCATTGAACATGACCAATCGACCACTGACACAATATATTGACTCGGGAATATCTGTCTAGCTTATTTCCAATAAACATATAATAGTTTGTCTCTATCCAGTTTGCCATTGAAGATTGAACATGACCCTAAGGTAGACCAAATGTCTGGAACCACTTAAATCCCAAGTTAATATGAATTCCGTGCAGCCATAAAGTCTAGTCCTCATGGCTTGATTATAAAACTGAATTAAGATGAACATCACTAGTCTTTTGTATTGCATCAGTGTCCATTCACTAACAAACCTACTGAGTTGGCATAAATACCAGAACAAATAATTGGAAGAGACCTATTTAATAACCAAACAATATGTGAAGAGATATAAATAATGTAGATGAAGCAAATCATGTAGAAGATTTGATATCGCTTCTTCTCTTCATAACAAATTTTACCTTGTAAGAGAAGCGCTTCCCATCATAGTGTACTTTTGTGTTATTCTTTAAGCTATCAAACAGCGCCTTATTGGAATTTACATCGACATAGCATGCTTCATTTATCTCTTCTGGTGTAAAAGATTGTCTAGTCTGCAAAAGTAGAAGAGAGACGAATTAATAGAGACATAGGTTGAAACAGGAACCTCTGTTTTTTTTTAATAGCATAAACTATTATGTGCTTGGGGCACATAATGAATCATACAAGCATAATCCAACAACAAAGCATCTATTTAATCTGACATTAAATCCTTAAGAACAAGAGTTCTCAATGATATATCTAATTGTCATTTCTTAACATCGTCATTTCTTAGCTAATATTGTGTTACCCAATCAAATAGTAAATCAAACATAATAAATATCATGAATCTATACGTTATAAATATCTGTTTAGCAAATATGGGCTGAACTTTTTCCACATCTAGATAAACCACCTGAAAATCTACAGCTACGTTGCTGGAACCCATTGCTTAGGCACATTGAAAAACTGGGGCGTCAAGCTTTTCATGGTTGATAATATACTTAGAGGACTAAGGTTATTTGATCCAAGAGGAACAACTTTTGAAAATCATATTATACTTACGGACCAGGCCTTCCGCCAATGCCTCTCTTACTTCCATAGCTACTTTGGAACACATCAACACTCCATTTTCATTCCTCAACTAATATTGTATTCTTTCAAACAATTGCATACTACGATAATTGCATAAAAGGTCATACCTCAAAAAGTAAGTCAATAACACGTTTAAGTTGTGCGCCGACAGGAGACTTTCTAATCGCATTGATATGCTGCAGCCTTTCTGTATCATTTGAGAATTTAATGGGTGCAGATACTTTTGAAGGAGCTGATGAATTGCTACTAGGTGCTGCTTTGTGTGATTTAGAAGTCTTTGAAGATGGACGAGACGATATAGCTGTGAGAGTTGACTGGCACCTCTCCTGTTGTTGCTTAAACCTATTAAGGCTTTCTTGCAGTGACATCTGCAAAATGGCCAATATCATGAGTTTAAAAAGAATAACTCGATGTAAGAACATGAATACTCAAATTTTGAAGAAATTTATCACAATATCAGTTTCTATTAGAGCAATTGTTGAGTTTTCAGAAGAAATCATACATTCAGATCATATAAAGTTGTACTAAAATGACTGCTCATCATAATGCTAGTTTAAGAATGGCCAAACAACGAGAAACAAATACCCATGCAATTGGTATTGTTTTGTTCTAAATTCAAGGAAGGTTTTCTATTTTGTCACGAACCACAGGTAAGAGCACCTCAAAGGTGACAGCTGACTGAGAGATCGAGAGTTGAGAGAGATAATAAAGTGCGTGAGAAGGTTAGCAGATTGTCTGTCTCACCTGTGAACGGTCACGGATACATGGAATCAAACTATAGGACCTGACAGCCTAGGCAAAATTTTCTTACAAAAAATACATATACACAATACATAGCTAGCTGTACGAAGGAAGAGTAAGGTAGGAACAGGTGCTATAATCAATTCAAGTATGCCTTTGATTAAATCCAACGTTCTGCATATTACTAGTGGCTACAAATCAAAAGCAAATCAACTAAAAATTAGCAATCGAGAGCGCAGGAGAGAGGAGAATGAAAATAGAAGAAAACCTGTTAAGAGTGACTATCCTAAAATCAATAGCAACACAGGCCTTGTCACAGCCCGTGCGAGAAAAAGGATCAATCAAGAAGGGAAAGGGGATCTAGAGATATTGATGAATTGTTCTGGTCAGAGAGGGGATCTAAGAAATTGGGAAGGGGAAGAAGAAAGGAGGAAGGGAGAGAATAGGTCGACAATTGATTCCGATGGCCATTGAGATGAGGAAGCGATAAGGAGTAGGACGAGACGAAGAGGTGAGTTACCTAGCAGGAGACCGATGGAGAAGAAGAACACGGAAAGAGAAGGAGCAGGAGGCATACCTTACGGATCTGCGATGCAAATAGGGTTCGGGAGAAACGGGGGGATTCCACTCGAGGAGGCTTCGATCAGGCTTGAGGAAGATAGAGAGAGCCTCGGAGGACCGGCGGCAATGAATTTGAGGAGGACGCCGGCGTTGGGAGGAGGTGCCGCGGCAATTAGGGCTGAGAGAGATCCGATTCCACCCCCAACGAAGTCTGGGAAGAAATGGATTTTAACATTACTCTTGAAGCCATATATATACACAAAGCGGCTATCCGATAAAAAATGAAAATCCACACAAATTGGTAAGAAAAATATTACGTAACAGTAAATTATCTTTAAATCCGATTAAATCTTAAATTTTATTTTCAGTCACTATCAGAAAAAATTCATTTTCACTTCTACATTAAAAATTTCATTTACTTCAGCTCCCTAATAAATATTACTTTACCTAATTGACTTTATTATTTTTATATACAAAAAATCCAAAATAAAGTATAGTTCCTCTTAAATTCAATATCATATAATTAAAATCTAGTATATTTTTAAGTACCATAATTTTTATACGTATAAAAAATCTAAGAAGAAGTATAATCTTCCTAAATTCAGTATATTTCAATTAGAATTGAGCACAATTCTTTTATCACCGGACCAATTGATTAGGAGTTAATATCTAATTGTCTTATTATTTTTAGGTATAAAAAGTCTAAAATGAGTATAGTTCCTCCTAAATTCAGTATCATATAATTAAAATCTATAATATTTTTTATTAAATTAAGTATCATACTTTTTATACGTATAAAAGTCCAAAAATAAGTATAGTTTTTCCTAAATTCAGTATATTTCGATTAGAATTTAGTATATGTTCTATCAAATTAAGCATAATTTTTTTCCACCGGATCAATTGATTAGGAGTTCATACCAATTGATTAGCTTATGATAAATTGATCAGGTCATACTCAATTGATATAAAATATACTGAATTTTAGTTAAATGATGCTGAATTTAGAAAGAATTATACTTGATTTCAGACTTTTTGTACCTAAAAAATTAAGGGGTAATTTAAAAAATTTATAGTTGAAATACATGAAACATTGGATGTAAAGAGTAAAGTTTAGGATAATTTTTCCTACATCAAAACTAAGAGGTTAGAAGGGCGCCTAATTCCGTTATATTAAAGACGACCCATTTTGAGAAAATATCAAAAAGTTCATCCCATTTTTTATATCAAAAATATTTTTATTCAACAGTTTGTTTTAAAATTACTACAATTGGTTTTACTAAAAAATATTTTAATAATTTTTAATCAGTTAAAAAATATATATTGATATAATAGAATTCTGATAATTTTAATTAAATTAATCAATTTTATTTTGTCTTACTTGTTTTGTAATATGTTCTTTCAATATTAATAAAAATAAGGAGTGCTTTTGATTTCAAGGATCTAGATTACGTGAATGAATTGATTTAGAAGGGGTTGTAGAAAGTGATTAGTTCATTTTAATACTTTGCCAATCTATTTTACGATCAATACGGAGGAGGTAAATCATGAGAATTATTAGTATAGATAGTGACTAGCATATAAGATAGGATAGATACTTAGTTTCACCAGAATTTGATTCTCAAATCTCATGATAGCAATGCTCATCGCCTCAATTATTTGAATGAATTGATTCAAATAACAATTTTTCATAGTAGGTGATGTTGTATAAATATACTGTCTCATTTGAATCACGGAAAAGCTTTTGATTCTGTGAGAAATAACATGAATTAGAGGGTCATCGAGAATCACCTTCCGATATAATTAATCTATAATACTTATTAAAAACAAATTAAATCAACTCACAAATTAACTAAACTTAGTACTTGAGCTCTTATACTTAGGCATGTTCGTTTCCACGGAGCTAAGTCACTAAGTGAAAACCAATACTATTTAGTAATAATTGACGACCACTCAAGATTCACTAAGTAAAATTCTTAAAAATTAAAAATGAAACATTTAAAAACTTTAATAATGTTTGTAAATTAATAGAAAATGAAAAATATAAAAACTAAAAGAATAAAAAGTAACGTGGAAGGAAATTTGAAAACCATATGTTTATTGAATTATGTCAGGAAAATGGTTATCACTATGAATTTTCATGTTCTAGAACCCCTCAAGAAAATGAAATTGTAGACAGAAAAAATAAAACATTACAAGAAACAACTAAAACAATGCTAAATGAATACAAACTAACGGCTGAAGCTATAAACACAAGATGCTACATACAAAATAAAATTTTAATTAATAAATTTTACAACAAAATCCCCAACGAAATCTATTATAATAAAATACTCAATCTAAATTATCTAAAAGGATTTGGATGTAGAGTACATATACTAAACACTAAATATACTAAATACTAAAGACTACTTGAAAAAAATTACATTTAAATCAACAACTGGAAATTTTTTAGGTTACTCCACAACTAGTAATGCTTATAGAGTTTGTAATAAAAGCATCTTAAAAGTTGAAGAAACAACAATATTATCTTTGACGAGAAAAGTAATCAACCTAACAATATTAATTTAAATAATGAACAAAATGCTAGAAATCTAAAAGATGATAAATCAGACATGACATAAACACAAATGAACTAGAAGAGCCAAATATGAACCCTAACATAAGAACACCTAGGGTAAGATCTAACCACCTAGTTGATCAAATTTTGGGTGACCCAAATCTAGAAGTTCAAATTCAATCATCTTATAGAAACCTAAGTCAAATAACCCTAATATTTAAAATTGAATCCAAGACTATAGAAGAAGTCTTACCTGACTCTAATTGAATAATTGCAATGCAAGAAGAACTATCATAGTTTGAAAGAAACTAAGTTTGGGACCTAGTACCTATGCTAAAAGATAAAACTATAATTGACACCAAATGAGTCTTTAGAAATAAACTAGATGACAAAGGTGAAATTATTAGAAACAAAGTCCAACTTGTAGCTAAGGAGTTTAGCCAAGTAGAAGGACTAGATTATAATGAAACCTACGCACCTGTTGCTAGACTTGAATCCATCAGGATCCTATTAGCATATGCAGAACATAAAGGATTTAAACTATATCAAATGGATGTAAAATTGTATTTCTTAACGAGTTCATTAAGGAAGAAGTTTATGTAAGTCAACCTCTCGAGTTTGCGGACCTTGACCACCAAAAACCATGTCTTTTGACAAAAGAAAGCCTTATGTGTACTAAAACAAGTACCTAGGGTCTGAGATGAAAGATTATCAATATAGTTAATACTAAAGGTTTAACCAAGGATAAATTAACTCAACCATATTTGTTAAAATTCTAGAAAAAGCAAGGTTCTGAAAATCGGAACGGATATCGAATCGGTTGGGACAAGGGTACAGAGGTTTAACGGTTTAACCAGGGGTCTAACCGGGATATAATCGTATATAATAAAATATATATTTATATAAATATATGAAATAACAACTTGCCCAACTATTTTCTTTAAGATTGGATTAACTAGGTCGAACATGTGATATATTTTTGTCAGTAGCTCAGCAAAGTATTCTAGAAAAAAGAGTTAGTTTCAAAGAAAATTTTAAGTTTAAAATGGGACTTTGGGTGAAAGCAAACTAGGTTTTTGACATTTTTTTTTAATTTTTATTTTTCAGTAAGAAAACAAAACTGCAAAAAGGAAAAAAAAAATCAAAAATAAAATAAACCAAGCCGGTTTGCCAGATTTTTTCGGTTTGCCCGGTTCACCGGTTCTCGGCCGGTTCAGAACGGTTCGTACCCAATTTTTGAGTAGCCGATTTTCAGAGTCAACTCAGATCGAAAATCTAGCCGGTTCCCGGTTCAACTGGTCGATCCAGTCCGATTTTCAGAATACTGAGAAAAGATCATCTTTATAGTCCAAATCTATGTGGATGATATAATATTTAGGTTAACCAACACAAGATTCCTAAAAGAATTATTACATTAAACTGGAATTAACAATTCCGGTAATTGACCGGAATTGAATCATTCCATGTTTGAATGAATAGTAAACAAAGAATTAATTCCATGTTTGGAATCAATTGGAAGAAATCACTTATATATTAAACTAACAAAATAAAGAAAAGGTGAGAAGTTGAGAATTAGTCATTTAAAGTGGAAGGTAATTCATCCTTTCTCAACCCTTTTCTGATTTTTGGGTTATGAAAATTAATTCCTTCAACCAAAAAAAAAAAAAAAATAAACCAATCTAAACAGGTAATAAAGTAAGAAAATAAAAAAAATCTTTACAAATAAAACAAACTAAAGAAGGTAATTATATCTTTCAAAACAAAAATGCTAAGGAATTAATTAAAAATTTTGAAATGAAAAATTCTAAAGAAATTAATACACCAATAACAATAAATATAAAAATTGATAATGATCTAGAAGGAAAATTAGTTGACCTAAAATATTACAGAAGCCAATAGGTAGTTTATTATACTTAACTACCAGTCGACCTTATATTTTTTTTTTGAAGTTCATATGTGCGCTAGGTACCAATTATGTACAAAAGAATCACACTTAATAATTGTAAAAAAAATATTTAGGTATATCAAAGACACACTAAATGAAGAATTTTGGTACCATAGAACAAACACCTTTGACTTAGTAGGATATATACTCTCACTCAGACTATGTTGGGTCCAAGTTAGACAAAAAAAAAAAATACAAGTGACAGTTGCCAATTTCTAATTCAATATCTAATGAGTTGGTGTAGTAGGAGGAATATTGTATTACTTTATCCACTACTGAAGTAGAATACATAGCTATAGGGTAATATGTAGCTCAACTATTATGAATGATGCAAACACTAAAAGATTACCAATTAGACTAAATACAAAAGTCTTAATTGATAACATAATTTCAATTAATTTAACAAAAAATATAATACATCATTCAAAACTAAGCATATAGAAGTAAAACATCAATTTATAAGGGATCATGTAGCTAGGAGTGACATTGTACTTGACTATGTTGAGTCCAAGTCAAATCGAACAGATATCTTTACTAAACCCTTACCTGAAACTGAGTTTAGCACACTCAAAAGACAACTAGAAATGCACTTAGTAAAATAAATACTTTTTAAATATATTTTCAAAATATATGTTTTCTATGCTTTCTTTTTAAACCTATATTTTTTAAATACCATATATTTTTAAAACTATAGTTTTTAAAATCTATGTTGGTTAAACTTATATTTTTGAATGAACTTAGCCTAGGTTTTCCCCTAAAAAGTATGAACTTATCGTTTTTAGGTAGTCAACATCTCACAAGCACAATAAAATTATCTTATTTGTGTACTGAAAACACTTAAAATTTTAGACGCTTATATGTTCATCATTATTATAAGTCTAAGCTAAAAATATCAACTCAAATTGATTAAGTCAAGTAATCTTTCGTAGTAAACAACTAGCTGAATATTTACTTAACTTGAGTAACCAAGTAAAATCTACTATCTTCTGGTAGTCAGTTAGTAACTTAAAAAAAATATGTTATTCATCTATGGTACTTTTAGATTCTAGGATTAATGATATGTTATTCATCTTCCACTATAAAAAAAAATTAAAATCACACAACACTCAAATGATAATATTTTTTTAAAAAATATTATCTTTTTATATTATCTTTTTTAATGAAAAACATTATCTATATTTTTTTATTTCTTATTAAGATGATGTTTTTTTTTCAAATGATTATCTATTGATTTTTTTCTTTTTCAAAGACAATATTTTTTAAAAAATATTTGTCTATTAATATATTTTTCAAAGATAATTTTTTAACAAGTCTTCTACTTAACCTCCTCGCCAAAACCTCGCCGTTGCGAAAACTCGACGAAACCTAGCCTCCAAAACTATCTCCTCTTAAAACTCCACGAGAAACCCCAAGTCCGCCAACCCCTCCTCCGCGCCGCCCGCACCTAACCTCCTCTGCCACTCCTCCGCGAGACATGACCCGAGGTGCTCCGATTCCGCTCCCTTTCTTCTTCGTCGTCCCCAAGGCGGGAGCTTTATTGCGAACGGAGCGATGGCTCCGGCTGAGGGGATGAGGAGGAAGGGCGAGGGTGCAGCAGCCGCGAGATGGTAGAGAGGAAGGATGAAAGGAGGAGTGGAGGAGGCGAGGAAGACGAAGGGCAGCTGTCGGCGTTGCTGCTCACGGTGATCCGGAAGTCGCTGTGTTGATCTAAAGCATGAATGTAGAAAGTGGGAGACGTGGGGTGCCCACTTCTCACCCCACGTCTCTACTTCTTTCCCCCCCTCGCCTTCTTGGATCCTCTACTATAAAAGGGGAGGGGGTGCGTCCAAGATAGATGCAAGAAAAACTGAGAAGGGAACATCCAACTCGGTGGGATTTGGTTTGTGGAAGCCGAAGAACTTTCCGATATACGCGTGATCGTTCTTCCGACGACGAGCACGAAAGAGCGAAGGACGAGCGAGAACTCCTGTAAGTGTTTACGTATTTGCAAAACTTTATTTCTCGATTTCAAGCTTTAGATCAACAATGATATCAGAGCGGTAAGTTTCTAAGTAGCATGAAATTAATCGCCTGAAAATCGCGACTTTGTGTCGGCGAACTTTTTCCGAGTCGGTAAACTAATTGTTAGCGTCGCGAACCGACGATCCCACTCGGTCATGTTGCACGCTAACGATTAACCACGTTCGTCGCGGTGAAAAAGTTCGTCGGTGGATGGAAAACGAAACTGTAGGTTTCGTTCAGAATTTATTTTAATTCATCTGAAAAAAAAAATATTTTAATGCATATACTTGATTTCGTAATGCATGCTAAAGAAAAAAAATATTTTAAGCAGTTCAGAAAACGAAACTGTAGGTTTCGTTATGATGTTTAATTTATTTTAATGCATCTGAAAAAAAATATTTTCTGTTGTCCATCAACTGCTTTAATTATTTGGAATTTATGCTTTCAATTATTAAAGGAATTAGGCTTGGACTTAGACTTGGATTTGAATTAGATTAGATTGGACTAATAGGCTTGGGTCTAGTCTAAACCATTAGTTGATTTGACCAGATCTAATTGGTCCAATCAGATCTAATCCGGTTCAAATCCTTAGTTGGTTTAACCAGATTAGTCTGATACAAACCAGAGTCGATTTGTTTGGTTCGATCAATAGATTTAACTTTGCATTAAATGAGCTAACGACTAAGATAAATCATCCGTGTCCGATTAGATTAGTTCTAGTGAGGATAATGGACCCAGACTAAGGATTCGATTTCCTAATCGATAAGCCCAATGTGTTAGTCAATAAAGCTCCCCAAATCAAGAAAATTTGTTTTTCTTATCTGTTTATAACTCTGTGGGTTTATGCATATATGTGAATTGAATTTAATCAGTTTTGTTACTGGTTTGTCGGTTTTGTACTGATATTGTGCATTTCAATTCCAGATGCCGAGATTTATTACCACAATGACTCGTCGCGATGTGCGACTGAATGAGCTAAGGGAACAGATAGAGGAGATTGACTACCACCCAAGTCTTGGAATACAAGGACATATGGGAAGGCTGGATCGTCTTTTTTGGAAACTCGAGCAAGAAGAGTTTCCAGTCCTAGATAACTACCGGATCGGGGCATTGATTCTTTCATTACTGAGGCGTGGTGGAATAGCTGCAAGATGTATCGGGGGATGTTGTGAAGGGCGTATCTCATATACCGAGCTGTGTAGAGAACTACTTCGCCAAAGTTTTTCGGAAGAAGATCTGGAAGACTCTGAGGACGAACTAGAAGAGGATCCAGAAATGGATCCAATTGTAGAAATCGAGGAGGATCCTGAAGAATTCGAGATGGATCCAATTGAAGAATTCGAAGAGGATCCAGAGATGGATCTAATTGAAGAATTCGAGGAGGATTTGAAGGAATTCGAGATGGATCCAATTGAAAAAATCGAGGAGGATCCTATAGAATCTGTGGAGGATCCTGAAGTTGATTTACCTCTCATCAAGTCTGGGATGAAAGGGATAGTATTTACCACCGCGCTAGTCTTTGTCCTAGTGGGAGTGGTACTAGCTTATCTAGTTTATTAGAGTTTGTCTTTGTTACTATTGTTATGTATAAACAGTATTTGCTCATTTAGTTTTTAGTCATGTAGTAGTTATTGTCGTTTTGTACGAACAGTTTTTCGAAAAGTTATATTATGTGTTAACAAAACTTATTAATGATTAGTACATTTCATTTGAATGGTAAGTTCATTTATGATTAGTTCATATGATGGGATGTATGTAAAATAACTAATCAATATTTATTAGATTGGATATACAGAGGATGAGTGGGAATGTAGTTACCACTTGATTTTGTGAACCAACTCTAATTTACAATGAGTTAGTTATTAGTTACATGCATATGAGTTAAACTGAATGACTAAATAATGCGTTTATTTATGTTAAATCATGGCAACGAAGAATATAATAGCTGAACTCAACAAAGGAGAAAAATTAGATTCTCCTTATTGCCAGGTGGTACTCCACTTATTGCCAGCTATTCCACTCATTGTCCCCATTTAATTTTTCTCCTTTGTTGAGTTCAGCTATTATATTCTTCGTTGCCATGATCTAACATAAATAAACGCATTATTTAGTCATTCAGTGTAACTCATATGCATGTAACTAATAACTAACTCATTGTAAATTATAGATGGTTTACAAAATCAAGTGGTAACTACGTTCCCACTCATCCTCTGTATATCCAATCTAATAAATATTGATTAGTTATTTTACATACATCCCATCATATGAACTAATCATAAATGTACTTATTATTCAAATGAAATGAACTAATTATTAAGAAGTTTTGTTAACACATAATATAACTTTTCGAAAAACTATTCGTACAAAACGACAATAACTACTACATGACTAAAAACTAAATGAGCAAATACTGTTTATACATAACAACAGTAACAAAGACAAACTCTAATAAACTAGATAAGCTAGTACTACTCCCACTAGGACAAAGACCAGCGCGGTGGTAAATACTATCTCTTTCATCCCAAACTTGATGAGAGGTAAATCAACTTCAGGATCCTCCACAGATTCTATAGGATCCTCCTCGATTTCTTCAATTAGATCCATCTCGAATTCCTCCGGATCCTCCTCGAATTCTTCAATTAGATTCATCTCTGGATCCTCTTCGAATTCTTCAATTGGATCCATCTCGAATTCTTCAGGATCCTCCTCGATTTCTACAATTGGATCCATTTCTGGATCCTCTTCTAGTTCGTCCTCAGAGTCTTCCAGATCTTCTTCCGAAAAATTTTGGCGAAGCAGTTCTCTACACAGCTCAGTATATGAGATACGCCATTCAAAGCATCCCCAGATACATCTTGTAGCTATTCCACCACACCTCGGTAATGAACGAATCAATGCCCCGATCCGGTAGTTATCTAGGACTGGAAACTCTTCCTGCTCGAGTTTCCAAAAAAGTCGATCCAGCCTTCCCATATGTCCTTGTATTCCAAGACTTGGGCGGTAGTCAATCTCCTCTATCTGTTCCCTTAGCTCATTCCGTCGCACATCGCGACGAGTCATTGTGGTAATAAATCTCGGCATCTGGAATTGAAATGCACAATGTCAGTACAAAACCGACAAACCAGTAACAAAACTGGTTAAATTCAATTCACATATATGCATAAACCCACAGAGTCATAAACAGATAAGAAAAACAAATTTTCTTGATTTAGGGAGCTTTATTGACTAACACATTGGGCTGATCGATTAGGAAATCGAATCCTTAGTCTGGGTCCATTATCCTCATCAGAACTAATCTAATCGGTCAGGGATGACTTATCTTAGTCATTAGCTCATTTAATTCAAAGTCAAATCTATTGATCGAACCAAACAAATCGGCTCTGGTTTGTATTAGACTGATCTAGTTAAACCAACTAAGGATTTGAACCGGATTAGATCTGATTGGACCAATTAGATCTGGTCAAGTCAACTAATGGTTTAGACTATACCCAAGTCTATTAGTCCAATCTAATTTAATTCAAATCCAAGTCTAAGTCCAAGCCCAATTCCTTTAATAATTGAAAGCATAAATTCCAAATAATTAAAGCAGTGGATGGACAATAGAAAATATTTTTTTTCAGATGCATTAAAATAAATTAAACATCATAACGAAATCTACAGTTTCGTTTTCTGAACTGCTTAAAATATTTTCTTTTCTTTAGCACGCATTACGAAATCATGTATATGCATTAAAATATTTTTTTTTCTTCGGATGAATTAAAATAAATTCTGAACGAAACCTACAGTTTCGTTTTCCATCCACCGACGAATTTTTCACCGCGACGAACGCGGTTAATCGCTAGCGTGCAACATGACCGAGTGGGATCGTCGGTTCGCGACGCTAACAATTAGTTTACCGACTCGGAAAAAGTTCGCCGACACAAAGTCGCGATTTTCAGGCGAATTAATTTCATGCTACTTAGAACCTTACCGCTCTGATACCATTGTTGATCTAAAGCATGAAATCGAAAAATAAAATTTTGCAAATACGTAAACACTTACAGGGGTTCTCGCTCGTCCTTCGCTCTTTCGTGCTCGTCGTCGGAAGAACGATCACGCGTAGATCGGAAAGTTCTTCGGTTTCCACAAACCAAATCCCACCGAGTTGGATGTTCCTTCTCGAGTTTTTCTTGCATCTATCTTCGACGCACCCCCTCCCCTTTTATAGTAGAGGATCCAAGAAGGGGAGGGGGGAATAGAAGTGGAGACGTGGGGTGAGAAGTGGGCACGCCACGTCTCCCACTTCCTACACGCTGTTAGGGTGCAAGGTGGTGGCGATCATCGACGAAGCCATGGAGATTATTTGGCCAATTGACGTGCGGCACGTCGCCCACATCACATTCGACTGGTTCCTCGGCTTGCCTGTCGAGTTCGAGCCGGAGCTTCCCGTCGAGCCCCCAGCGCAAGGTCTGATAAAAATCTTTTCTTTTCCCTGTAGAAGATGAGCTTTTTAGTAACTTTGATTTATCTGAAATCGCACTGTGCTTGTCTTATTTTCTTCCTTCTTTTGATCCTCTTCGAGCAGAGGTGCTTGGACCTGTATTTTTGAATAAAAGTATATGATTTCTGTTAACAATTTCAGATAATGTTCTGTTCCTTGGATAATTCTGAGTTTGGTAATTAGGGAGATTGGACTTTTGTTAAGCTATCTTTGACAATGGTGATTTGTTGATCCCCATGAAGCAAATACATGATAGATCTTCACAATGATCTCTTTGTTTTTTGTTAAATTTTGATGGCAAATGGGAAAACAACACTAAATCCCTCTTCAGTAGATATTGTTGGTAACTTGGTGTTCTTGAATTTGTTGCTAGTTTGCTATTTTGTATTCCTACTTTTGTCGATGAATGACTATACAAGGACAACCTTCACAAGGTATTCTTCTACATTTTTACCTTGGTGGAACTTGTTATATGAATCGTGAGTGAGAAGTGTTCGTATATGGGAGGCAAGTTTTTTCAGAGTTGACATCTTTTTCTTCTTGGGCTTAAAAAGTGGATCTTGTTCGATAATCATAGATTAGAATAGATTATCGGCAAGATAGCAAAGTATTTGGACTTGTAGCCATGGAAAATGCAGTCAACCGAATGCAATCAGTGCACAAATGTGGATGCTTTAAAAGGTGGATGTTTTATGGTGCATTTTCACTTATTGGAATCACGGCACAAATGCAATCAATCGAATTGAAGATTTGGTCAGTGGTAGTTTGTCATGATAGTAAATTTATAAAGGATCAAAGTGAGTGAACAAAGATAAAGTTTCTTTATTGTATGTTTAAGTAGCCCAACTACATTCCCTGCATTTCTGTTTCATTTGAAAATTTTATTCTTTTAATAAATTTATATATAAAAATATTCTATAAAAACTTTGAGCCCTAGGTAGTTCTCTTTTCCTCTTTTATTCTACCTGGAATCATCAGTGTTCCACATTGGGGACGTCCTCCTAATTTGCAGTAGTATTACATCACTGTGATAATCCATGTAATTGACTAGGACAATAATATAGAGTAATGATTGGGAGAGTGAATTTGGAAGAGTGAATGCCGTGGAGCTAATGTGTACATGTTCGATCGTCGATCGGACACCACCGATGACCTCTGATTGCCGTCCCGAATCAAACTATGTCTTGGGGGATGGTGAACCCGACATGGTCGCCGGTAATTGAGATCTCACCGGATTGACGGTGAATGCGACGAGATCATACTTGCGGCTATTCCCGATGAGTTCACCAATCTTCTTAGGACATAGTTTGATTCAGGACGGTGATCAGAGGCCGCCGGTGGTGTCCGATCGGCGATCGGACGTGTATACAATAACTGCCACGTCATTTACTCTCCCATTCACTCTCTTAAATTTACTCTCCCTATCATTACTCAATAATATAATACAAGGAAAGTTAATGTTGTAAGGTTCAAGTGGGATTTGTGGTAGATTGAAAAAGTTTCTTTCTCTTATGATGTTTTTGCCCCTTTGGCAAAAGCCTCCTATTTTTTAATGAATTTGAATTTTATCTGTGCTACCTATAGGTTCTGCTTTGAGTGAACTTCTGCGTGCGGTTGAAGACTACTTGCCTATTCTTTTAGGCCTAGTAAATGATGGTAATTCAAAGATCATCTCAAACTGATTACTATTGTTGTTGGGTTTTGCATCATTTAAGTTTATACAATCATATAGTTTCTTGGATTTTATTTGATAGGTAGCCAATTTGCAGATCAGGTAAAGTTTATATGGATTAACCTTCAGGTGAAGCTGAGGTTAGTATCAGAATCATTTGTCTTCCGCTTCGCATGAAAATAGCAAACCTTGCAAGATTTTTTTGCCTTTACACAAGTTGAGTCTGTTGAACGCAATGAAGGAAACCATCATGACAAATGCTACATGTGAAGGGTAATCATATTTTTCGGGAAGATGTAATATTATCAAAAAGATTCAATTCAAGAAGAATTTTATTTTTTTGTATAGACTTAACATGGTATACATATTTTATATTTTAATTGTATGATACATTTCTGATTTGATCAGTTATACTATACTTTCATGATATTTTAATTGGTATTATTTATTAGGATTTAATTAAATAATTCGTGGTATAAATATAATAGATAATGCTTTTTAAATAGATTTATTTTTTATTAAAAGGTTATATTTTTTAAAAAGATAATGCTTTTTATTCATTAAAAAATATTGTCTTTGTTAAAAATAATAATATTTTTTAAGCGTTGCAAAAATGTTATATTGTCAAAAAAAAAGGGCAATGTTTTTGAAGAATTGCAAAAGCATTATGTAAAAAATCATAATATTTTTTAAGTGTTGTCTTTGAGTATATTTTAATAATAGTATTTTTAATAATGTTTTTTCAGTACATAGATAATGCATGAAAGTATTATCTTTTAATTTTTTTTACTGTTTAAGTCAGGTAAATTCTCCTGAGAGGAATAGAGGACACGTTCTTTTGAAGGGAACAGTAAGTGTCAGTCTAATCTAGGATTTTAGCGAAATCCAAAGTTAAGATCGGACAATTTTAAGATTGTCGAATCATTCATTTATATCTTTATTATGCATGTGGTGCTAACCCTGTGATGCAGGAACTTAAAGTCAGTAAGTGGCCAAAAAAGGGCTTTTGGGCGCTCGAGTGGACCCCGACGATCGGAGGTCTGGACGCCTTGAGTAGGTCTAGGTGCTTGTACAGACATGAACCCAGCCACGCAAGCGACTGATGTGGCACAGTTTGGTTGACTGGCACACATCAATTTCCAAGCGCTCGGGATTGGTATAGGCTCTCGGGAATGGATAAAGCCGACTCAAATAGAATTTCACCTAGTTGTAGCAACGTCAATAGACCAGGCACCCGTAGGTGGTCCAGGTGCTCAGAGTTGGATAACTTAGTGATGAAGGTTGATCGGATAGGCCTCGGTGGAGGTGACTCGAGCTGGTCCAGACGTCTAGAATAGGCTATGAAAAGAGCCTTCAACTAGGAGCTAAAGGCATCAATCTTCTATGCTCAAACGTTGTTCATGCGGCTCCGAAATTCGACTACGACGCTACAATGCTGCTCCGACAACAACTTCCAAGTCAACACTGTGCTTTAAGTTGTCAATATATTTCATTTATATTATTTCGTTTATTGTAATCAGATTTCGTTGTACTTATCGAACTTTAATTAGCCTTCTAATCCGTGTACGAAGGATAAGATCATTAGTGGATTGCCCAACGAAAATGATCAACGATCGTGGGTTTTGGACTAGCAGCGCAATCTGTGAATCAAGTAAAACAAAATTTGTTAGCATTGTATTTGTTTATCTTTCAATTTCATTGTGTTCTCTCCAGTTTCCAAAAAATCGTGAAAAAGTGGTGCGCATTATTCACCCCTTCTAGTACTTTATTCGATCTTATAAATTTCTGTTAGTTTCACTTGACTAGATGTACTAGGTAGGGAAAGCCAACCTAGATATGTGACTATTTCCAGGGTTCGCGCCTCATTTGAAGGAAAAATTCCTACAAAATACGTTGTAGCTGGGGATCGAACCGCGGATGTCTGGGTTAACAACTAGTTACCCTACCGCTACTATCTAAGCTTTTCTAGTTTCTATTAGCTCAATCCGCTCTGATACTAAATTATAGGATCAAAATCGATATTAGAGTGGGGTGAATAGTGTTACGAATTAAATAAAAATGAGCCGATAAAATTTAAAGCAATTGAATCAATTAGAGTAAGAACAATAGAAATAATTTAAACTTAGAAAAATAGTAAGACAATAACAATAACAACATGCAATAAATTTAGTTAACGGTTTAAGCATACAAATTGATTAACTAAACCAAAAGTATAAATACGAAGCAAGTATAAAATATGATTCTTATTTTTAATTTCTTCAAGGTGGAGAAATCTATAAAATAAAAAAGACAATACTAAATAAAAAGAAATGTTACTCTAGGTGTTGCCGACCTGAAATGAAGCTTAAGTCACAATGTGTCGCAATACAAAAGGTGAAGGAGCACTCAAAGCTAGAGAACAAGATAGGATTCTCTGTAATGTGTTGTGTTGAAGTTTGGCCTCGAAGCTCCTTTTATAGTACTTATCCGGTCGGCTGGGAGCCTCTCGGTCGCCTGTGTAGGTGTTGACGTGACTACAACTTCTATCCAGTAGATAATGTTAACTTTGGCTTCCTGGTCGAATGGACCCTTCTTGGTCACCCATAGAGGGGTCAAATCTCATATTGACCGAACTCGCTTGAGTTGCCAATAACTTCATCTCTCGATCGCTTGAAAGCCTTCTAGTTCGCTCATTTGATTCGGTCGCCTGGACCCTCCGAAACCCCTTCATAGAGAGTTAACACCAGCTAGTCACTCCCGGACGCCATCTAGTTGTCTGGAACCATCGAATATGTTTTCCTGTAGTAGTTATATGTAATGAGTATGATATGAAATATAAAATTACTCGTACTTCTTGACTAGATTTGACCCGTCTAGTCCGGTTTTGCTAAGTAATCAACTTCTAGTTGATTCCACACTTACATATTTTTTCCACGTAATCAACCTCTAGCTAATTTCATAGATTTGGACTTTTGTTAAGCAATCATCCTCCAACTAATTTCACACACTTGAACTTGATTCATCTAACACCCAACTTTGAATTTGACTACCAAATCTTAATTACTTGGACTTGATTTACGTAGCCATAGTTCCCTAACATTTAGGGAAAAAAATTAACCAACAAGACTTAGGGGGCGTTTGGTTTGCTCCATTTTCTATTTTCATTTTCCAGAAAATCACATTTTTTCATTTTCTGGAAAATAAGTTTCTTTCATTCTCTAGTTTTTCAGAAAACGCTATATATTTTTCTAGAAAACAAGGCTGGAAAATGCAAATCAAACACGTTTTCTAGAAAATCGTATTTTCTACATAAAATGAAAATGGAAAATAAGCCTACCAAATGCCCCCTTAGTTCCTTAAGATTTAGGACAAATCTCCACGGGATGGATTGATGGTTAACGCATCCGGTGTTGCTATCTTGAGGTCTGAGGATCAAAATCTAACAAAGCCAGTGTGTTTTCCCACCCTCCATACGCTCTAGCCACTGCAGCTGAGCTAATAACTCTCGTGATTTATCTCCTCTGTGTTAGCCTTGGGATAATTGGCAAGGCGCTAGGAGCGAGCGAATCATTTTTTGCCACCTAAGATTTAGGATAAGATTTAACCAACAACACTTAGTTCCCTAATATTTAGGACATGGTTAAATATAATTAAGAAAAAAAGCAAATTAAACATATTAAACTTATAACTAATTAAAAAAACCTCAAAGATGTAAACCTCAATATTTTGGATCCCCTCCTATACCAAGATGATTGTGTAGAAGGGAAAATTCTGCGGTTAAAACAACAATATACACTTATTTCGGTCTCTCTTCGGGATATTATCGTGCGCTTGGAGAGGCGCTCTGGAAGTTCCGTTTTGTGAATAATTTACTGACAAGGTTGCAGTTCAAATGAATGATACTCTCACCCTACTCTATATATGCATCCAGAATTAATGAGGATACTGATTGATATGAAAGGTTTAAACTGAGATCAGGCTTGGAAAATTACTCAGACATGTTGCATAAACAAACCACACAGTTCTTCCAGAAGCTTTAGAGAAGTGGAGTTTGGAGTTGATGCAGAAGTTACTTACACGACATGTGGAGATCATAGAGAAGACAAATGACGAGTTGCTTAACAACATCACTTGCTAAAATGGAAAGGAATATCTTGATCTTTTAGAGAAGAAACTCAAAGATATGAGAATTTTGGACAATGTTGACTTTCCATATCCAGTTCAGAAATTGTTCCACAAACAAAAGAAAGACACCATGAAAGGGAGCCCAAAAAAGACCTCGATAGGAGCTCCCCTTCAATCATTAATCTGTAAAAAATACTCTAGTGAAAATTTTCTGTGTTTTGGAAGAAGATTTGTCTGAAAAAGTTGAAGCAGCGGAGTACGCAGTGTATTAGCACAAAGCTAAGAAACTACTGCAGCTCATGGCTGGAAACTCACTCGACGTGATCCGCATTACTCTCCAATAAACTTTTATCAATTTGATGCTAGATAATCTTTTTTCTAGGCTATTGTTTGATATTATTCTAAATTTGAAGATGATTTTTTTTTCTATTCGAGCTGACTAATGTAGCAGGATATGAAAATTTTTATGTTAAATTTTTAGAATTATTTATATTTTTAAATTTTTAATCCGTTTAGGATATTTTAGTTTTTGAAATATTGTTAGATATATTTTAGGGATTTTTTATTCTGTTAATATTTTTTTTTTACGTCTTAAAATTTAGAATCTATATAAATATCTTTGTCGATGTTAGAAATAAATTTTTTGAATTAATAATAGTTTTCGATAGTGTCATTTTTTTTCCTTATTTTTTTATATATAGTTAGGAATCATTTTATTCACGTAACTAGAACTTATTAAAGGGCTCCAAATGCCCGAATGGGATCCTCCGTCTCAAAATTCTCCGTCCCGCCTGTTCCGTACTCGTCGGCGATGGCCGACGAGTTGTCCGATCGGACACCATCAATAATTTTTTATTGTCGTCCCGAATCAAATGATATCTTGGGATAATGATGAATCGGTCGAAATCGTCACATTATAATCTCGTCAGATTCGACGGTAAGTATGTCGAGATCGTAATTACAAGGGTCCCCGATGGGTTCACCGTACCTCCCAGGGTATAGTTTAATTTGTTCGGGACGGCGGTCAGAGGCCGCCGATGATGTTCGATCGACGATCAGACGACTCGCCGGCCATCGCCGGCGATTGGGACAGAGGGACAGAGACCCTCTTTGAGATAGAGGATCCCGTCTCCCAAATGCCTGGTCTCCCACGCTACACATGTATTTGCCTTCAAACGCAGACACACATGGAATGGATTTTGCTGACCAAGTCCCCCCTTACGTAGATACTTAACTAACTACTTGTCAGAATATAAAAAACTTAGACCTGAGTCCTGTCCACATAAATAAATTGCTAGCTTCAACTCTGTGATGTAGAAATCTTTTCATTTCCTGTTCAAAGAAAAGAAAAATAAGGCAGCGACGACCACGCGCATTCATATGATGGTTGGAGGGGAATTGGTCGAAGGCCAAAAAGTTTTTACTCGTTCAATTCCAAGTCCTGGTTGATCAGGTACGTACGTAAGACAGACGACTACCTTCCTGTCAAAGTGTGACAAGTTCAACTCAAAATTTCAAACACGACGACAGGCACATCAACAGCTAGCTGCCATCGACCTCCTCCCTCTATAAATGCATATCCTCAATTCCTCCATCTATCAATTCATCAAATCCAACATTTCCCGTTCGATCGAAACAAATAAATTAAAAAGGTAATCATGCATTCAGTATTAAGGAGAAAGATTGGGGTGGTTGCTGCCGTGATGCTGGTGATGATGATCTGCGTGACGATGAGCAGCCAGCCAGTTTGTGCGGGGAGGCTATTGGGGATGCACATAACCGACGGGCTCATTTTTCAGGTTCTGCCGCAGGGCCCTGTCACCGGCCCCGGATCTACCTGCACCGGCGGCTCAGCGATCAAAGGCGGCCACTGTCCATGAAATTGATGATCCAAGGACAAACTTGGAGTTCTTAATTAAGGGTTAGAGAATCAATATGTGGAAGGAAGGGGTTTTTTTTTTTCTCAATATGTGTATATATGGGCTAAGGACGTTGTCTTCTTAAAATTGGGAGAATTTCGCATGAGATGAACTTGATCAATGGAGAAGAATTCTTTTGTTAATTCTTTCTTTCTAATTTCTATTAGCTAGCTCCGGAGGAATTCCTTTATCAACTGTGTAACTGCACATGTTGGTAGGTAGTAAATTGAATTCTTTTGTAATAAATTTCAAATATTCTAGTAATTTGTTGTGGAAACTATTTTTTATAATAATATTTATGGTGTGATTGAAAGAGAAGAATGTCTCGTGAACTCTCAATAAATTAAAGAAAGGAATAAAGAAAGTTTAAATCGATAAAACGAAGAAAAGCGTTAGAGGACGATGAATAACATGTGTCGTTTTCTTGTTTAAAACTTATTTTCTCTTTTCAAAGATAAGCAATGGAAATGTAAAACATGATGAAGACAGTTTTAGTTTTTACTTGACTAACAGTCTTAGGCTGTTAGTCTAAGGCATGCGATAGTTGATATTTTGATTGGAAAATCCACAATTAATCTCTTAATTTCTTGGATCAGAGAAAGAGATTTGAGTCTATACAAATTAATATAGGATGTGATAATAAACTTAATTACCACCCCTTAGAATTTAAAGCACCAAGAGATACAAAGATGACTAAAACAAAGATATCGACAAGACGGGTTGCTCGAGGTGAAGTTCGTTTGTTGAAGGAGCACGATGTTGAAACTTTTGCACGTGATGAGAATAGGAAGGTGTATATCAGTTTTGAAGCCTCTAGTCGAACCTTCTTTTATAGAACAATAATAATAATCAAGTATTATCCACTAGGTGAAGTCAGCTATATAGATTCTTTTACGCCGGCCATTGAGATTTGTTTCTTTATTATACCATCATCTATATTTAAATAAATTTTATATTATTTTATTATTACTAACCAAGTTTTTTTTGGCCTAACTCTCTCTCGTTTGGTGTGCGTATTTATCATAGTTTCACATCGCCTAACCAGGACATTTATTGATCATCTATGTACATACTCATACCATTTTAAACGTGTCTCGTGAAGTTTTTCACCAATAAATGCAATTTTGACTTTCTTTAATGCTATCATTTCTTATTCTATCAATTCTTTTAGTCCACGCATCCACCTTAACATCCTTATCTCTGCAACTTTTATATTTTTGCTTATGTGCCCGAGTTATAGGCCAACATTTAGCATCATATAACATAGCAGGTCTAATTATTTTTTTTTGTAGAATTTCTCTTTAAGTTTTAGAGGTATTTTATGATCACATAAAATAACCGACGTTAACCCCCATTTCAACAGCTCGCTTGTATTCCATATAAAACATCTATCTCAATCTCTCCATTAGCTTAATTATAAAAATAATCCTAAATACTTAAAGCTTTTCATTTCAGATAACTCGTCATCTCCTATCTTAACAATTTTATCATTATATCTAATATTACTTATAAATTTAAATTTTATATATTCTGTCTTTACCCTACGAGCCTTTTTTTTATAGACCAAGTTAAAACGTCTTGACATTGATCATCTATCACGTCAGCTCCGTAGCCCAAAAGATGCTCATTTAGAAAAGGTTTAGATAGACTACCTAGTTACTTTGGATTTAAGTCGCCATTATAACTCAAATAAAGAAAAAAAAAATTGAATCTATGTATGAGAATTGTCCTTGCTATACAGAAATGAGATTTAAGTGAGGCTTGAATTAGGTTGATAAAATCGCATGAGTTGTTAATTTTCAAATCCGTTTCAATAGTTTTGGGTTTAACATCTTCAATTAGCCTATTAAATGTTTTTTTTTTTAATTTTTTAGGCTTAACCTTTGTAATTGGACTCTATTGATGTATAATCGATCATCAAGAAGACAAAAATGAAATGCTTTTTTCCATTTCTATGACCTTAAGAATTCTGCATAAAGCCATGCAAAATCAACTGCATGCGTAGTACGTAGGCCAAACGAGGACAACTCAAGAAAGTAGTGTAGCAGATATCCTGCTAAAAAACATTAAAACAAGGTTGACTTTGAAAACAAAAAAAGTAAGGCAGTTAATTAAAAGTCAAACGTTTGATCCAGTATGAAATTTAGACCATCAAAATTATTCTGATCGACTTAGGTTGTTCCAAGACCATCAAACTAAACTAATTTAACCCGTAAAACTAATTAAGAAGCATTCAAATCTAGGAGAAGTCAAGTCAGTTGTATTCTAACTTCAAAATCAAACATTCAGACTTGTCCTCTTTACTCGTCTCAAAGTGAGTTACATGCACGATGATTTTCACACGCCGGCCATAAATCTCATAATCAAAATATATATAATATGTACTGTATATATATTGTACAGAGAGTTAATTTATTTTGTAGATGCTAATGCCCAAGCAGTAATATATATATATATATATATATATATATATATATATATATATATATATATATATATATATATATATATATATATATATATATATATTTCTGGCTCATTCTTTTATTATTTTGTTTTAGTTTGATTATATTTAAAATATAAACAATAATTATGTTAGCACTTATAAATAATATATAAATAAAAACTAAATGTATTCAGTAATCTTAGTTTTCTATCTATATAGAGTAGTGATCTCCTGAGCGACAAAATTTACGCGCCCATGCGCGACAAGCTTCCTGATCGGTCACGATGACCGATCAGGCACTCTCCGAGGGCGGCGAGTGCCTCCGGCCGCCGCCCCGAACACCATACTATAACCAAGAGGGACACGTGAACCCATCGGGGCTTGCTAACCAACGGCCACCTCCAGCCGCCGCCCCAAACACCATACTATAACCAAGAGTGACATGTGAACCCGTCGGGCTCGTTGCACCCTCCGCCCGTCATTGCTAGTCACCGATTCGCCGCCCTCGGAGAGTGCCTGATCGGTCAAGTGACCGATTAGGCAAGTGCCTGATCGATCACGGTGACCGATCAAGAAGCTTGTTGGGCGCGCAACTTTTGTCGCTCAGAAGATCAATATATATATATATATATATATATATATATATATATATATATATTAAATTCTCGAATATTTTATTTATTGACAAATCACTCCTATTAGATTGATTAAATTCAGGTATCTCTTATGATATTTAATTTGTCGATGAAGAAATATTATCCTTCTCCAATATTGCAAATAAAAAAAATTATCTTATCAACTTCAACTCTGGTTGGGAATTTAGTTTCGAGAAAAGTAACATCTCTTTACTCTATTTCAGAGATGGTTTCATCTTGTTGCTCACCAATGAAAACATAATCCTAGGACATATCAGAATACCTTACAAAGATATACTTTTTATCCTTTAGTCCTAGTTTTTCATATTTGTGATTGTTATCATGAACGTAGGCAGTTGACCCCAAAGTCTTAGATTACTCAATTCCGATTTTCTACATGTTTAACGTTCATATGGAGTAGATGGAACAGATTTAGAAGGAACTCAGTTAAGTATATAAGTTATAGCTAATAGCGGATCTTCTTAATAGGAAATAGATAAATTAGCTCTAGTCATTATAGATCTATTAATATCTAGAAGAGTTCGATTTCTTTTTTCAACAACCCTATTTTGCTGTGGAGTTCCAGCTGTCTAATAATTCCTTTCTCATTATATGTTGTATTGAACTGATCAGACAAATATTCTCCGCCACGGTCAGTGCGTAAGGCTTTAACCTTATTATCCAATTGATTCTTAATTTCGTTCAAATAGCATTTGAATCAATGTAATACTTCATATTTATGAGAAATAAAATACACATGACCAAAATGTGTGAAATTATCAATAAATATAATGAAATAAGAACCTCTATGTCTAGCCTTCATATTCATTAGATCACAAATATCTGAATGAATTAATTACAATAATGATTCAACTCTAATAGTTTTATCAAATGGTTTCCTAGTTGCTTTTTTAGTAAGACAATACTCACACGCTAACAAGCTAATTAATCTTAGCATGAGCGCCTAATAGGTTCTCTTTAACTAATCTATTTATTCGTTTTTTCCGATATGCCCTAGTCTAGCATACCAAACTTCCCCACTAACACAGCATCACTAGTAAGAGCAATGTTTAAAAAATAACTATTAATTCCATAATTAATATTTTGTTCTGCATAAAAAATCATGAAACCATTCATTATATAAACATATCCAATTAATACGAAGTTAATACAAAGTTCTACACCACGACTGTAATAGTTTATATAATAGTCTAAATCAAGAAGACTAGTTACAAAAATTAAATTTTGTCGAATCTCAGGAGCATAAATGACATCATGCAAAAACAAGGTATGTCCATCATGTAGGTGAGCTTGCAAATATCAACTCTTTTGATTTAAATTCTTGTATTGTTTTCCACATATATTCATTTGTTGTCAGCTAGTACTCAACGGTACTCCACTTATGTAGCTCGTGATCAAGATACATAGTTTATTGCTCCTGAATCTATAATCCACAAAGGATAAGAATCAACTAATAATACTGAACTAGCAACATAATGCTCATGCAAAGAAGATAAACATGGATCTACCTTTTTCGGCGCAGTGCATTTCCGAGTAAGGTAGCCCTTTTTGCCATAGTTATAGCAAGTCAACTTGCTTTTAGATTTCTGCTCGTACTTTTTTCTTTAAAAATCTTATTGATTGGACCTTGCCCAGCAGCAACAAATTCTTTCCCCTTTCACTTTCTCTTTTTTTCTTGAACCATCTTTACTTATTTTTGGATCCAGAACTTTCAGTTACAAAAACTTGTCTAGAAATCCTTACAGATTCTATTCTTTCCGCCTCCAGTTCAACATGGTAGGAGACATCAATAAAAGTTTTGATACTTTCACTATGTGTAAGATTCTGTTTCATCGTTTCCCAAGAATCAGAAAGGGAATAGATAACTACCCGAATCTATTATTCATCAATTAACTCATGACCTGTACTCTTAAGCTTCTGAATTATATTCGTCATTTCTCTCAAATATTTGGCCATAGAGACATTCGAGCATTTCTTATAGTTGTTAAACTTGATTGTCAGCCAACGAAGTTTACTCAATCTAACTTCACTGTATTTCTCTCTAAGGGCAACCCAAATAGTATAAGCTGAAGGTAATGACTCAAACTCATACTAGGTCTATCGTTGAACTAATCAATATACTCTTAGTAGTGAAGTTCTTTTCCTTCCATACTTTATATGCATCGAGATCACGCTTATGTTGTGCTGTAAAACAATCTGCAGGTTCTACTATAAACTGATTTACAGTTTTTAAAATTTCTTGTTCCTTAAGAACCTATTATATCAAGTGTTGTTTCCAAATAGAATACATCTGTTTACTCGCGACACAACACCTCAACATCTGTAAAAGTCAGATCAAAACATGCATACACTAATCGAGTCCGTAATGTAATCAAGTTTGTAATGTAATGTAATGTAATCAAGATTACATTACTATGTTTGGTAACGAGTTGTATGTAATCTTTGATAACCATAGGCTACGTTTGGTGAAAGGTAATCCATCCAGTAATGTAATCAAAGATTGGCGGCTGACGACCGACAACGACGACCGACGACCATGGTTGGCGACCGCCGTCGGTCGGCCGGCGACCGGCGAACGGCCGGCGACCGGCGGCTGGCGAACGACCGGTGGCCGCCCGACCGGAGGCCGGCCGGCAACAGGCGGCCGCCGCTGCCCGACCGACAACTTTACAAGCTATAATGTAATCGGATTACGGGAGTGTTTGGGAGAGCTTTTACTTCTTGAAAAGTGATTCTTGTAGTGATTATCTTGAAGTTAGTAAGAAGCTAAAGTATACAGTGTTTGGAAATAGAAGTCAAAAGCTGATACAAGGTAAAGTTTGAATGTTTGGTGAATAATCACTTTTAAGCTTAATTTTTAATTAAATGACAATAATATCCTTAAACTATCAAAATTAATTTTTTTCAATTATTTAAATATAATTTTGATACATGATCTATAATATTTTATATATTTAATATTATATTTTAAATATTATATCAAAATTATTATTTTTAATAATATATATTTAAAAAATATATAAAGTTAATAAAAATATAAAAAATAATAAAATAATAAAATTTATATAAATTTATACAAATATGTATAAAATTTTTTGAAAATATAAATTATATAAAAATATAAGATTTTATTTAAAAATACGATGGTAATTATGTAAAGTAATAAATTTATTAAGGGTATAAATGTCAACTTTTAATTCTACACCATAAGCAAAAAAGCAGAAGCAGAAAAAAGCATCAAATTGTTGCTTCTAGCTTTTGAGTAAAAGTTGCAGAAGTTAAAGCAGAATCTGACATTCCCAAACACTCAAAAGCACTTTTGCATGGCTAGAAACTAAAAAGCAACTAGCAGAAGCTCTCCCAAACACTCCCTACATCAGTTTTGTTTTGTAATCGAGATTACAAATCTTGAGACAGTTTTGTAATCGAGATTCCATTACATTATAAATTTTAAAGTATTCCAACAAATAAATCCAACTTGTAATGTAATCTTGATTACATTACAGGATGGATTACCCCCTACCAAACGCAGCCTAAATCAAATCTTAAATAGTAGCTCCCACGGCAGGGAACTCAATGTTCTACACTGCATAAGCAGTGATCCAAACCTCCACCCTAGAGTATCATTCTCTACACGTCCTCAAACATTATAAAGTTGCTTACATATAAACCATTGCATGTTAGGCGAATTTCATCATGGAAAACAAGGATCTCCCCTTTTTTCAATCAATACATATATTCGAAAATTTCTTAATTAGTTTACTAATTCCCATGTCTGTAATTTCTTCACACTATATACGCAATCCCTTAACACCAGAATTCATCTGATATTCTTCTCTAGGTTCAAATTCATAGAAAACCTAAAGAATAAACAAACATAAGCATGAAAAAATTCTAGTTTATCAAACAAAAGCCAAGCTTATCAATCTAACAGATCATAAAATTCACACAAGACACCAAGCTAGAAGCAATCAGTGCCCCAAGTGAAGCCAGAGTATACCTTGCTGAAGATTCCGACGGAGGGTTGATGTGGACTCAATCCCAAAGTCATCCTAGATCAAGAAAGAGAGCTCGCGTGGAGGAAGAAGAGTTCTCGGCGGTGGAACGTCGGCGTCGGCTCGCCGAAGAGAAAGGCACCACTTTCAGCCTATGATCCTGTCGAGAAGCGAGGTGGACTCCCAAGAGCACGTGGGTCTCCCGAAGGTCGTGAGCTTACTGATGCTGGCTCCGATCTGCAAGAAAAAGACCATTAGCGAACCCGCCAAGAAAAGTCCCCGGCAAGGCACTTCGACGGTCAAGTCAGTCACAGGTGGTGGAAAAGCAAAGGTAATGAAACAATAGCAAAAACACTATTGCGCATACCTGGGCGAAGGGGAGTGGAGAGACAAAGGCGAAATCGCTCGCCCCCAGCGCCCCCGCCGCACCCATCCCAAGGCCATCATGAGGGAGGTAAATCACGGTCCTCGGAGCAATTAGTGCACAGTTGAGCCGATAATTGATACACCAAACGCCCAGAGTTTTAATCCAGTGCGCCTCACGTGACTCGAACCCAGGATCTCTTAGACAACACCCCCATGCACTAACCACTCCGGATCCCCGTGGGGACGAAGGGGAGTGGAGAGACTTATATAGCCGGGGGAGCTGACAGCTTTTGCCCGGTCTGTCACCTTTTGTCGTATGCGGGAACAAAGCAAGACATATCTAGGATGATAGGGTAAGGTGCCTCATACTGGAATAAGGAAAGGGGCGCTGTCAGCTTATGGGCGAGCGCCGTCAAGCGCCGCTCGGCCTGACACAAGCGTAGGTGGCTGGGGTACGGGATGTCAGGGTATGGTAGGGGGATCATGGCGTTAGCGGAATACTCGCGATTCGGGCCTGAATGGTACCAGGTCTGCGCCACCCCCATACTTCTTCTGCTAGTCTTGTGTCAGGGAGTGGGTGTTCCTGTGGGTCGCGACAAAACCTTGAACGGTAGTGCTGACTTGCGGCTTGGAGTGAACTTGGGCCCTACGGTCACTATCCCCTAGGATAGTCGTGCTTCCCGAGTTAGGGTATACCTGGGTCAGAATACCCGACTGGACCTGGGTGAGGTGGTTGAGGACTCGGTACCCCTCTGGCTCGGGGCTCCTCTGACTCGGGCCCTCGTCACTAGGAAACTCTGGGGTTCCAACATTCGTTGGCTCGGTAACCATCCTCCGGTCGGGGCGGGTGTCTTACCGACCTTGAAGGAGACAGGCCGAGCTGCCCTCCTGGGCCCTCCATTTGACAGGCTCATAGGACCCTCGGCCCTAACCCCCTCTGACGGGGCGCCAGGCTGACGGGCCCCGCTACACGCAATCTGAGTCGGGATCAACCTACAATGTTCCTCTACAAGATGGATCAGGCGAGCGATCCTCGCCAAGAAAGATGTGGAGGTGGGGACAAAGGTGCCGCACCAGAGCGAGGAAGAAGAGGGAGATCTACGGTGACCTTGGCGTCGGCTTCGCTCGTGGGAGGAAGAAGATCACAGGTTTGCTCATGGAGAAGGGTTGTCGTTCGCTATGAGAGGGGTCGGCGTGCGTCGGTTTGCGAAAAGGAGGAGAAGAAAGTTCATGCAACGAGGGGGAAAAGGCGTGTGTGCGATGAGGGAAGGAAAAGAAAAGGGTTTTTATATATTATATTCAACTTTGTAAAAAATCCCCTTCTAGTTTAGCTATTTCTAGCCACACCTTAAATTTCAATTTTAATCACTTTAATCCTCCAAATTTTTGATATGTAACACTTTTCATCCCTAATCACTTGACGATTGACTATAAATTAATTTTTTAATTTATCTTCCTTTGTATAATTAATCTAAGAATGGACTATGAGAAACATCTAAAATATTTTAGAAGATAATGATATCACACATATGAGATATTAAATCAACTTCTCATCCGACTCTAACTTAAGTGATTGTTCCTATAATGTGAGTTGACTTCCATAACGAGAATATCATCAAAACATATTTCTATACCCTGCCTAAATCTTTCCTTGTCTAAAATCGTTATACTTTTTGTTGACTTCCATAACGAAAATATGATCTAAATATATTTCTATACCCCTGCCTAAATCTTTCCTTGTATAATCGTTATACTATTTTTTTGTCATTTTAAATAATTTATTCACTATTTATATGTTACTAATAAAAATTAATATTTATAAATTTATTTATGGATATTAATATTAATACATGAGTAAATTAAATTAATAAAAAAATAATAATTATACTTAAAAAATACAGACTAAACAATTATTTGATTGGTAATTTTTTATTATTTTTCTAAATTTATCAACAATTTTTAAATAAAAATGGTAACAAATAATAACAAATGTAATAACAAATGTATTTTGGTAAGTACCTTTATTAAAATTAATTTCTAAATATATTTTTTATATTTACCAATGGGTAATAATTTTTTCTAAAAAATTATCAACTAAATATATATTTAAATGATAATTTTTGAAAACGTATAAGCTATTTATTGGACCAGTATATATATATATATATATATATATATATATATACACAGAGATGATCCCCTGCGGGATTAATAAACGTGACTGTGCCCGTCGCCACGCGCGGTCGCGTTTTTTTGATTTGGTATATATATATATATATATATAGGTCTTACATATTCTGGAAGAGAATAAATCAGGATGTTTTTTCAATCTTAGTCGAGTGACGCCTTTACTAAACAGAGATAATCCGAACCCATATTTATATCTACCGAGAATATTCGAACTATACCTAAATGATGACAAGTACAATTGCTGTATCAACTCGGCTACACCCGTGGTGCGCATGTACATGATATTACTAACATAAAATACTGGATAAAAATGCAATCCATATTTAGTATTCAAAATAAGAAATGTTTAGATTTTTTCCAGTAATTCTTTCTTTTTTAGTAGCTGTTTGTTTGGGATCTCTATAAATGCCCACACATGCAACTCCAGAGAGAGAGAGGAGAGAGAGAGATTCTTGCATGTGTGTGTGTGAAACAATGGTGCTTCTTGGCCTTGTCCTCTGTGTCTTGGTGCTTTGCGGTGGCTTGCTTAGATGGAACGAAGTGAGGCACCGGAAGAAGGGTGTACCTCCGGGGACGATGGGGTGGCCTGTCATAGGCGAGACCTCGGAGTTCCTTAAACAGGGTCCCTCTTTCTTGAAGAACCAGAAAGCCCGGTGAGCACTACTAGTCTTATTTTCCTTTTGCATCCATTCAAACTCCTAAGTTTTCCCTTGCACAACACTATTCTTAACTACATCTGCATACATATTCTATCGCAATTTGGTAGGACAAGTAATATAATCACACCGTAAAGTAGTTTCACTTTGATTACTCTTTTCAGGTGTGTTTCAAAATCTCCTTGTTCAAATATGCATATTTGGTTTCTAGCCCCATCCTTAATTGATCTTACAACTTCTAGCTACTACGATATGCTCGTACTAATTTTGGCCTGATATACATGATCAGGTATGGGAATCTGTTCAGAACGCATATATTAGGTTCTCCTACAGTGGTATGCACAGAAGCAGAAATTAATAAGTACGTCCTGATGAATGAGAACAAGGGCCTGGTGCCTGGATATCCGCAATCGCTGATGGATATAATGGGGAAGTGGAACTTGGCAGCATTACATGGCCCCCAACACAAGGCCATGAGGAGTGCTATACTCGCTCTTATCAGTCCCGCAGCCATCAGGGACCAACTCCTCCCCAAGATTGATGAATTCATGAGATCCTACCTTTCTCACTGGAATCACAAAGTTATTGACATTCATGAGGAATCCAAGCAGGTTTGTAGCCTCCACATGACTGATTCAATTTATGTTTATGAATTTGCTTCCGGCTAGCCATTCGAACTTAGCAAGTTAAGATTGTGTAAAAAGATCCTTCTCCGCGATAAGCCATTCGAACCTAACTTGTGATCCTTTATGATCTAGCTGTGGTTGAACACAATATTGAAGCTGATTGCCGGCATTGAAATCAGTCCACTGGCAGAGTCTCTCAAATTTCATATCGTCGAGCTTGTCATAGGAACCCTTTCCTTACCTTTCAACATTCCTGGCACAAACTATCATCGTGGAATCCAGGTACTAAAAGGACGATTGAGGTTATATTTATTTACCGGCACTTTCATTATTTTTATCGTCGTGGATGATTTCCTGCAGGCCAGAAGAAAGGTGGTTAGCATACTGGAAAAACTTATAGAGAAGAGAAGAGCCTCTCCTGGAGAATCCCAACATGACATGCTTGATGCCCTCCTGAACAGTAACGATGCAAACAAACCAAATCTAACTGATGAACAGATTGTTGATCTCATCATCACAATCATATATACTGGTTTCGAAACTGTTTCGACTACTATAATGATGACTGTCAAGTACCTCCATGATAATCCGGAAGCTCTTGAAGAATTGAGGGTAACATAATTATTGATACTTTTGGTCGCAGATTTTCCTATATGAAAAACATTCTCCCTGAATACTTTTGGGTTTTTTAGAATGAGCAATCTGCCATCAGGAAGAGGAAGAAGTCGCCAAATGAAGTGATCGACTGGAACGACTACAAATCAATGATTTTTACTCGCGCGGTCAGTGGACTAGTTCATCTTAATTCATGCGTTTGTTGGCTTCCATTTCAGCAGGAAATAGCTTATCGTTCATGTTGCAGGTCATATTTGAAACTTTGAGATTAGCAACTGTTGTTAATGGACTGCTAAGAAAAACAACTCAGGAGACTCAATTGGAAGGTGAACTTGACGATCTGATAAGTCATATTCTTTTGATAAAGTGATCTTATTTATATTCTTTTTGTGGAAAAATACTACTTAATCATCCAAATAAGTATTGAAATTTCTCTACCTACATCAGGATTTAGCATTCCCAAGGACTGGAGAATCTATGTCTATCTTAGAGAGCAGAACTATGATCCCCTTGTGTATCCAGAACCACTTAAATTCAATCCTTGGAGATGGATGGTAAGAATAAGAAAGAATGAGAATGAGCTCCTACTGAGTTACAATATTTCATTGATTCTTCCCCTTCTCATTACAGGACCAGAGCCTGGAAGCCGACCATCTATTTATGCTATTTGGAGGAGGTTCTAGGCTGTGCGTAGGAAAGGAACTAGGAATTGTAGAAATAGCAGTATTTCTTCATCACTTTGCAACCATGTACAGGTATTCTATACTCTTTGTACAATTACCATATATCATCATTCATTTGCAAAATTGAGTAGGTTATGCAACAGTCTTAACCCAATTTTCTTTGTGAACGAGTGCCTCTTTGACTAAACTTATTCTGACAATTTTCATTACTTGATCATGCAAACCTCTCTTAGATAGTCTAATAAAAATTGATGGTGTTCTTGTTGCAGATGGGAAGAAGTTGGAGAAGTCAAATTACTGAAATTTCCAAGAGTAGAAGCACCCAATGGGCTTCACATATTTGTATCAAATACAATAAGTTGACATTGGGAGATAAGCTATCAATAAAGGCAATACTTCTATGACTTCTCATATTGTATTGCAGCTAATGAAGCCCTCGGGGCACGGTTGAATTGATTTCTATGGGACAGATATTGCTACAATAAGCAAGAATTTGAATTTTGACAAAGTCGAGAAAACCGTATTTACCTCCTCACATATGGCCGTGAGACCAACCGTATTTGGCCGCTGGTGTGCCGGATTCCACCTTTTGCTATAATATATTGCAGCCAATGAAGGATAATAAAGTTATAAATTCATGGAAGGAAAACATAAATAAATAAATATATTATATTGAAAGAGAGTCTTGACACAATAGTAAAATTACTGTTAAGTGATCAGGAGATCATGAATTCGAGTTGCTGAAACAACCATTTCCAAAAATACAAGATAAGATTTTATATAATTAATCCAATTCCGAACTATTTTTTTATACTTGAGAGCTTTTAGAGATATTTATTATGTATATTTTTTAAACAAATTATTAGAAATAAGTTGTAATATTGGACAAATTATGTTTTTTTATAAAACAAATCCCTATTAGTTACTTGAGCAAAATCGAATCAACCAGTTTTTTAACCAAAGCATCTAGTGAACACCACACGTAAACTGTTTTGCCATGATTATCTTTGATCGTCTATCATATGAGTGACTCACTACACACATACAAAACACTAATTTAACTACGACTTTTAGCGACAAAATAAATTCACAAATTAGTAATGAAATTTACAAAAAAAAATATCGGTAATTAACAACAAAATTTGCGATAAAAACATATTTGCCCATAAATTTACAATAAATATATTTTGTCACAAAATTCGTCACTAACATTGTATTTGTCGCAAAAATTATTGCTAATTAACGATGAATTCTAAATTCGTTGCCAAATTTAAAGATTTGACCAGCAAGTCGGTCGGATCTCAAATTTGTTGATGAATCTAGAATTCATTGTCAAATTGGCAACGAATCTAAAATTTATCGCCAACTTGGCAATGAATATTGGATTCAGTCGCAAAATTTAAAAAATTTCGCCAAGTTAATATCTCAAATTTGGCAACGAATCCATAATTCGTCGTCAAATTGAAAGATCTTCGACAAGCTGGGAGTTCAAATTTGGTGACAAATCCAAATTCGTCGCCAAGTTGGCGACGAATTTTGGATCCGTCGCCAAATTTGAGCTCTCGGCTTGCTTAAGATCTTCAAATTTGACGAATTTGGCGATCTTTGCCAATATATGTGGAATTTCAAATTTGGCGACGAATACGAATTTCATCGTCAAATTGGCAACAAATCCAAAATTCGTCACCCAATTGGCGATGAATCCAGGATTCATCACCAATTTGGCAACGAATTTGGCTCCGAATATTATTTTGTCGCCAAAAATGTCACACCCCCAAGGCCCATGCCTACTCGAAAAATAGGCAACATCTCTCCTGTACGGCGGACAATTTGAAGCTTATTTACATACATCTTACAAAGGTTTTAAATTTCGACCCGTGCCCATGTTTCGGTCCCAGACCGGAATGATACGGTTTCGGTATCGTATCGTTTCATGCCGATATGGTTTCAGTATTTTTTATTTATATATAATAATTATTAGATAAATATATATTTATTGTGTATAATTTAAAAATAAGTTGTATATTGATTTGATATAAGTTTTCAATTATTGAACAACTTAATATTATCAAGTAAACTTGGAACAATAATATTAATTATTTAAATAATATATATTTAAAATGATAAAAATATTAAAATATTAATTAACTATAAAATAATAAATATAATAAATAATTATCAGATTATAAAATGATTTTTTTAAAAAAATTAGATTTTATTTAGGTTTTTTAAAAATTTTTTAGAATTTTTAAATAATATTTAAAATAGAAAAATAAATTCAGAAAATTCCTTAATTAAATCTATTTAATTTTTTGAATTAAGAAAGGAAATGTTGGATTTAAATAAATACTTTTATTTATTTTTTTTAAATCTAATTTTCGGGAGAAAATCAGGATTTTCCCGATTTTCGCCGCCAAGCCGTTCGGCTGCGCCACGGAGATCTGCCGGAGCAGCCCGTCCAAAGGCTCCAGCAGCCTCCGGCGAAGATTCCGGCGACGCCGGAGGCTTCCAACGATGTCGCCAGAGACCCGCAGTGTCTTCGACTCGCGGATCTATCCGCCGAAGATGGAGGAGCCGGCGTCCAGCTCCACCACCGTCCGGCGAGGCTTCC
This sequence comes from Boesenbergia rotunda, assembly GCA_024364735.1. Classification (NCBI taxonomy): domain Eukaryota; kingdom Viridiplantae; phylum Streptophyta; class Magnoliopsida; order Zingiberales; family Zingiberaceae; genus Boesenbergia; species Boesenbergia rotunda. The sequence continues at coordinate 360,720 of JAGFNQ010001089.1, forward strand.
GGCGACGCCGGAGGCTTCCGACGACGCCGGGAAGTCCTGCAATGCCTCCGGCGAAGCTGCGGAGATCGTTTGATCATACCTGTCGCCGCCAATTATAAGCGAAAAAACGTAACAGGCTGGTGCCGTGAAATACGCTGTCGCCATGCGACTCGCCGCTAAACACTGAAACGCTTGGCCTCCTCGAGCCGGTTTCGACGTAGCAGTGAAACAAAACCGTTTCGCCAGTTTCGCTCGAAACCACTCGGCACCCAAAACCCTGCATCTTAACAATAAATATAAATAGCTCAGCTAACGGTTGGTACAACCACGCAGTTAATAGTAATTATAATAACTCCGTGAAATAATGCTACAAACTGAAGGTCCATAGAAACAACCACAAGTCCACTATTAAATAAAATAATGACATGTCCACCGAAATAATTACAAGTCTAGTAAAAAAATATGAAATAATCACTGACGCTAAGAGACTGGCAGATGGTCCTTTCCTGGCAAGACGAGCCGCAACTATCAACTACCTGAAATAAAAAGAAAGGCAAGAGGTGGTGAGTCCGGGTAGACTCTGCCGGTATAAGGATAGATAAACGCATGGTAATAAACAGGATATATCAAGTAGAAAGAACAATAATATACAGTCTCCGGAATATAGAGCATAAATCATCTACAACATCTATATGCATAAACATATATGACATCCATATAACATGCAGGGTCATGATCAGAAAATCTCCATAATACATCAATAAGTTGCTCGTACTACTGAGCAAATCCAGTCATATACAAGTGCAAATTATAATCCATATATGCATGTCAATCAAATGCAACAAATCATAACTCAAACAAATACAGCAACCACAAGCAAAATGCACAATGCATAATGTGCACATAATGCAATGACCTGATCTATACACACTTTAACTACCGCTTCATTGGATAGTCGAGTGGACAAGATACAAGCGCCTAGCACCTGTAGCTATGCAGAAAAGCCCAACAGCCTATGACTATAAAACCCCAAAAGCACCGATGGAGACCCCTAGCACCTGGGGGTATCAACTGTCTACACACAACTCTAGCTGAGCGTGACACAACAGAAAATATGACCGACGACCCATCTCAACTACAAGGGAGCCAGTGGTCATAGCATGCAAACGACGCAAGGATGGTGCATGTCACTAATATGCACAACCTCAACCAAGACAACAACCAAGCAACAAACATGATACACATGTATCCAATCAAAATTATAATAAATAAACATGCAACTAATCTACTGGATAGGGTATATCTAATGTCAACCACACCCTAGATAAGTCACATGATGACTTTAAAGTACTCGCATACAAGCGGTACTCTTTAGATCAGAAAACAAGAGTTGAGACTGTATAACTGAAAACTTTGATTATCACTAAAAGGTCAAGCAAAGAAAAGTATCAAGCAAGGAAAAACAAGTAAAATTGAGTAAGATAAAGTAGCCTACTCAAATTAGGTTTAGAACCCTACCGATACGCTACTTGGCAGTGGGTTTTTGCCTTCCCAGGATTCGAACTCTAGACCTCCAGGCTAAGTACTAAAGTTCCTGAATCCTGTACCAAGTGAGCTACCGTAGGTCGCCGGCCTAGAGGGTTGCCTGCGGACCATAGAGGCGGGCCGCTACATAAAAAGGCGCCTTTTTTTGTAGCGGCCCGCCTCTATGGTCCCCGCAGGCAACCCTCTAGCCGGCGATCTCGGCCTCTATGTCCCCGCAGGCAACCCTCTAGGCCGAGACCCTACGGGTCTTCCCACCCTGGCAGTGGTTTTGCCTTCCCCAGGATCGAACCCTTGACTTCCAGACAGTACATATTCCTGAATCCTGGTACCAAGTGGCTGCAGCTCATTTGTACAGGATTCAGGAATTATTGTACTTGTCCTGAAGTCAAGGTTCGAATCCTGGGAAGGCAAAAACCACTGCCAGGGTGGGAAGACCGTAGGGTCTCGGCCTAGAGGTTGCCTGCGGACCATAGAGCCGAGATCGCCTTTTTTTTGTAGCGGCCCGCCTCTATGGTCCCGCAAGCAACCCTCTAGGCCGCGACCCTACGTCTTCCACCCCTGCAGTGGATTTTTGCCTTCTCCAGGATCGAACCCTGACCTCCAGGACAAGTACAATATTCCTGAATCTGGTATAGCTCACTTGGTACCAGGATTCAGACTATTGTATAGCTCATTGTACCAGATTCAGAACTATTGTACTTTCCTGGATAACAAGCATTAAGATAAAAGAATCTACAAAACCAAGAAAGAAGTACTCGCCTTATATGTAGACTGTGCTAATTGTCTTCAAGTCGTATCAGGACACACGCGTTGTCCAACTGCTCGTATTAGTTCAAGGGCCTATATCAGCATATATTATTTAGCTACTTACATATAAAACAAATAGCCAAATAAAATCCCCAAGTCAAATTAAGGTAACCATACTAGGACACAATCATTGATTAACCCCCAATTAATCCAACTCATTGATTACGTTAGGTTTAGTCATATCCCCAAACCTAAACTTCACCTGGTCAATAAAATCCAGATTGAACCAATCATCAATTCATATTAATCAATCCCATAATCCTCTAACAATTATAATGTAATCATTTTAATATGACATCATCAAGATTAAATTTTCTCCTCTATATTCTCCATCAACTATCAACCACTAATGGCCAATTAATCCATCTCATCTAACAATCTGATTTTAATTAATATGACCTAATCAAGATTTACAATCCAATTTAACATAACCTTCATTAATCCAACATGACCAAATGGAGAATACATCAATATCATGATCAACCCTATCTCGATTGATACATTATCCTACAATTCAGTTATGCTACAACTTCATCCACACGTATAGGCTTCAATTCCAGCCTCCAATGTAGCACCCTAGATCAGAACTACAGCTAACCCTAAACCAAAACAAAATAGTTCTCAATTGAATTGATCCACAATTAATTCCCCATCCCAAAACATTCCACAACAAATGAATCGATCCAAACAACCATTTCACTAAAAGTGAACACCAATAAAACCCATCATACCTGGGTTGCGACTATGGATCATGTTGGCACTTGATCGTATGACTAAAGGGGGTGAATAGTCAATCACCTACTTATCATATTCTCTTCCTACATGTGTTAGTTGCGCAAGCGGAATAATATAAACTAAAACTAATAACTAGAAGAGACACACCTATTTACGTGATTCGGAAATAAAGCTCCTACTCCAGACAGTCTGTAAGGTGGATGATCCTGATCCGTTGATGGATGATTCCCCGAAAAGCCTCCGGCTAGCTAATGTCTTTCCTTGTGGGTGGAGAAACTTCACCACAACCCGCATAAGACCAATGAGCCACAAGTCGACTGGCTCTAACCAAGACCAATTCGTCAACCCTAACCATCCAAACCGAGCTCCCTTAAATAGAGATCGTGGCTAAATTAGCCGTTACCAGTCGACTGGTGCTCCACTCGAATTCGAACGTTACAGTTCAACGTTCGAATTCCAGCTGACACCAGTCGTCTACACAGAAGATCAGTCGACTGATCTTTCTGTGACCTCTACCAGTCGACTGATCCCACATCAATCGACTGACAACTTTGAGTATCTCAAAGGTCAAGCAGCAAGTATCAAGCAAGAAAACCAAAGGTAGATAATGTATAATCTTACTGTTATTCATAAAATAAGTCATGCATAGAAACCTAACAATATCTATAGAGATAAGTCAGAAGGTACCCGTCTTACATGTAGATCATATCAGAATAGATCTCATATTCAAATGCTAGTCTCGAATCGCCCTGTACGAATAAGTATAATTTAGCTATTAATAATATTCAACAAGTAGCTAAAATAAATCCCAAAATCAACTAGGATGAACCCCTAATCGTTTCATCATTAATTAATCTTTGTTAATGACCATTTCCATTTAATCTCAATTCCTTGCTTAAACTTGAACCAACACCTCATTAATCCTAATCAAACCCATCTCAAGATTTAGATTAGGTCCAGCCCCAATTCCCACACCAATTGGTAATAAAATTAGGGAACCCTAAACATGAATCAACCTTGATACGTCTCCTCACAAAAAATCAATCCAATTATTTAATCTCAACTAACAATATGTTTCTAATTAACGTGACCAAATCAATAATACTCAATTCTCCTCCCATCCTCGGTGACTCTATATATACAATTAAACATAGAGAAGCGTGAAGAAAGTATACATTCATTCACCATTCTACAGCTTATAACTACACTGTTCTTATCCCAAATAAATCACCCAAGCCAACCATCACATTCAGATCCCCCTCTTCTTAGCTAGAAATGAACTAGATCAACAAAGCTAGGTAAAGGAATTTGTTACCTTTTGATCTCTTCTAGGCGAATCCACATTGCCCCTCCTGTATAGACACAACCACAAGTAACAGAAAGCCAACGATAGATTGGAAAACAACCAATCGAAAAGGGGCGATATAGGGCTCTCACCGGATTGGCGACGTTGCTGCTTGTACCTCACCCAAAGGAATTAAGCCAAGGCAAAGTGTGACAAAGAATCAGAGCTAAGGTTCGGAGAAGGGTTCTGCTGGACCGAAAGAGGAAGATTGATGGTGTTCTCAACCGGCTAACAGCTGCGGCACCGTGCTCCCGATCTTGCGCAGCAGGGGTGGCGACGATGGGGAATAGGATGGTACGGGACGGTGGCGTGCTCTCCCCTCTCCCATCGGCCGGCGACAGTGAGTCGGGGCGGTGCGGCACAGTGGGATCACGAGAGAGGAAGAGAAGTTTGGATCGGGGATTTGGGGCTTCGGCGAAAACCGCAAGAGGAGTTTAAGCAGCGGGAGTTTTACACTTAAACCCCTACACCTTGGTTAATTACCACCTCGCCCCTAATTTCGATTCCTATTTCCCTTCAACCCCCTCATAGTTAGGTTTTTTTAAGCCTTAACCCTCCAAACTTCTTGATGATCCCACCTTGACCTCGATCTAAGATCCGGAAACCCCCAGACCTTTCCGAAATTTCCCAAAAATTTCTGGATCAATTTCTGAATTATCGTATTTAACAACATGACTTGGCATGTAAATCATCAAATAGAAGAGGGGCATCCATCATATGCAGAGACGTGAAAAAATTTTGATAGAGCATACCCTAAATTTGCGAAGGAGACTCAAAATATTAGGTTAGGTGTTTGTGTTGATGAATTTGCTCCATTTGACAAATCAAGAAGAATTATTCCTGTTGGTTAGTTATCTTAGCTCCGTATAATCATTTAGTTGGGACATGCATGAAAACATCATATATGTTTTTAACATTGGTCGTGCATGATCAATAAAATTCGAAGAAGTTACTAAATTTTTATATGCAACCACTTATTGCAAAGCTGAAACAACTATAGGATGATGGTTTTCCTACATATGATATTCATACTAATCAGATATTTGTAATGAAGGTTGCTTTTCTTCGAACCATTAATAACTTTCTGGCTTATGATATGCTATCGAAATGGGGTACCATTGGGATCTTCAAATGTCCAATGTGTATAGAGATCAAAGTCAATCCAATTGAAACATGAGAAGAGCCGAGTTATTTTAATTGTTATAGATAATTTTTACCACCAAATTATAATTTCAAAAGAAATAAAGATACAAATTCACTAAGAATTGAATTGAAAGAACACATCGCCATTGAGATTAATAGGTGAACAGGTTTGGTATAGAGTGCCTAACTGTCCATTTGTTATTGAAGAGCTATATGATACAACATATGAATATGGGCGTACACATAAATGGACTAACCAGAGTATATTTTGAGATTTACCATATTGGAAGAGTTATTTGATTCATCATACTCTCGATGTAATGCATATTGAGAAAAATATTTTTGATAATATGATAAATATAGTATAACTTTTGCATCATATTATTTTGAGTCTCACATTCAGAGCAAAAGGCGGAGAGCGGGAATAAATGATGAGGGTCCTATTAATCCCAATTTGAACTCATTCTCAATTTTTAACTACCTTGGTCTACCAAGTTGACCATGTAAGTAGAGATACTTAACTAGTCAAGAATGACGGACAACCCAAACATATAGTTTATTGAATTGCCTAGAAGTATCGCCCGACTTAGTATATATTTCCTATTTTTTGTATTTCTTATGTAGTAAATTATTTGTGTTATAATTTTATTTTATCGTAGGATTTTTCAAAACTTATATTCTGAAATGTCAACACAAGAGTTTGATCACTTCTGCGAAGAAGAAATTGCACTATGGTTCAAATCATATATAAGTAGACAATCTAAAATTGGTTTACACATATGTAGACTTTTAAGAATATTTATTTGGCTTTTGGTTCATGATAATCAAGCTCACCTTGAGTAAGAACTGTTATTCTATCTGTCATGGGGTCCCAATGTATTGGTACGCACTTGGCCAGTATATTTCATAAATTGATATAATTTTCATACTCAAGAATATGGAATGAGGAAGGCTACAATGAATAGGGGGGTTTGTTGGTGTAATCTTCGCTAAGTCAGGGTTAACCTAGTTTGACTAGGCTCGGGTGAGCTTGAATTTCGATGTTTGACAATGATGTTTAAACATTGTATGAGTCAAATGGGTCAAAGTTGACTAGAGACTTAACTGATGAAGTCCAAGTGGATCGGGAAGATTGCGCGTTGACACGGATAAAGTTCTAGTAGGACTAGGCATACCTAGTTGAGAACTAGATGAAGTCCAGGTGGATCGGGGAGATCGCACACTGGCACGAAAAAAGTCCTAGTGGGACTAGGCAGATTTAGTTGGGATTATGTGAAGTCCAAATGGATCAGAGATATCTCACGTTGGCAAAGGGAAGCCCTAGTGGGACTAGGTGAAGTCCAAGTAAATTTGGGAGATCTCACGTTGGCGAGGTGGAAGTCTACCGAGAGACTAGACCTAACTCAAGGGTTAGGCAAACTTAGTTGGGAACTGGTTAAGTCTAAGTTGGGAACTTGGCATGAGAAAAGTCCTAATTGAGAACTAGGCAGAGGAAAGTTCAAGTCGATCAAAGGTTTGATCAGACACTTGGTAAGAAAGTCTTAACAGGTCATAGTTGACCGAGGTTAGGTACGAAAACCCTAGACTTGTGCACACAAGTTAGGGTTAGGCCAATCAATTAGGTAATCAATTGGCGCTGGTTTCTGGAGAATAGAAGCCTTCTTAATCGATTGAGTGATCGATTGGGAGAGTTGTGTCACGAGAACAAAAATAGGCTGAATCAATAGGGTAATCAATTTAGTATACTCTTAATCGATTGGGCAATCGATTAAGGAAGACTGTAATCGATTGGTCAATCGATTATAGTTGTATTGCACGAGAGCACAAAAAAGTGTTGAATGATTCAGCAATCGATTAAGCTTCAAAAATTAGTCATTGAACGACTAGATTTGATGTGGTAATTGATTGGGTAATCGATTAAGGAAACCCTAGGTCATAGGTATATAAGGTTTTCACACAGGTTTGAAGTGCTTCTCTTCGAAGCTCTTCTTCTCCTTCATCGTCATTTTGAGTGAGGCCTTGGAGCATAGTGTTGCTGTATTTCCAAGGATCAAGAGATGATTCTAAGCTAGAAGAAAGCAAGAAAAGCAAAGAGAGCTTATAAGAGGTTTCTTGTAAATCTTGTAAGATTTCATTTGTTATTTTGCTTCTTCTTGAGTGTATTTCTTCTTGTAAGCTTGTTAGATGTTTCTCCACCTCAAGAAGGAGATCTTTCATAGTGGATTGAAAGAGTGAGGAGAGTTGACCCTTCGATTAGTCACCTCAAGGAGGTGGATACCAAATAAATTTAAGGTGTTAGCATTGCTCAAGTTTCCGCAACGACAAATCTTCATCAAGCAAAGATCGGAACTAATCACCCCTAGCTTGCCTACAGGTCCTAATAGGATTTGTTTTCAATCATCCAATGATGGAAGTGAAAGTAATATTTTTATAGTTTGCTGAATAAAATTATAGAAGTAAAATATCCTGGCCTAAAAAAGCAAGTTATCTTATTTATGTGTCGTTGGTTTAACCCTTTTTAATGTTACGAGATCCTGGTAGAGTAGTGATAAATGTGGATGTAAGTGAAATTTATGAGAGTAATGATGAGGATGAGGATGCTAATGACAATGAGGATTTTGATTTTTGATGATGAGTAAGTCTTTTTTATATTAATATAATAAAAATATGATACTCTATTTTCATATATAATAATATTTTATTCATGAATAAATTTAATTTTAATCTGTAAATTTATAAAACATTTAGATCAATTAGTTGTTTAAGCCTGAATGATAATATCTATTCCATCTGACATTATGAAAAAAGTGCAACTCTTGCCTAAAACTTACATCTAATGAAAAGGAGTGTACCGACTAATTAGAGGTCTAACGATATTATTGTGCCACTAATACTCGACTACCTAAAGGGCGTTGTCAACTAATTAAAGAGTCATGATCCATGTCATTATCTCATTATTCCACTGTGCCAACCTACAAACAATTTGATGAGATCAACCCAGAGGAGAGAAATCTACAATGTAGGTATTTTGGAGATTTTTTTATCATTTTGAATGCATGAGTGGACTCCAATACTCTCCTAAAGTATATTTATCTATTCATATTTTTGAATAATCAAGAAATAGTTAGGTAAGACTTCTAGCAAAAAAATTTATTTGGTCAATTTAGAAAACAAATGGACCCAATTTAGAATATTTATGTGGTCAATTTTTCTATTCGTTTATGTTTTCAGAATAAAAAAAAGACTCAATAATGATCAGATAAATTTTAGTCAAAATTATTACATCATTATTTTTGGAGTATTTTGGTCATTATAGTATTTACATCTTAATGTCATCCTAAAATGCATCTCTCTATTTAGATTAATAAAGAAGACTCAAACATGGTCATGTTCTTGTTTTAACCAAGATTATTATATACATTAGATTTAGGTTTGTTTTTTCAATTTGAGGGTATGGATAAACTCTAAATGTCCTAGATTTATTCATATCCAATAAAGACTTAGAAATAGTCATCAAAGTTGTTTTAAGTTAAAATTATAACTTTTGAATCGATTAATTTGGAGGTGACAGTTTCAGTTCCACGAAAGTTTTCAAAATTGACCACTAGGATAAATTGAGAAGTACTCACGAAGACTCATCCAACCGATTAGCGTTCTTAGGTTTGTCATCTTATTGAGAGTAAAATTCTTGTAATGCACCACAGCTGAACTTAAAATCTTAGATACCTAATTAACCATTTAAATAACGTAACCGCTGCACTATAATCCGGGAGATACCCCCTTTCTACCATTGATCAATGAGAGATCCAATTTGAATTGAAGGATTATTCATTTTCCATCCTTATAAAATCATTCCTGGTTTTCCTATCCAAGTTACTTCAAACTTAAATAACTTTTCTCCTATTGAATGCATTTCTTTATTATTTTTCTCTAAAGAGTCTTAAAGTGTTGAAGATTCTTCGGTTCTTAAATTTTCAGTATTTCTATTTCAAAACGGAAGTGGTTGCGAATTGAGAGAACGATTACTAATAATGACAAAAAATGTTATCTTAATAAGAAAGTGCAACAACTAATTAAAAGTCTAACGATATTATTGTGCCATTAGTATATGTCACAGATATCTAATCCTAAAGGATATGTTATACCTAAAGAGATTCGCCAACTAATTAGAGAGTCATGATCCATGTCATTATTCCACCGTGCCAAGCTACCAACAATTTGATGAGAACAAATTCAAAAGGAGACAAAGCTACATCTACATTAACAATTATTACTATGAAGATGACTTTAACATAATTCGAGAATATGATAATGAAGTAGTCAACTCTAATCGTCCTCCAATAGTAGGCACCATCCTCAAATTATATGATCAGCTTCAACCGAATTATCTAAAATAATTGATAATTTTTTTAAAAAAATGAATTTTCGAAATAATCCAACCAAACTTTTAAATTCGATCAATTCTCGATCAGTTGATTTAGGTGTTAATTGGAGAAAACTCCCTAATCCCAAACTGATTTGTCATTACTTCCTATAGAACTGCATTCACTCGCCTGGATTGAATCACAAACGGAAAACCGTAACATTGGTTTAGTTAACATTTTTTGATTTAGTTTTAATTTGATTTGAGATAAAATTGGAATATATCAAAACCTGTGTACTTTATAAAAGTAAAAAACTCAGTGTTTGCTTGAAAGATCAGATAGTTCTGAGCTCGGCTCTAATTTAAGACTTGTATGCCTCGGCTGACCTGGCCCATGTGTAGCTCTTGATGTGTGTGGATATCAACATATAAATATTCAATTTATACTCAATTTTTCAATATACTTTATAATTCTATTATTGACAAATATATCTGATATATTTTACTTCTAATAAAATTAATTGTATCTAAATTTTTAATCCAATATTTTAAATTATTTTCTTTAAACTAATTTTTTCAAATACTTTACGATTGATTAATCTGAATTTGATATTTTATTTATATTTATATAAAAATATTTATATAACCGATTAAATCGTTTGTAATCCCAGGTTAAACTCTGAACTTTGCTCGAGGTTGCAATTAAACCGGCCAATTTCAGTTGCTTCTAACATTTTGCTTGATTAGTACAAATTGGTTTGGTTTCCAAAATATTGATTGAAGGGGCTATTTAATTGTGGATCATCTCCATCACAGTCAAAGTCTTTCTACAGGGCAGTGTCGAGTAACAAGGACAAGGAACAAGGGGAGGTGCATCCCATGAGGGATTTCAGGTGGGTGTGGGGCTCCCTGCAAAAGCCCCATGCGTGCACCTTGGAATCAATTGAGATATACAAAACAGAACAGATAGGGATGGAACAACAACTTAATTAACTAGTAGCACAATAGAAGAGGTGGTATTTAAAGATCTATGAGTCTTCGCGCTTATGAATTGAATGTTTTGTTTAATTGATGCAATTAGGAAATTTCAGTTGTTTATTTTTGGCTTCAAGACCTGAAAGATCAGTTCCAACTCCGAGACAACTAACTTCATCAAAACACACTTGAGCAACCAATACCAGAAGTATTTCTTTCAAGTTCGCACAGTATCTTACTTATTGAATGCACCTCATGTTCCAAAAATCTAGTAGAAAAAGATATGATGATGATAGTGATAATGATGCCGTTTATATCCGACACTACCTTCACAAATTTCTATTGTATCATCTAGTCATCGTGTTAGACGAAGAAAATTGGACTGAAGGTGCCAAGGAGCAAAGAATTAGTCGTCATTTAGATTTCAGATAGACAAAGACTAGAGATAAGACAGAAATGGTTGAACCAACGGGAACTATTAAATCCAATCACTGAATTAACAAAACATATATAGTGCGTGAGTGGACCAATATACGATGGATATGTCCAAATTCATGAACCTGAGAGAATTTGGTTTCTTTTTTGGTAAGAAGAAGATAAGCTCAGCCATGGTGGTCTTCCACTGTTGTCTTTTCATCAGAGCAAGGCCAGGTGGGACGCAGCAGCCCATGCGGCTGTGCCTCCTCTCTCTCTCTCTCTCTCCCTCTCCGAGAACAAAACAAAAATGCAGAGCCTGATTGCATGAGATGATCAAGCACAAAATGAAAGAAAGACAATTTATTAAATTACTTTGCAAACTTTCCGTCATATCTAAATTGGGTATCCAAGTTTTATATTTATCAAAACATGTACATATTTTCAATTATATCCTTGCTTCGCCAACAACCGATGTCCTTCACTTGACTGCTATGTATTTATGTGTTTGTGTCAAATTATCTTTAAATTGTAAAGATTTTAAATATTCACATCTTTCAATTTAGAATGTGGAATTCTGAGGACATGATTACACTCGAGAAAATGCAAGAAATGCAACGAATTTGATTTGAAGTGTTTATAAGGTGTTTAAGGCCATCAACGATATTTGTCCAAAAACTCATTGATGGACCTATAGTGTACAGAATTTCAAAAGTTTTTGCATTGTCTAAATTGGGGAAGTCCTAAAAATACTTTGGTAATGATGATGAGTGAGTATGACAAATATAAGTCCTCTAATGAGTTTGTGTCGAATTATGCCAAAGTTATAAAAACTTAAAAAATTCACAACTTCAATGTAGGCTATGGAATGCAAGTATGAGGCTGTGGTTATAGTTAGGAAGATGTAAAGAGTACAACGAACTCGTAGATGGACCGTGTCTATAATTTTAAAAGCTTGACATGGTTTGAACCAAGAGAATCATAAGAACTTTTTGATGATGTTGGTGAATGAGTATAACAACCCTAGGTCCTCTAATGAACTTATGTTAATTTGTCTCAAAGCTATGAAAATTTCAAGAACTCACAACTCTTAATTGGCTATGGAATCCATATCTATAGCATGATTATACCAACAAAGATGCAAAGAGTGCAACGAATTTGTTTGAAGTGTTTATAAGGTGCCTAAGACCATCAGCAAGCTTTGACCAAAAACTCATTGATAGACCTATAGTATCCTGAATTTTAAAAGTTTGATATTGTCTAATCAAGAAAGTCCTAGGAATTCTTTGATAGTATTGGTGAGTGAGTATGACAAACCTGGGTCTTCTTCTGATGTAAAGATTTTAAAAAACCATAGTTTTGAATAAGTTGTGGAATCCAGGTCTAAGGGTATAGTTATACTTAGAAAAATGCAAAGAGTGCAATGAATTTAGTTTGAAGTGTTTATAAAGTGCTTAAGACCATCACCAAAACTCGTTGATGGACCTATAGTATTGGAATTTTAAAAGCTTAATATGGTCTGAATCATGGGTGTCCTAAGAACTCTTTGATGATGTTGGTGAGTGAGTATGCTTAGGTTCTCTAATGAGTTTGTGCTAAATTATATGAGGGTTGTGAAAATTTAAAAACCCCACAATTTAAACTATAAAATCTAGCTCTGATAGCATAGTTAAACTTAGGAAGATGCAAGAAATGCAAAGAACTTAGTTTAAAGTGTTTATGAGGTACCTAAGGTCATTAGCGAGTTTTGGCCAAAACTCAATGGACCTACCGTGTCTATAATTTCAAAAGTTTGACATGGTCTAAACCTAGAGAGTCCTAGGAATCCTTTATTAGTGTTTGTGAGTGAGTATGATAAGCCTAAATCCTTTAATAAGCTTGTGCCAAATTGTCTCAAGGCCATGAAAATTTTCAAAAATCTATAACTCTCAATTTAGATTGTGAAATATAGGTATGACGACATGGTTACACTCCAGGAGTTTTATTAGTGTAATAGTCCTAGTTTGAAGTGATTCCGAGATTCTCATGACTTTAGAGACCTCAAAGATACTTAAAACCAAGTTCATTGCATTCATTGCAACTTCTTGGGGCATTCATGCTCTCATATATGGATTGAGATATTAAATTTAGGACACTTCAAACTACGTTCATTGCACTCTTTATAATTATAATTTTTTTAATAGTCAACTGGCACCGTCAATTAAAGTCCACAAATGGAACATAAAAGGTTTAGGAATTGACTAGGCAGTCGATTGTCTATATACCATCAATGATTTTTGTGGCTAGCGAAAGAGGGGTATAATAGAAAATAAATATATATTTTGATATATATAAAATTTGGATATGTAATTTGAATATCAAAGAAGGTTGATCACACTGTTTAAAAAATTACCGAAAAAGGAATTATCACATGTTGGAACTTACCTCCATTATGCTTTGTTGATTGATTAATTCTTTCTTTGTTTCTTTCTTTTTTGTTTTTTCTATTGGTGTCTTTGTTTCTGTGCCATGCGTGGATTGGTTTAGAGGAAGGCCATGTCAGTACAGCAAGGACAACAACCAGGCATTTCCTCCTCAGAAACGGAAGTAAACATCAATACTGCACGCCTCCCCATGCCTTCCTGTCTGCTTCAATTCTTCATATTAATTCTTATCGAAAGTCAAGTTTATTTAGTGCATTGAATAAACTATGTTTGTTTCACCATTAAAACTCAATCTGTTTAACGCCTCATTTTCATTTAAGAATACTTTTTTAGATTACAAAACTCCTTAAACTTAAAATGTTAAGAGTATGAAGTATGAACAGTTTGACAATTTGCAAAATATATGACTAATTCTACATCAGATATGAAGGCATGAGTTCTGTGGACTTTGGATTCTTTCTAGTGTTCCAATGACTAGATCAACAAACAAACAATATAATGCCTCCATAGCTATCTATCTACTTTCACATATTTAATAATCAAGTCAAGTACAGAATGCATAAGCAATTCACATATATGTCAAGACAACTGTTAATGATCACAAAAGTTTAGGGAACATGTCATGGCAGCTTTAGCTGTCTTTGATTCTTTGGGAAGAACATAGTGCTCCATGTTTTTTTGAATGGAAATAGAGTAGGTGGGTCATCTCATCTTATTTGATTATATATTGTTTTTAATGTCATTGTCTGAGCATCTTTTCCCCATCATAAATACTTCAAGTGCACGAGGTCAAGGGAGTCAGATTTGGCTGAAGCCCACTCAAATATTCTGGTGAAACTCCATGAGCAGAATCTTTGCATCTTTCCTTTGTCTTGGCAGATTTGGGCATTAAGATCTTGTAAGTTGAAAGGAAAGAAACGAGGAGAATTCACTTCAAACTTTCTGAAGGTCGGTGACGAATCCTATTCCCTTCCACTATATTTTTCAGCTATCATGATTTTTTTTTTCTTTTTGAAAGAATAAGAATTTATCTGAAATCTTCAGTGAATAGATAGAGGCACTTCACCCTCTTGCAAAGGATTTTTTTTTTTTTGCTTCTTTGTTGGACATGCATTCATATAAACTTTTTAAGCCCTTCAAATTCTTGAAGTGAGATTCTTTTCAACCTTATTGATATTCCTCATGTATGGAACAATAACTGATTCTTATAGCCAGGTCCAAACAAGAAAAGCCAACTTTCAGATTTCTTTTAGCTATTGCACAACTGACCAGGAGATTGATGTAGCTACGCTGTGTAATCCCACAATTTATGGAAAGTATAACATTATGTTGCTTATCATGCTAATATGAGACTAGAAATAACTTCACTTACCAATAGGCAACCAATAAGCTGATGTATGTATCATCTGTTCACTTCTTGTGTATAAGATGCAATGTAAATGTTTGATCGAAAGCAAAGAGAGAGAGAGAGAGCTCCTATGCTATTGCGTTAAGCAACCATTGTCGTTCTTTATCGCAAGCTTTGACAGTGGATAATAGGATGCAAAAATCACTGATATAAACTATTTTAGCACGGAACCTTTGTCCTTGTTGAATTGGAATGGAATTGAATGCAATTTTATCATTGTTTTTTTTTAATTTCTTTCTGTGGTAAATTTTCCCTTTTTCAGATCGCCTGCATAATATTATTTGTCTGGGAGCTCGAGATATGAAACAATATGACAGAGAATGCATGAAGATTGCCATGTTAAAGCAGGAAGAAATCTTTAGATTTCAGGTAGCACTCTACACCTCCCCCTCTTCTTTGATCTAGCTACAATGAACAAGATTTCCATTCTTGAGCCAGGTCCATGAACTCCATCGTCTGTACAATATCCAGAAACTGTTGATGAGAGAAATGAAGAAGGCTGACATGAAAAGGCAAAGGTATACACCAACTGACGGAGAATTAAGGGATGAAAAAGGCACAAACAGCAAGTGTGATGACTACTCAGACTGGAGGAAGCAGCCTGGCCACCTGATTGTCCTTGCACTCTCAGCAGAGGAGTACATAGAGCGACACAAAGGAGAAGTCACCCTCACCATGGAAGAGAGTAGTGACTTGGAGCTGAAACTTGCCACTGGAAGCAACAGAAGTACTCCGTCAAATAAAAATGACACACGATTCACTTATGATTCAGGTTCCAGCTTTTCTTCAAATGATTCCGAGTTCAAGAAACAAGTATTCACAGGGCTGAGAAACGATAGAAAAGGCGGGCGCGATATCGAAAAACAAATGAGGAAGGAGGAGGTAAAGCAACCTCATTGGCTCTTTCCATGTTCCAAACAGGACATGATGGTTTCTTTTGGATTGTGATGGTACTGCTAGATTGTAAGCACACAATCTCACTGAATCCCACAACTGGCATCTCAGTTTGAGATGAATGAAGAACATGGACAAGTGTTTTTCCCTTTGTTTTTTTTTTACTGAAAAAGAAACAGAATTTAACAGTGATCATAAATTCGTGTTACAAAAGAAGATGTAAATTTATGGCAATGTCGACGGCATATCCGTGGTGGCCTTGCCATCGCATGGCCAGAGGATGGACACGCCCATCATCGCGCTCTTGCCGACAGCAGTTGCCATCGTTATCCACAGCGACGCTGCATCCACTGGCGTTTCTTCCAGGCAATAGATATTATTAAAGCGCCATCGATTCCCACCCACACATTCTCGACTGTAGGATTTCTCAGATATCTACCACTTCAACTGCTTAAATAGCAACCCCCACCCATCTCCCTTCTTCGCCAACGGCTCCGGTAGTTAGTCCTCATGGATTCTTTTTTCAGCAAGCTTCCTGCTTTCGCTTCCGGCGGCTCCGACAGCAGCGGCGCCGACAAGACCGGCTCCGGAGACTCCCATGGGCACCAGCAGAAGGACCCGACCGAGCTCTTCTCCAGCGCCAAAGTGGTGGCGGACGCGGCCAAGTCCACCTTCAGCGGCGCCGCTGACAAGGTCGACAAGTCTGCCGCCGCCGGAGCGGCCTCCGACTTGCTCGGCGCTGTGTCTCACTACACTAAGATCGAGGAAAGCAGTTATGGGCAGTACGTGGAGCAGGCGGAGACGTATCTGGAGCAGTACCGCACCCCCGGTGGTTCAGCTGCTGCCGCCGCCGCTCCGGAGACGGAGAAATCAGCGGCGAAAGTAGAGGAAGCAGCGGAAAAGACAGAAGAAGCAGGGGCGAAAGCAGAGGAAGAAGAGGCAGAGAAAGCTCCTCCGGCAGATGATGACTCCGGCAAAGCTCAATCGGGCGGAGGTGGCTTGGAAGGATATGTCAACTTGGCTCAGAATTTCTTGAAGTGATTGCGATGATGATTAGATGCGGTGTTTGTTGTTTATTATGAATAAAAACATGTTTGAAGTCGATCGCTTGTGTTTTGTGATAAAAGTTGATGTGATTCTCGCTTTGAATGTATCTACTCTGTTAATGGCGATGTAATAATGGATATGGTTTTTGGTGTGTATTTTTTTTTTTTTTTTGTGATTACTCCGTAACCTTCTATTCTAATAATAGTTGAAACCTTTTAATAAATTTTGAGCTGTTTTGTTTCCCAAAAACGAAAAAATTCGTCGCCTGAGAGATTCGAACTCTCGCGGGGAGTCCCCATGTACTTAGCAGGCACACGCCTTAACCACTCGGCCAAAGCGACTAACGATTCTTAATTTATTATAAATAATTTTAATGTATCATATCTCTGCTTCTATTCAGTAACTATATACGAATTATCTTTGACATGAACATGAATATTTAATTATAATTAATTTATGCATTCATTTTTATTTTATATTCAATTTATCATGTTACTCATTTTAATTACCATTAATTAAACAATACTTAAAGTTTCAACTTCTCAAAGAAACAATTAAAACCTATCTAAAAAAAATTAATTAGGGTAGATAACATCGAGATGATTGATTCTGTCTTATAAAAAATTTTATTGGCCGCTAAAATAAATTGAATAGTATTCATGATGAGCGATTAAAAATCTAACATCTTTTACACGTTATATTTGAAATAAAATTTTTTATAAAATTTATCATAATTCAAGATCAATTCATAAAATATTTAAAAAATAATTACTCGTTCCTCCGGGGTATAATCCTGGGAGCAGATCCTCTGGTCCGCATTTTTACGGATACGGACCAGGAGATGGTCCACTCTCAATTGCGGCCGGATCTTGATCGTGATCCGGACGCAATTTATTACAATCTCTTGTAGCGTTAATCGTGCACCCCAGGTTATAATTTAGATTTGAACGGATGGCCGGAGGCCACCCGATGCCCTAAACCCTAAATTCTAAACCCTAAATCCTAAATCATTCATCGTGACTTTCGGGTGGATTCCGGCCATCCGTCCGAACTCAAACTATAACCTGGGAGGCACGGTGAACCCTAGAAAGAATTGTAATAAATTACGACCGGATCGTGATCACGATCCGACCACAATTAAGAGTGGATCATCCCTGATCCATAAAAATACGGACCAGAGAATCTGAGCTGTATAATCCCGAGTTGGAATAAATACACGAGAGGTGACCATAAGGACGAGTGGACATCAAATCAATGCATATCACTAATGCTTTAATCGGGATAAAAAAGCTAATGCTTAAATCTTTCAACCCTACTACGTTTGAATAAGGAGTGCATTTAAAATTTCAAATTTTCCAAAAAAGCACATCATATCTGAAAAAATGTATTTAACTTCAATATTTTTTTACCTTTAAATACTTAATTAAAGTAAAATAATTAATTTCTTCATCTTAAACCAAACAAAACTGAACCGAATATCAAATTAAAGAATTTAATACAAAAGTCATGGATAACCCTAATTAACTCAATTTTTAAAATAAATCATTAAACTCATAATTATCTCTTAAATTTATCCATATTTTTTAAAATTTTAATAAAAATATTTTTTTAAAAATACAAAATAACTTTAATAAACAATTATAAAATTAAAGAAACATTAATAAAAGTTAAAAATTATTTTTATTATTTATTATTTTTCATAGCTAATTTTAAAAGAAAAAATTAAATTAAAAATTTTTTTTAAAAATTAAATAACTAAAAAAAATTACTTTAGTGTTGCTTTGGATGAAGCTGTTATGACCTTATGAGTTAGAGGAGCATGAATATGAATATGCACTAGATGCTCATGGATGAATATGCAAATAATATTGATTTTCACTATACACACACACAACAGTGTTATATATGCTGTGTGCCACCTCTCACTCATCAGCGACTGAGTGGTCGGGATGCCCGAAAGTGATCCAGACGCCCCAATGTAAATGCACTCAGGGTACTCAAATCGCTTCCAAGTAGCCCGACCACTCAGTTATAGACGAGCAGTCAAGGAGACTAGCAGTTCTCTATATACCGCCCGTCTACTTCGCTCATCCGCGACTAAGTGGTCAAGGCACCCAAAAGTGATCCGGATGCTCTGACTACTTAGTTGCAAACGAGCAACTCAAACGGTATAAATTCTCTCTCTCTCTCTCTCTCCTTGTGTGTAATAGATCAGTGCTCGAGGTGGAACGCCCAACCAAGGGGCCACCCCCTATTGCCATGTCAGCCTCCCCCTCAGGCACACACGCAAGGCGCGCAAGGAGGGCGCACAGGAGAAAAAGTGCCCGACCGCTCGTCCGCATCATCTGTGACTGAGTGGTTTGGGCACCCAGAAGTGATTTGGGCACCCCAAAGCGAATGCACTCAGGGCGCCTAGATTGTATCCGAGCGCCCCGACTACTCATTCGCATACGAAAGACACAGACAAGTGGCAGGCAGTGTATCACCTCTCTCTCTCTCTCACACACACACACACATACACACAAAAGAATGGTATCCTATTTACCTCATGGTGCTCATCTTGTGAGCAACAAGTATAGGTTTTTTCTTTATTTTTTTTTAAAGCTTAGGATTTAGAATTTAAGACTTAGGCTTTAGGGTTTATAGTATTTAAGCTATTTTTAAAAAAAAATAATACACATGATGCTCACAAGATGATGGTTTCATGCAAGGGTATTATTGTCCAATATGCCTTGAGTCGATTCACAATGGGTGCGAAATGTTCCGTTGATTGCTTCAACCCCTCCTTACATGCTTTGTTGTGGATAAGCGAAAGCTCCCATGATTTATCTCTGCTGCGGACTCAAGGCTGCGGACTGCTGACGTGGATTGCAAACCTCGCGCTGACTGGGTTTTGCTGCTTTATTTTCGCTCGTCTCTCGTGGCACGAGCTATTAGTTTCGCCCGCAGCCCTCCAAAACCCATCGACGCATCGACGCAGCGCAAACCCTAGCCGAAACCGGCGATTCCCTCGCCCTCGCCCTCGCGTCCTGCGGCCCTCGCCCTCGCCCTCGCCCTCGCGTCCTGCTGCCCTCGGCTCCTGCGGCCCTCGCGTCCTGCTGCCCTCGGCTCCTGCGGCCCTCGCCTCCTGCTGCCCTCGCACTCGCCTCCTGCGTCCCTCGCCTCCTGCAGCCCTCGCACTCGCCTCCTGCTGCCCTCGCACTCGCCTCCTGCAGCCCCACTGTATATCAGCTTGCTCCAGCCCTCTTGAGTTTGGAGTGAAGGTATTTTCGTACTTTTCTAATTCATTGTTTTATTTTCTTGAAACTTCATATGAATATGGCAATGACGGAGGTGGAGACGGGCTCAAAGACCTATCTGTTGCATCATTTTTCTTTGAATTTGAAGATAACTCTATTTAGTAAGCCATCAACTAATATTAACTGTTTAGTAAGCCACCCCTGTTTGTGTTGTTACAGTGTCTGTTTGTAAGTTTTGATTGTATTTAGTTTCCTGCCAAAAATCTAATTCTGTTTTGATTTGTGAGAATTGTAATTTAATAGTTAACTGTAATTTTAAGCTAACTGTAATTTTTATTTGCTGCCAAAAATCTAATTCTGTTCTATAGCTCTATTTACTGTTAGTTGTTTGAAAATAGCTCTGTTTTAGTTTGAAAATAGCTCTGTTTTAGTTTCTGTTCTGATTTCTTATAAAGAAATGTTTTAGTTTCAAGTTAACTGTAATTTTTAATTTATGAGAAATAATTTTTTTTTATTTTTCTTCTTATCTATTGTCTAATATAATGCGAGAAGGCCAGAAATGGAAGAAAATACAGTTAATGATCAAGAATATATTCCTCAAGTTTCAGATGAACGAAAGCCTAAAATTGGAATGGAATTCTCGTCACTAGAAGAGGCATATTCATTCTACAACCAATATGCACGAGAAGCTGGATTTAGTTCAAGGATGCACACAAGTAAAAAAAATAAGATAACAAATGAAGTGACGTGGAAACAAATTGTATGCTTTAAAGAAGGTCATACAGATTTAATGCGGTGGAATAAACATGCAAAATCTGATCAAGTGACAAGGGAAAGAGCACGTGGCACAGTTAGAACGGGTTGCAAGTCAAATATTGCATTCGTCAAGAAACAAACTGGACCTAATTGGGTTGTCAGTAACTTCATAGAAATCCACAATCATCCACTCTCTACTCCATCAAAGGTACATTTGCTACGCTCGCACCGTAATATTTCTGCAGCCAAGAGAACATTGACAAAACAATTTTCAGAGGCTAATATACCAACTTGTCAACAAATGCGATTATTGGAGATAGAGTATGGGGGGCCTGAAGGGGTAGGTTGTACAGAAAAAGATATTAGAAATTTGGAAAGAAATCAAAGAGAAGAACAAAAGGGTATTGATGCTGAAACACTTATCGAGTTTTTTACAGCTGAGCAAGAGAAAAATCCAGCTTTTTTCTTTGATTACGAGACTGATTCAGATAACAAATTTAGCAGGTGTTTCTGGGCTGATCATATATCAAGGAGGGCATATAGTGTATTTGGTGATATTGTTGTATTTGATACAACATATAACACCAATAAATATGGCTTGATTTTGGCTCCATTTGTAGGAGTTAATCATTATCATCAAACAATTCTTTTTGGTTGTGGATTTCTGAGTGATGAGAAAACTGATTCATTTGTTTGGTTACTTAAGAAGTTTATAGAATCCATGCCTAAAGGTCCACCAAATGTTATTATCACTGATCAGGATCCTGCTATGACAAAAGCCATTGCACAAGTTTTTCCTCAAACAGTGCATCGATATTGTTTATGGCACATATTGAACAAATTTCCAGAAAAATTACCCCCTTTGACTTTCCGAAACCACTATCAAAGCATAAAGAATGTTATTACAAATTCTACAACACCAGATGATTTTGAAAAGTCATGGGAAGAGACTATCAAATGTGCTAATTTGGAGAATAATGATTGGTTATCCTTGATGTATGAATTGCGACACAGATGGGTGCCAGTATATTTTAGCCATGTATTTTGTGCTGGAATGACAAGTAGCCAAAGATCTGAAGGTTCCCATGCATTTTTCAAGAGATATGTCTCAAACAAGAACTCTTTGATGGATTTTATCACCCGTTTTAATAGAGCACTGAGACACCAAAGACACAATGAGCTAGTTGCGGATCATATTGATATGAATGAGTATCCCAATACTCATTCAAACTGGCCAATGGAAACCCAAATGGTTAAGATCTACACAAAAAAAAATGGCTAGAGTTTCAAAGTGAAGTGAGCGAGAGTCATGCTTATTATGTGCAACAGGAATTTACAGAAGTTAACTTAGTGGTTTACCATGTGATGAAATATCAAAGTTCTTCTTCTTCCAAACCAAGGGTGCTCACACATGACAAACTAACAGACTACATATCGTGTAGCTGCACGAAATTTGAGTTTGAGGGTATTCCATGCAGACATATGTTAGCTTTCTTCCGTATCAACCAAGTGTTTCATTTGCCTGATAGATATATACTCAAACGATGGACAAGAGATGCAAAAGTTGGAGCAATATATACTTTAAGGGAGCAAAATTTCATTGATGATCAAGATCCAAATAGGTTTTTAATGTCAAGACACTCCAGATTATCCTATAAAGCTTCAGTATTAATTGATGATGCATCTTTGACTAATGAGGGGACAACATTCTTGGATGAACAATTCGATTGCATCTACAAGAAAATTCAAGAGATGAACAATAGCAAAACATGCCTTGATAAAAGTCAAAGAAAGAAATCCATGGAGGAGAGCCTTGGTATTATGGATCCGTCTTCAGTAAGAACAAAGGGATGTGGGAAGAGATTGAAATCATCGAAGGAGAAATCAACCTCCAATTCTAGACTATGTCATGGATGTGGACATGGAGTATCTCATGACAAGCGTAATTGTCCAAATTTACATCAAGAGTAGGTGTTCATTAATGTTATAGTACTATTATAATGTTCCTTCCAAATTCAAATTTACTTTATATGATAATGTTTTAATTAACAGATCAACTGAAGATAATAATCGTAACAGTGTTGACGACACATATGAACCAGATTTCCCACCAGATTCATCTATAGATGGTATTGTCAAAATTTTAATTTGTTAAATTATAGTGGTTTATTGATAAAATAAAGTTAATAATTATCTTTATTGTTACAGGTTCTAACAACAAGCGCTAGGATTCTTATTATTATCTATGGTTGGTATTCATTCATTGCTTTTATTTGTATAATTGATTTATTTCTTTTGCTAACTATAAATTTAGTTTTGCTAACTAATATCTTTGGTGTTGCCTCTACAATACTCAACATGTCAATACATTTAGTAGTTAGAACTGATGATAGTAGTTAGAACTGATGATTATCGCATTGAAATGAAACATTTGTCAGACTATGAACATTATTATCACCTAGCTGCAGATCTCAATATGCCTATCCATAGGAAACACCAAACTTGTTGTTATATTTGGTTATTGTCTAAGCAGGAAATTGGTTAAATGTTAACACTACTATAACTGCAATTTTGGTGATCACAGTTTAGGGGAAGAATAGCTTTCTAATGATCATGTACCCATTTCATATACTTTCCCTTCCAACAGGAAAGGTCACAACTCTCAACAAACAACCTTATCAGGCTTACTGATACTGAGTTTGAGCATATAGAAATTGTAACTATCCAATTTTCAGATATTATCCCATTTTGTCCTATTATACAATATCATCATGCTACATCTTGCTTATGAATTACAATGGCATCAATATGTGGTGACAAATACAATGCAACCTTTCGTGATTGTTGCTTATAGGTGGTGAAAAATACAATGGCATCTTGCTTATGAATTACAATGGCATCAGTATGATTACTTTCTGTGTTTTCATCACATATTTACTTGAGAAAAATGAAGCTTTTGAATGCACTGACTCTTTTCTTCCCAGAATGGCATTGGTGCTCAGGCTCGAGGATGAATGATCAATGTGCTCGATTGTGGGGAAATTTCAAGCATGTTGGTAGTAATCAGCCACAAGCTTTAGTATCTTTCATCTTATGCTTCTATCTTGTAATTCAACTCATCAGCAAGTGATCTTTAGCTGTTTGAAAGGATGCCCGCATGTTATTATAAGATGCTATCAGACTTACTTTTCAAAGTTGTATGAATCTCTAGCAGACTTACTTTTAAGTTGAAACATTCATGAAGATGGCTTTTGAGTTGGGAATGACTTTTTTTGACCTTTTTATGTGCGTGCCAAATGTAGCATGGTATGAATGGCTTTTGGGTTGTATGAATGACTTTTGGGTTGTATCAATGGACTATTTGCAAAATCATTTGAACGAGAATCAGAGTTACAGTTTCACATTGATAAGGGCAGAAGCAATTTTCTCTTCGTCTTCCTGTTTTTTCTTACTTGCTTTGTTACTTTGATGCACAATAGCATAAGAACGGTGAGAGAGATTAAGACCAAAGCAGCCTTCATGTACTGGAAAAACAAAGCAACCCTGAGAAAATTACGGAGGCGAGCATCTGAGCCTATTGTGCCATTTTGAGCCTATTGAGCCTATTAACTACTCATTCANGAGATTATGTGACTTCATGTGTAACTCAAATGCTTGTCTTGCACTTAGACTGGTAACAACTTTTGGTAATCAGGATTATGAGCACACTACCTTACTCAAACAGAGGGTATATTTGGCCTTGACCAAAGAATTAGTTTTCTGTAAGACCTAGATCTAATAATTGATGCAAAATATCTGGCAAAAAATCTTTGCTAATTCTCATTCCATTCTTTTCATAATTCTTTTCCAAGACAAATATGCCCAAAATATCTGGCAAAAAACCAAAGAATTAGTTTTCTTTTGGATTTCATTGCCAAATAGCTTTTCTTAAACACCCAAATGTGTTCTGCAAGTTCAGCGTCACCTCACAATATTTGCATTTCCACTTGGGTTTAGTGGTGCAACTAGGTCACCTGTCGACCTTCTGATGGTAAAGCTTAAAACTACCAAGGAATAGATTTTGTCTTAGTATTTTACTTATCTTAATATGCTGCTGCCAATCAACCAAAGCAAAGTTGCACAAGAAAGTTAGATTGCATGATGTTCATCCTGAGTTAACAAGTTAGATTATGTAATTCCTATCTGTGAAATCTCTATATTATAGCTTCTACCAATCAACCACAGCAAAATTGGGCTAGAAAGTTAGATTGCATGAACTAAAGATGCCCAACATCAGCTAACAAGTTAAATAATGTAACTCGTTTCTGCATGAATCTCAACATTATTGCATTTAGTCAGTTTAACTAATTTCTTGTCTGTGTGCCCATTGATGATGATACGACTTGAAACTCAATACAAATTCAAATAACAATTTGAAATTCAATACACAACTTCAAATCCAAATAACAACTTGAAACTCAATACACAACTTTAAATTCAAATAACAACTACAAACTCAAACATCATAATATTTGTGCCAACTTAAATTGGGATAAAAAGTTGAATAACATAACATGCTTAATCACTATCACTAATTTCTAAAGAATTAACAAGTTGCTCTATCTTTTTCAATGTATCCTTATATTTTTGTTTTTTTCAGCCTTTGAATGTTTTCGCTCTGAATTTGAATTTGATCTTGAAGTTGAAGTTGCACATGATGAATTCGAAGTTTGTGTAACTTTGTTGAAGTGCACTTGAAAAGCTTGTTGTGCCTCCGCTTTACTATTATATGATTGATATATGGCGCCTTTAAAACCAACAACTTGACTTGATGCTTTCACCCACGTTTCATAATTACCGGGATTATGCCCAACAAACACAACATATATTTTTCCCTATATAAAAATAATAAATAGAATTTTATATAAACAAAATATTAGAACTTAAATTAAACAACTTACCATTCTTTTATCAAAAGAAAAACTGCCTTGCAAATTTCCTGCAAAAAAAACCCCCAAACAAATAGACTAAAAGAAAGAACAACATAATCATAAAAATAGATACCAGAAATCATAACTCATCAAGAAATAGAAGCATACCATCTAACAACAAATAGAAGCATACTATCTAACACGAGAATATAACAACGCTTAATTTGCTATGTATATCAGATATTCTGTAACAATGTATATCAGATATTTTGTAACAACACAAAGATACAAAAAAAAATTCGTGGTATTTTAATTTCTAGAACTAATTCTGCAAACTTAAATGAGCAATTTGAATTATACCATGTTCTAACTTACACAAAATTAAAAAAAATGACCAATTTGAATTTTACCAGCTAAGATCTATTTCTGTAACAATTACTTGAACTATAGAATAGAATTAGATTTGACCTAAAAATTAACTTAAAATTACTTGATGCCTTACAAAGTAAAAAAATTTGAATTTTACCAGCAAAGGCAAACAACATTGACCTAAAATTAAACGTAGAAAAGATACAATGCAGCAGGGTACCCTCTCGCTAGCGACGTAGGTATGGAACAAATTTTTTTTGAATTTTCCAACAAAAATACCAGCAGAAACAACATAAAGAGTAAAAAAATTTGCTCAGAGATCGCTGCCAAAATCAGAATTTTACTAGTAAAATTCTGATTTTTACCAGAATTTGCTGGTAAAATTTGCTGGTAAACAACAGTGTAAAATTTGCTGATAAAAATCAGATTTTACCAGGAAAGATCTAGTAAGGTGTCCTCGTCGGCAGCGACCGTCGGATGGAGCAAGGTGTCCTCTCGGCAGCGATGTAGCAAGGTGACCTCGTCGGATCTAGAAGGGATGTAGCAAGGTGTCCTCGTCGGCTAGAGACCGTCGGCCGAGGGAGAGGAAAGCAAGGGGGTTGCTGCAGCCTCGTCGCAAGGAGAGGAAAGCAAGGGGGTTGCTGCGGCCTCGTCGCGAGGGTAGGAAAGCTGCTGCGGCCTCGTCGTGAGGAGAGGAAAGCTGTTGCGGCCTCGTCGCGAGGAGAGGAGAGCTGTTGCGGCCTCGTCGCGAGGAGAGGAGAGTTGAGGCCTCGTCGCGAGGAGAGGAGAGCTACTGCGGCCTTGTCGCAAGGAGAGGAAAGCAAGGGGGCTGCTACGGCGCCTAGGGTTTCCGAGAGAGTTGCGAACGAGGGGAAAGTTTCTGCGAAGAGAGAAGAGGAGATCTGGCAACGAGAAGTAGGGATTGGAGAAAGAGGTCCAGAGGGGAACGCGAGGAGCCAGGAGGCGAGAGAAGATCTAGCAGCGAGAAGGGGAGTTCGGCGAGAAGGGGAGTTTAGGGGAGTTCGTCTGCGAAGGGGAGTTCGGCGAGAAGGGAGTTTAGGGCACGGATCGATGCACGCGTTTTGTTTTGCCACAAGGGTTACGCGTAAAAAAACAAAAACAACGGAGCAGAGGTAGACGTGGCAAGCCACGTCCGCAGGTCCGCAGTGTCGCGTTTAGAGAAGTCAGCAGCGGAGCATAACTGTTTATATATATATATATATATATATATATATATAGGTGTTGTATTCGGGTGTCATGTTTGTGTGTTATTGTTGGGTATTGAATCAATTACTCGGATTAGGTGGGGCTAAGTCTAACATGAACTTAATCTTGTAATCTTGGTAACTTGGAATAATTACAAGTTAATCATTTATGGTTAATTAAATGAAATAGGATAAATAGGACGATCCTAATTAATTAGGATATCTCGTTTAGCTAAATATCATGTATTATGATAGTTAAACTTATGGCTTTTATTACAGGACCTTGATTGGACACGGATCAGCTGTACGGGAGGTTCTTTCTAAATAGTACACGTCATTTACGAGGCGGGTACCTTCTGACTTATATCTGTAGATATTTCAGATTTCTATGTATGGCTTCTTGTATGGATAGTAGTAGGATTTACCTTTATCTGCCTCTTAGTTATCCTGCTTGGTACTTATTGCTTGACCTTTAACATGCTCAAAATTTATTTTCCATACAGTCTCTATGCTTGATATTCTGATTCTGGATAGTACACATGTCT
This sequence comes from Boesenbergia rotunda, assembly GCA_024364735.1. Classification (NCBI taxonomy): domain Eukaryota; kingdom Viridiplantae; phylum Streptophyta; class Magnoliopsida; order Zingiberales; family Zingiberaceae; genus Boesenbergia; species Boesenbergia rotunda. The sequence continues at coordinate 388,822 of JAGFNQ010001089.1, forward strand.
GTCGATACCTAGCATTTTTGCATGCCTAGTAGGTTATTGGTATATCATGACTTATGATTCAGATCAGTGCATATTATTTGAGGTTGTTTGATGGGTGTTAGCATCATGCACCATCTTTGTATTATTACATAACTGACGATCTCTGGGCTCCCTTGTGGTTGAGATGGATCGTTAGTTATATCAGGATCTGCACACACTACCACTCATGGATTAGTGGTACTATCAAGAGGATGTGTGCAGTTGCCCTGTCAAGGCTCCGCTCGACCGCTTACAGGTAATGGTTCTGCAGCATGGTAGTAGACAGGGATCCCTCCTCTTTCCCGCGATACAAGGAGATGAGAGCAGTGCTCCCTCATATGATTTAAGGTAGGACCTGTGTGACCTTCGCCAGCATCCTGTCCACTCGGTCACTCAGGAGCAGTGACGGTAGAGTGTGTATAGTTGTCATAGCCCTACCCACTCGACCTCATCCATGACCGGCGATGGTGGCTGACTGGCGTCAAGGGTGACCATGTCATTGCATCATGTGCACGATTACATATTTGCATTATTTGTGTTTGCTGCACTTGTTTGAGCTATGCATGCTACATTTGGATGACATATACATACAGGAGTGATGTACTTTGTTTATGGTCTGGTACCCATTCAGGTTCAGGGACTTATGACCTACACACCCCAAGGGGGTAGGTGTGGATATGTATATTTGCATGTAGTGTACCGAGCATGTATCCTGATTTTTCTTTTGAGACTGTATCAGTTTGTTTCCATACTGCTTTTGTATAATCTTTTTATTACCATATATATCTATCTGTTATATACCCGCGGGGTCCTCCTGGAATCATAACCGTTTGCTTGTTTTTGCTTTTCAGGATGACGCCGCCAGGAGAGCCCAGTAGCCAGTCCCAGTCCCGGTGATAGCATAGTGTCTTTATTTTATTATTATTTTCTTTCAGTTATGGTTGGATTGTTATTTTCATTTTAGATACATTGGTATATGTGTTATTCAGTGTTTTGGTACTTTTCTGTATTTTGCATCGTCGATCTGCCCAAAGGGCAAATTTGGAGTTTGTTTTTATAGTATAGACATTGGTACATGTTTTTGATGATATGGATAGTATTTATTCATTTATTTATATCATAGTTGATCATATTTATGTGTGGAGGCTGTGGAGGCCATATTATGTATGTATTGTATGTGAGATTGTCCGTCGTACAGGGGAGGTATTGTCCGATTTCGTCGGACATGCTGCCCCTTGGGGCGTGACAATTTATTTGGTATCAGAGCGAGGTTTACGAGTCTTTTCGGATTTGTTCAGAGTTTTTACGAGCCAAGTTTACGAGTCTTTTCGAATTTGTTCAGAGTTTTTACGAATTTTGTTTTAGGAGTCATTTACCTTGGGACTTGGTGATGACGGGACATCTCCAGGCGGCAAATAGGAATAACATTGGTAAAGATTTATATTTTTGAATTTGTTCATGATATGTTGGTACTGTCTTAATAGGATGCCTCGCCGTATTGAGTTGACTCCACCTCGACGTGGTGGTCAGGGATGACCGCCTAGGCGGCCACGTGAGACAGTGGGAGCTGGGACTTCCAGTCAGCCGGCACGGTCTACTGAGAGACCGACTGAGGTAGCCACTGTCCACCAGAGTGTTCCAGGGGGTCAGGATCCTCAGCTAGTGGGAATTCCTTCCCCATTTTAGTCGTCGGTTCCCATAGTTTCACGATACCGCCTACTCCTGTGAGTTTCACAGTTTCGTCAGGGTTGCCACCTCCAACATGTACCATAGTTCCACATGTGGTACCTACTCCGGTTTATACCACAGTTCCACCCGTGGCATTGATAGACCCAGATGATATATTAAATATTGTCACGAAATTGTGAGTCTATCGAATTTAGAATTTATAAATGAATGATAACTGGAAACCCTTTTACAATCAAAAGTATGAAAATGTAATATAGGGGCCACAGGTCGTATTTTTCTCGGGGCTAGTTGACGTTGTTTGATTCGCGCTTGTATTTAGGTGTCGTTTGTGAATTTTGGGTTTCGAATAAAATCTGGGTTTTGGTTTCAATTAGAAATGGAAACGTAATGGAAAACAATCTGGTAAACAATCTGATATTAAGTGCAAGCCAAATACGGAGTAAATGAATCCAACCAATGTTAAGCAATCTAAACAAATCACTAAGTCACTGCCGAAACCTAACTTGACTCTAAATGCAAGCAACAATTTGATACCACAATGAGAAAAACTGATGTGCCAAAAGTTGACATTAAATACATGAATTTGTAGCTGATCAATTCAGCTTGGGCAGCTAGGCTTCCAATGGAGTTATTTAATGGCAGGTTTTGAACTCGAATCTCAGAAATGAAGTTGCTGTGTTTGCAGAAAGAAACTGATATGAATCATTGAATTCAAAGATGGAAAATAATCAATGCAGGAACAGCTGATGCAGAAATTACTGCAGAATTTCAGCAACACTCCAATGCAGAATTAAAATGCAAGAAGGCAAAACCTAAAGTAGGAAATTTCAAAATTGATTCCAGTGCTGAACAAATCAAGCAGCTAAGTTCGAATGCACAAGCTAGCTTTGAAGATTGATACTAAAAACTGCAGAAATCAAGCTGATCAATTCAGATACAGCTGACTGAATGCATGAACTCAGAAATGCAGTACAAGAATGTAAACATTCAGCAACAATTCAGAAACAGAATACCTAGATGTCCAATCTGATGTTCAGCTAAGATTCAGAATAACTAATGTTGACTTGCTGCAAACTTGAGGAATAAAACCAACCATGCAGAGCTCGAATGCAGAAAAAACAAAAATGGAACTAATGTTTGCAGAAACAAACTAATTTTTTTCTTTCAGGAATAAAAACTGAATGCATCAATTAAGATCAATTGCAGAAATCTGAATTCGAATGCTTTGTCAATAAGTCAAGCTACAATGTAAATTCAGAATGCAAGCTCAAGCTCACTTGATTCAAAACTGGTACGCAAGGAAAGAAATAAGGCTTAAACTACTGAAACGCTGAAATTGAAGTTGGCACGCAAGCACCAAGCTGATACGCAAGAAGCTAACTCACAAAGTAAGCTGAAATTAAGACTATTGTCACTAAACACACTCACTAACTAACTACTTGCTGAATGAAACATACTTAAGCAGAAAACAATCAGAAAAACTAAATTACAGCAAATGAAACGAAATCAGAAACTGCAGAAATGAATTTTAACAATCAGAAACGAAATTACAGCTAATTAACTAAAATTAACCAATGAAACTACTCCTCAATTCCTTCTTCAGCTCAGGTATTCCTTGGTCATCAAGCAAGGGAGAGCCTCGGACCTGCAAGCTCATCAAATCGATGGTAACAGCCCCTGTGATTCAAAACCAGCTCAGATTGCTCAAATCTGAAATTCCCATTCGGTATCCTTCAATTCAGCTGTGTCCGCGATTGATGATGAGTTGGGGATGATCCAAGCAATCTAGGGAACCCCTCCAGAAGCTCGGGTGGATGGAAATGGAGCACAACCGATCCAAAGGCATCAAATGGCAGAGTTGCGAAAACCTCTCAACATCCCTGTTTCTTGGGCAAATTGAGGCTGGAATTTCACCGAGAAGCTTTCCACTGACCTAGCACATGATCTAAAGAAGAAATCGAAGGGTCGCGCCCCTTTGGATTGAAGAAAATAGCTCAAGAAATGAAGAAGAACTGAAGAAGAAACCGAAGAACGGCGGAGACGCGACAGGGAAGAGCTGCGGAAATTTTTGATTAAATAGTTATCAACGGACGTCCCAGATTGATCGGAGGAGATCCAACGGCTGATCTTGCTCTGATTTGATCCAAATTTTTATGATGATGATCTGGGGTCAGGATCTGCCTCGTGGTAGCTCGGATCCTCCAGATGTGCAACGGATGGTCCAAATCAACTCTATCTGTGAATGGACGCTCTAGAGCCCTCCTTGCTTGATCCAACGGTTGATTGAGCTCTGATTGGAATGAAACATTCAGATCTTGATCATAGAGCTTGATCAACCCTAACCCTAGCTCGGATTGCTTCAGATCGTCCAGGATGGCTCAGATCTAGCCGCTCTTGAATCGGACGGCCCGGATTAATTGTAAGCTTGATAATTCGATCCGGTTCACATCCGATTCAAGTTTGACCCAGTATGCCCTAGGTCCTTGAACCTTTGATGCCTACAAAAATATATCAGAAAATTAGTGGTCAAATAATCCAAAAAATGTGTAATTTTGCAATTAAGTCCAAAATAAGATAAAGTTCCAAAACCTAGGGTAATTTCACAATTAAGCAATAAAAATATAGGTCAAACATGGATTTTAGAAATTAAAATAATCAACAAAATGGTATTTATCAGGCATCTACTCCAATACCTCCCACCGTCCCTTCCGCGGGGCGGTCAGCCGTACCATCTATGATGGCTACGACAGCATTTTCGGCAGTACCGTCTATGGTAGCCTCCGCCCCTGTGGGCTGACCTTTGGATAGATCATAGATCCCTGCCTTAGCGGCCTCCGTGAAGGGTCGGCTTATCTTATTCCACGGAGGAGCAGATCTGAGTGTCACTCACTCTTGGATTGAGACTATGGAGGGTACTTTTCGCTACCTCGCCTGTTCAGACTGGGAGAGGACAGAGCTTGCTGCCTATCATCTACATGATGAGGCGGCCACCTGGTGGATTATGCAGAGTACAGTCATTGGCGAGCAGCACGTCACTTGGGCTGCTTTTCGGGCTGCCTTCGAGAGCCAGTACCTTCCGGCGGCATATCAAGTGGCTAAACGACAGGAGTTCTTGAATCTCTAGCAGGGAGATCGTACTATTATAGAGTATAATGCGGAGTTTTGCCGATTGGCCGAGTATTGCCCCCAGCTTGTTGCAGAAGACAGTGAGCAGATGGAGTAGTTTAAGTTGGGACTAGCAGGATATATTCAGGTTTAGATGGCTGGTTTAAACATAATATCTTGTCGAGACACATTGGACAAGGCCATTATGATTGAGATGGCCCAGAAGAGGATATATGGAGTCAAGAAGAAGGGTAAGCAGTTGACTCAAGATACATCTCAGACTCAGCAGCTCCAGATTGCTAGACAGAAGCAGGGCAGTCATAGGCAGACAACTCAGGGTACTTCTGGGGCATCTGCTAGACCTCAGAAGTCAGGACGATCATCGACAGGACATTTCCGGCCTTCCCAGCAGAATCGGAAGAAGGCAGCTAGTGGTACTCATTGCGCACAGTGTGGATCATGAGAGCATGTTAGAGCAGATTGTATACTGGGGGGCAGGCGGTTTGCTATTATTGCAAACTGCCGGGACATATGAGCCGAGATTGTGCGCTGAAAGCATAGCATCTAGCTACAGGGGTCGCCATTCCATGAGGACATTGTGGGTCGACAGAGCCTCAGAGAGGAGGGCAAAAGGCCTAGACTTCTATCTGGCAACAGAGGATAGATCCTCCCCCAGCATATTCATATCGTCCACAGCTGACAGCACTCCCTCCAGCACATGTGTGTTGTATGCATGTGCATGAGCACACTTACATTTCGATAGCATCTCAGAGTTCTGTTTTAGGATCTCAGCATCAGCCTACAGCCTATCAGCATATCAGCCTGTAGTCTATCAGTTTCCGGCCTATCAGCCAGCAGTATATCAGCCACAGTAGACTGTCGGACCCTCAGTACCTCAACCTCAGCCGATTTTGGCGTTACCCTCCACAGTTCCAGAGATAGGTCGCGTGTACGCGGTCACCAGAGAGGAGACCCAGAGGGTTGATGGATCGGTCTTTCGTGGTATGGTCTATCTTTATTCATTTCCTGTAGAGTTATTAGTTGATACGGGTAGTTTTTATTCCTTTATTTCTCGCATATTTATGAGTAAGATTGGTAGGGTACCTACTCCTAGATTATGGCATCTATCGGAGTCCTTGCCATCCGGAGAGATTTTGAGCATTACTTAGGAGGTCAGAGTGTGTCCATTGGATTTCGGTACTGTTACTCTCACCGTCGATTTATTGGTTCTTGAGATGGTGGAGTTTGATGTCATCCTTGGCATGGATTGGCTGACAGTATATCATGCCATAGTTGATTGCGAGACGAGGGTGGTCACTTTTCGGCCCCCAAATCAACCCTCGTGGGATTTCACTGGCATCAGGGATGATGTTATATCGGTTATATCAGCGCTCCAGGCACAGAGACTCCTATCGCATGGCTATCAGGGGTTTCTGTTATCGCTGATCAGTACCGACGATAGTAGTGGCACCCAGCTCTCGAACGTTCTAGTTGTCCGAGAATTTTCAGACGTATTTCTAGAGGAGCTACCAGGTTTGCCTCCCAGAAGGCAAGTGGAGTTTACTATCGTGCTGATTCCGGGGACTGCGCCGGCATCAAAAGCTCCATACCGTATGGCACCGAAAGAGTTGGATGAGCTGAAGGTCCAGCTACAAGAATTATTGGATAGAGGATTTATCCTCCCTAGTGTGTCTCCATGGGGTTATCCTATTTTGTTTGTGAAGAAGAAGGATGGTTCTATGAGATTATGCATCGACTACAGACCGTTGAATGCAGTGACCATCAAGAATAAATATCCCTTGCCACGTATTGAGGATTTGTTTGATCAGCTGAAGGATACATCAGTGTATTCCATGATAGATCTAAGGTCAGGTTATCATCAGCTGAGGATCAGGGATTCAGATATCCAGAAGATAGCTTTCCGCACCCGGTACAGACATTACGAGTTTTTGGTAATGTCATTTGGGCTTACCAACGCTCTTGCAGTGTTTATGGATCTTATGAACCGAGTATTCATGGAGTACTTGGATCAGTTTGTTATTGTTTTTATCGATGATATTCTGATCTACTCTCATTCTGAGGAGGAGAATGCACGTCATCTTCGTATTGTCCTGGAGATGCTCCGACGGGAGCAATTGTTTGCGAAATTTAGCAAATGTGCTTTCTGGTTGTCTTCTGTGGGTTTTCTGGGACACGTGGTTTCTAGCAGCGGCATTTCAGTGGATCCACAGAAGATCGAGGCTATCACCAATTGGGAGCAGCCTAAATCAGTACAGGAGGTGCATAGTTTTCTGGGCTTGGCAGGATATTATCGACGCTTTATGGAGGGATTTTCTAATATCGCCATCCCACTGACTCGCCTCACCAGGAAGGAAGTGAAGTTTACATGGTTAGAGGATTGTGAGACCATCTTTCAGGAGCTGAAGTGGCGGGTAGTATCTGCACTAGTACTGGTATTGCCCTCAAGAGAGGACGACTTCGTGCTCTACACCGATTCGTCCCATCAGGGTTTGGGTGCGGTATTGATGCAGCATGGTTGGGTGGTCTCTTATGCTTCTCGTCAACTGAAGGAGCATGAGAAGAATGATCCAGTTCATGATTTGGAGCGTGCCGCTATTATCTTTGCACTGAAGATTTGGAGACACTATCTTTATGGTATCACATTTAAGATATTTACAGATCACAAGAGTCTCAAGTACCTCTTCACTCAGAAGGAGCTCAATCTTCGACAGAGAAGATGGATGGAGTTCCTAAAGGATTACGATTGTACCATTACCTATCACCCAGGGAAAGCAAATGTAGTGGTAGACGCGTTGAGCAGAAAGTCCAGAGGGGTTTTGGCCTGCCATCGAGTGAGGCTCATAGATCTGATACAGGGTTTCTCAGAGTTGAGTCTGGAGGTTCAAGGACAGACTGAGAGGGGCATTCTTATGAATATGGTTGCTCAGTCATCGATCAGGGCACGGATTCGAGAAGCTCAGGCCAGTGATCAGCATCTGCAGTTTCTAGGTAGCTGAGTAGTTTCTGGGGAGAAAACCGAGTTTACCAGAGACAATGAGGGCATCCTATATTTTCGAGGGAGATTGTGCGTACTTGAGTCACATCCGGTCATGGAGGAGTTGCTTCAGGAGGCTCATCGCTCTCGTTTTGCTATTCATCCGGGAGGGACCCGCATATATCGTGGCTTGAGACGTTCCTACTGGAGGAATGGGATGAAGAAAGGCATTGCGGATTTTGTAGCCAGATGTCTAGTATGTCAGCAGGTTAAGGATGAGCACCAGAGGCCTGTCGGTTTACTACAGAGGATCCCTATTCCTGAGTGGAAATGGGAGCACATCACCATGGACTTTGTGATGGGCTTACCGAGGACCCGTAGAGGACACGACGCGATTTGGGTGATCGTTGATCGATTAACCAAATCCGCGCATTTCTTGGTGATCCGAAAGACTGATTCTCTGGACCGATTAGCAGAGTTGTATTGCGAGAGATTGTCAGGCTGCATGGGGTTCCACTGAGCATTATCTCAGACAGGGACCCACGGTTCACGTCCCGATTCTGGCAGAGCTTGCAGCAGGCTATGGGCACTCAGCTCCGTTTTAGCACAGCGTTCCATCCGCAGACAGATGAACAGTCAGAGCGGACCATTCAAACTCTGGAGGATTTGTTGAGGTCTTGCGTTATGGATTTCGGAGGCAGCTGTGAGGATCATCTGTATTTAGTTGAGTTCGCTTACAAGACCAGCTATCATTCAGCTATTCAGATGACGCCGTTTGAGGCGTTGTATGGTAGGGCTTGTCGGAGACCCACCCTCTGGGAGGAGGTTGGGAAATCTCAATTGCTAGGACCTCAGAGAGCCCAACATTAGGTAGAGTTGATTCGTACTATCAGACGGAGGATGTCCGAGGCACATGATCGCCAGAAAAGTTATGCTGATCAGAGACGAAGACCTTTGGAGTTCTCTGTGGGTGGCCATGTATTTCTACAAGTTTCACCCACGAAAGGGGTGAAGAGATTCAACCTCAGAGGTAAGCTAGCTCCACGATACATAGGCCCTTTTTAAATTCTGGAGAGGATTGGAGCAGTAGCTTACCGTCTGGCGCTACCATCGTCTCTCGCCGGAGTTCACGATGTATTCCACATTTCCATGTTGAGTAAATATGTGCCAGATCCATCCCATATTTTGTCGGATATATCAATTCCACTGCAGCCTGATGCGACCTACGAGGAGATGCTAGTACGGATTTTGGACCACCAAGAGCGCCTGATGCAGCACTCTAATGAGGAGGCTACTTGGGATCTCGAAGACACGATCAGAGCTCGTTATCCTCATCTATTTAACTGAGGTGTGTATGTTTTCGTTCAGAACTACTACTGTTTGTTAGTTAATAGTATCTGTTACGGTATAGTTGTGAAATTTGGGGACCAAATTTTTATTAGTGGGGGAGAATATTAAATATAGAAAATTGAGGGGGTTTTTGAAAAAAACCAATATAATTCCCAAATTCCTCATTTTATTCCTCCACTCGTTCCATTTTCTTTCCCCTCGCGCAACTCTTCTCCACGTGAACCGCTGCTCACGCGAGTCCTTCTCCACGGGAAACCCTAGTAAACAGTTCCCTCTCCACACGATTCCAACGAGCAAGCCTCAGCGCCAAGCCAACACCGTCATCCTCCCCTCCTCCTCCTTCTTCCCTGGAGCACCGATGACCCCTCCTCCACGTGAGACCTCGCCGACCCTCCTCAATCGAAGCTAATTGCCACGGTCCCAGTCGACTGTTGGGATTGTTCTCTTAGCTCTTTGCCGACACCTTCTCTTCCTTTCTCCTTGGTGATTCATCCATCACGAACACGCCACAGAAGGTAAGCAAGTTGTGTTAGGTTTTGTTTTGGAGTGGATTTGGTATTGGAAGTGTGGCTTTCCTTTTGATATGTTGTCGACGGCAACATTGGGAAGAAAGGCTATGATTTATTGTCGTGGGCAACAAATTAAAAGAATATAATATATCTACATGATTTGTTGTCGTGGGCAACAAATTAAAGGAATATATATATATATATATATATATATATATATATATATATATATATATATATATATATGATCCTGTCGTGAAGTGAGTGGGCTATACGGCGGACTAGACGGCCTCCCGGGTGGCACGAACCGGCGAGGTGGCAGAGAGATGACCGCGTCAACAGGGCACTGCAAAACAGCGACCGTCAGTAAACCCACCGGGGAGTTTCTCTGGTCAGGCACTCCGATGGTCAAGCCAGTATCCGCAGGCATGATAGTAGGAACTGAACTGAAATGAGGCAAGAGATGCGAGAATTCGCGTGCACATACCTGCGGTAGGGAGAGTGCAAAGCTTATGTAAGCGGGGGAGCTGACAACCCTTGTCTGTACTGACGAGGCAAGAGTGTGACAGCTGTCAGCTCGTATGGAGCACTAAGGAGTGGCGCGGCATGGCGCGGGGTGCTCGAGCAGTACGAGAGTACTGGTTGCACAGTACGAAGGTACTGGATGCGCGGATTAACCGCATAGGGATATCAGAGGTGGATGAGTCATGAGGAACCCCGTTGGCAGGGTCGTACCCTGGATATAATGATGTGAGGGGGCATAGGGGCGAGATAGCCCGTACCCCGAGCGCCGACTGGTGGGTTCGAATGCTGGGGGACCGAGTCGGGTAAAAGCCAGTGAGCGTGGGCAGCCACGCGTCCGACTGGTAGAATGAGAGCGCAGGGTATGCCCTGGGTCGAGGGTTTACCGAGGAATGTCTGCCCGATCCTGGTTGAGTATCCCCTCCGTGTGATGACAAGAGCGAGAGAGTGTGGATCGCTACCTGCCCGGCTGTGGGGCCCGACCTAGCCCTAGGTCGGAGTGGGGTCGAGGAGTATGGGGAACCAAGCGTCTATCTGATTGAATGGCCGGAGGGTGATCCGACCATGTTCATTAGTGGTCTGTGGGGACCCCCCCCCCCCGGGGAGCTCATGTGCTCGGGAGCATACTCGGTGATTCAGCTACTGCTCTATCTATCAAGCTTTCCTGGCACCAGGCTGGCCGGTGGGCCCGACCTATGCCTCTACCCGTAGGAAAGGCCGGGATCATAAGCGTCCCCCTCGAGTCTAGTCGAAGGAGGCGGCGAGTCCGACTGACTGGACCATCGCCTGCGAAAATGAGCCTAGCGCGCCAAGACGTCCCAGCCCCCTGGTGAGGCCTCTTGGCAGGTTTGCCGGAGCCTAGGGATCCCGGTCGGTCGGTGAGATCCCATCGTTTGTCTTTTTGCCTCCTACTGCTCGGTGTCGCTGGCCAGTTAGAAATCCTCATCACTTAATGCTTTCACCTGGGGATTGTTCCACGTGTCTCTTCACCATTCCTCCTTCAAACGCCGAGGTATTTATTGCTCACTCTTCGAGGGACGAGGTTGGGCGCGAGGCGCCTTATTTCCTGGGCCCCTCTGGGCCTGCTCAGGCGGCTATTACTGCCGGCCGCCTCTGTTGCGGCCCACCATCAGGCGGCCCTATCTCCCTGTGTAACTAAATAAATTCCTACTTTTACCACCGCCTTTCCACTTTTTACTTTTTACTCCGGCGTATTGCCTTCCCTCCTCCGGCTAGGGTTGCAGCGACATCTTCACGCTCGACGACCCTTCTTGCGAGTTAGAATTCCTTCCTTCTTCCGATCCACATGGCCTCTTCCTCTCGCGACCTCCATTCATGGTATGTTACTGCAAGGTCCATTCTCACCCGTGGCAACCTCGATGCCCTCAAAATGGAGTTTCACATTCCACCTGACCACGACGTCAGGTTGCCTTGCCCTTCTGATCAACTTGCCACACCTCCGAAATACTATATTACCATCTCGCGGGGCCACCAGCAGGCAGGCCTGCGCTTCCCCATTCACCCTTTCATCGCCTTAGTATGCCACTACCTTCGCCTCAATCTATCTCAACTGACCCCCAACTCCATCCGCCTTCTTTGTGGGTCCGTCATCCTTTTCCTGTTGTACGACCTTCCCCTTAAAGCCGAACTTTTTCACCATTTTTTCTATCTGAAGAAACAAGAGTGGGGCGAGTTTGTCTTCCAAGCTCGCTCTGGGACTTCCTTTCTTTCTCCTCTCCCTTCCGCTAGCAAGGGTCGGAAGGAGAAATTCTTCTTCATCCGCCCCGTGGCCTTCCCGACCTGGCCACTTAACTTTCGGTGAGACTTTCCCCAAATGCCCCTCATTATATGGATCCTCGGAAATTTCCCGCCTTTGAGCGTGCTCTCTCGATATTCGGGGGTAGACACTTCCCGGTCGGACCACTCTTGATCGAGAACATCTTGTCTGCATTTGGTCTTAGCCCGACACTGTTCATCCGACCTGCTTCCTTGGGTAAATGATCCTTCCCTTTTCCTTGCCCCTTACTGTTTCTTGATTTTCTGCTTACTTGCCAGCCGAGATGATGTACCCGGCCGCCCCTAAGGGGATTTATAGGCTAGGGACTGCTGAGGAAATGGAGGCGCGCCTTCGGCTGGTGATAAAGGAGCAGCGGGCCGGTCAGGGAGTACGCCCGGAACAGCTGGCCGAGCGGGAGGCCACTTTATCCAGCTCTCCGTCCCCTGCCCCTTCTTCTGAGGAGGGAAGAGCTCCTCAGTCGGGCTCCGAGGATACTTGGCATTTGAGTCATTCACTGCGGCGTCCTGGGGTCGGCGGGTCCATGTCTGCCTCGGTCGACCCCTTGGAGGCTTCTTCCAGTCGGCCTAGCAAAAGACAGGGGCGAAGCACCGATTGCCCCCCCTCCTAGCGCTGCCACCACCTCCTCCAGCAGTGCTACCGATGGAGCTGACTGTGTTGCCTTCGAGGGAGGAGTCCCCACCCCGATAGGAAGGGCCTGCTGATGAAGGCTTGCTGCATATGCTGCCGCCCTCGCTGTCCGACTGGTGCCTGACCATGACAGTGCCAAGTGGCACCGCCCCCCTACGGTCCAGAGACGTCCGGCTGCACGTCACGGTCTCAGATAGGTTCCTGGCCGATTTGAGGGCAAGTGGTTCGGCGAGCCCCGGTGTCTGGGTGGATGACTTCATGACCCTGTCTACGCAGGTATGTGTCTACCGGTTGGGGCGTGTCTCATTCATTCTTTCTCTGACGGGTTCTTAAATTTCTTGCAGTCCTGGGCCTAGAGTTACAGCATGAGCGTATCCATGCTAACTCACGCCAGGGCCCGGTGTCACGCCGAGTGGCGTGTGGAGGACCTTGAGGCTCGGCTCCAACACACCTAGCTGATTTCAGATGATAACTCGCTGAACAACTTGAGAGCAGAGGTTATCGACCTCCAGGATGTATTGCGCTAGACCCAGGAGGAATTGGAGATCGCCAAAGCATAGATTGCCTCTGCCGACGCTGAAGTGGCCCGGGCGCAAGAGCGAATGGTCCAGGTCGAACGAAAAGCCCANTTGGCGGTCTCGACCGTCGACCGTCGACCGTGCCGTTACCAATACTAGGTCTTTCCACTCCTGGGCGTGGATTTTGCCTTCCCAGGATTCGAACTCTAGACCCAGGCTTAAATCTAGTTCTTTGTGAATCCTGAATACCAATTAAGCTATAGCTCAATTGGTATTCAGGATTCACAAAGAACTAGATTTAAGCCTGGGTCTAGAGTTCGAATCCTGGGAAGGCAAAAATCCACGCCCAGGAGTGGAAAGACCTAGTATTGGTAACGGCACGGTCGACGGTCGACGGTCGAGACCGCCAAATGGGCCGCCAAATGGGCCGGGTCGTTACAATAAAAAGGCGCCTTTTTATTGTAACGACCCGGCCCATTTGGCGGCCCATTTGGAGGTCTCGACCGTCGACCGTCGACCGTGCCGTTACCAATACTAGGTCTTCCCACTCCTGGGCGTGGATTTTTGCCTTCCCAGGATTCGAACTCTAGACCCAGGCTTAAATCTAGTTCTTTGTGAATCCTGAATACCAATTGAGCTAAATTGGTATTCAGGATTCACAAAGAACTAGATTTAAGCCTGGGTCTAGAGTTCGAATCCTGGGAAGGCAAAAATCCACGCCCAGGAGTGGGAAGACCTAGTATTGGTAACGGCACGGTCGACGGTCGACGGTCGAGACCGCCAAATGGGCCGCCAAATGGGCCGGGTCGTTACAGGATTAGCGGGAGCTGGCCCGTGGGAATTTGGCCTCTTGGCCGAGTGGGATCTGGGGAGCGTGGGCCGCCACGCGTCCGACCGGGGCTCTGGCCAAGGGATTAGCGGGAGCTGGCCCGTCGGAATTTGGCCTCTTGGGCGAGTGGGATCCGGGGAGCGTGGGCCGCCACGCGTCCGACCGGGGCTCGGGCCAAGGGATTAGCGGGAGCTAGCTCGTAGGAATTTTGCCTCTTGGTCGAGTGGGATCCGGGGAGCGTGGGCCGCCACGCGTCCAACCGGGGCTCGGGCTAAGGGATTAGTGGGAGCTGGCTCGTAGGAATTTGGCCTCTTGGCCGAGTGGGATCCGGGGAGCGTGGGCCGCCACGTGTCCGACCGGGGCTCGGGCCAAGGGATTAGCGAGAGCTGGCCCGTAGGAATTTGGCCTAACTTCCCTTGCGTTCGAGTCACTGACTCAACAACTTATCTATCTTCCCTCAGAACACTTTAAGTATTTTGGGCCCGCACATCCTACGATTGTTGGCTTACCAGGTGCCAAATTGTTCTTCGCCCATCTTGGTTACCTCGGGTAATGGAACGCCAGCTCGCTGGCTTTCCTTATTATCTGACCCTACCTCCTTGTCTAGCCGTAGGATTGGCCATTTCCCAGGACCCCTCCACCAACGGCCAGGATCAATTGCTATTCCCTATATACGCTTCAGCAACTACCCACTTCGTCGCCTTCGTTTTCCCTTTGCCCTCCATTACCTTTAGTTACCTTCCTCCATTCCTTCGATTGTCTTCTTCGTCCCCCCGGTGCTCCTTTTAGGATGCTGCGCAACCTTCTGACAGCGGTGGCCGCAGAGAGGGCGACTGCGTTTGAGGTGTTGATGGCAGCCATGCTAGCGGAGCCTCTCCCCCCTCCCCCTAAAAACACTCCACCGGACACTCCAGCGTCTTCTTCTCCGGTATTACACCCTACTGCTGCTTTATCTGTAGATGAGGACGAGGCGTTAGAGGAGGAGGAACCAGACTATCCTTCCACCCTGGAGCCCAGTCGCCAGCCACGCAACTGTTCACCTCCTTTTGGAACTATGACCACCTTTCCTCGGAAGACCCCCTCTCCTTCTGCTGCGGCAAGCCTGTCTGCCTTGCGGGCGTCCGTACCTGTGGTCCCTGCTTCTTCGGCTGCCGGGGGCACCTTGCCTATGCTCCCTTCGCACCAGGTTAGTTCTTCGAGCGGGCAAATGGGCAATCCTCGCCCTGCTCTTTTGCCGGGGGCTTCTGCTTTCCTGGCGTCCACGCCGTCCGTTCCCGTACCCCCGGCCCCGGGGTCTGTTCGTCCATCAGGCCCTCCGGCCCCAGCTAGCTCTTCTGGCGGGGTGTCGATTGCCCCCTTTCTTTCCATTCCCGAGAGGACCCCGAATCCTTGCCCGGTGCATCTCATTCTGCCTTCGCGAGCAGATCCCCTTCCCGCTTACGAAATTCCGAACCCAGAGCCACTAGGCTTTGCTAGAGTAGTTCACCTGCACTCCCCCCTGAGCGGCCATTTGTACCAAGGTCTTCGGTCCTTCGACCATCCGGACCCTATTGCCAGAATAGATGGCCTTGTGTCGGATGCTTGTCGGGTACATTTCTCTGGTAGCTCTTACTCACTTAGTTTTTTCCTGGCTAACCCTTCGCTTCCTTTGTAGTTGACTGGTGCCTTATATGACATGGGCGTTTCATTCACTGCCTAGACTCGATCCCTCCGTCAGTCCGAATCCCAGAGGGAGGCGCTGGAAACTCAACTTCGCTACACGCAGCCACAGCCACGTGAAGAGGCCTGGAATGCGCTGCGCTCCGAGAACGCGGCCCTTCAGGGGTGTGTCGCCTATGCTGAGGCGCAGCTTCGGGATCATCTGGCAAAACTGAGCACAGCTCGGGCCTCCGAGGCCCAGCTGCATCAACAACTTGCTCACTTGGTGCGAAGCGAGCGCCAAGCCCGGACCCGGGAACTTCAGGCGTGCTCAGAGTTGGCCAAGACCCAGGCGGATCTTTTGGAAACTAGCCAGTCGGTGGCTACACTGCTCGCCACTCTGAAGGCTAAGGAAAAGGAGCTGGAGGCTTGCCAAAGCGACCTTACGCGGGAGCGCGAGGGTCATGAGGCTCGGAAAGCTAAGGCAAGGGCATCTCGCGATGGGCGCGGGAAGGCACCGGGTGGGGCCTCGTCGTAATCTCCCATGCCTATCCCGTGATTGTATGTTCGCCCTTCTTTTGTTATCTGATGTAGGTGGGGGCCGAATTGTTAGTCATGAATGTTATCTTTCCCTTCTCTTGTCTCTTTTCTCCTGTTCTCATGCTCATGCAGGTTTATAGTCAGAGTGTAAGTGATCAAACTGATAAAAGTGATGGTCATTCTCTCCTCATAGGGGAGGGAGCGCCCGCCAGGCTGGGACTGTTGTGTATTGGCCGCTCGGGCCCTTAGACATAAACGATGTTCCCTTAACGCCCACAACAAGGCGAGCCCGAAGGGAATCCCAAACTCGAGTTAGTCTCTTGAATCATTCGAGAGCTAGTTTGGGCGCGCTCGATCAAAAGATCGTAGTTGCGGGGGCCCAACTGCCCCAGCCCCCTGCGGGTTTGTGGCGAGGCGTTTGGTGGAGGTAATGCCTTCTAGTCGAGGGTCTGGCCACGAGCCAATCCTGCTTTCGCCGGGTTTGCGAGGCGAGTATGAGAACGCTCGATTGGAGCTTCCAAGGGGGGCGATCACCGCTAACCTGGTCAAGAGCCGGCTAGGTGGTGGAGCTCAAGCGAAGCGAAGATGTGGCTATTGGGTCAGGGAGTTCCTCCGGCGGCGTGGGCGCCGACCCTTGGGAAGGGTTCGCGCGGAGCAAGAATAGGGTTGCTCGGTCGGGTGACCTTTCGGGGAGCATGGATCGCCATGCATTCGCCTAAGAGCCGATTTGAGAGAAAGACTTGCGCGGAGCAAGAATAAGGCCGCTCGGTCGGGTGACCTCTCGGGAAGCATGGATTGCCATGCATCCACCCGAGAGCCGATCCGTGGGAAAGGCTTGCGTGGAGAAAGAATAAGGCCGCTTGGTCGGGTGACCTCTTGGGAAGCATGGATCGACATGCATCCGCCCGAGAGCCGATCCGAGGGAAAGGCTTGCGCGGAGCAAGAATAAGACCGCTCGGTCGGGTGACCTCTCGGGAAGCATGGATCGACATGCATCCGCCCGAGAGCCGATCCGTGGGAAAGGCTTGCGCCGAGCCAGAATAAGGCCGCTCGGTTGGGTGACCTCTCGGGAAGCATGGATCGCCATGCATCCGCCCGAGAGCCGATCCGAGGGAAAGGCTTGCGCGGAGCAAGAATAAGGCCGCTCGGTCGGGTGACCTCTCGGGAAGCATGGCTCGACATGCATCCGCCCGAGAGCCGATCCGAGGGAAAGGCTTGTGCGGAGCAAGTATAAGGCCGCTCGGTTGGGTGACCTCTCGGGAAGCATGGATCGCCATGCATACGCCCGAGAGCCGATCCGAGGGAAAGGCTTGCGCGGAGCAAGAATAAGGCCGCTCGGTCAGGTGACCTCTCGGGAAGCATGGATCGACATGCATCCGCCCGAGAGCCGATCCGAGGGAAAGGCTTGAGCAGAGCAAGAATAAGGCCGCTCGGTCGGGTGACCTCTCGGGAAGCATGGATCGACATGCATCCGCCTGAGAGCCGATCCGAGGGAAAGGCTTGCGCGGAGCAAGAATAAGGGCGCTCGGTCGGGTGACCTCTCGGGAAGCATGGATTGCCCTGCATCCGCCCGAGAGCCGATCCGAGGGAAAAGCTTATGGGGTACCTTGATTATGGGAGAGCCTTGCCAAGGCTTCTAGGTCGAGGGCATCTCAGAGAGCGTGGACCGCCACGCGCCGCCTGAGAGCCTTGCCGAGGCTTCCTGATCGAGGGCATCTCAGGGAGCGTGGGCCGCCACGCGCCGCCTGAGAGCCTCGCCGAGGCTTCCCGATCGAGGGCATCTTAGGGAGCGTGGGCCGCCACGCGCCGCCTGAGGGCCTCGCCGAGGCTTCCCGGTCGAGGGCATCTCAGGGAGTGTGGGTCGCTATGCGCCGCCTGAGGGCCTCGCCAAGGCTTCCCGGTCGAGGGCATCTCAGGGAGTGTGGGTCACTACTCGCCGCCTGAGGCCCTCGCCGAGGCTTCCCGGTCGAGGGCATCTCAGGGAGTGTGGGCCGCCACACGCCGCCTGAGAGCCTTGCCGAGGCTTCCTGATCGAGGGCGTCTCAAGGAGCGTGGGCCGCTACGCGCCACCTGAGAGCCTCGCCGAGGCTTCCCGGTCGAGGGCCACTATGGGAGTGTGGGCCGCCACGCGCCGCCTGAAAGCCTCGTCGAGGCTTCCCGGTCGAGGGCATCTCAGGGATCGTGGACCGCCACGCGCCTCCTGAGAGCCTTGTCAAGGCTTCCCGGTCGAGGGCATCTCAGGAAGCGTAGGCCGCCACGCGCTGCCTAAGAGCCTCGCCGAGGCTTCCCGGTCGAGGGCATCTTAGGGAGCGTGGGCCGCCACGCGCCTCCTGAGAGCCTCGCAGAGGCTTCCCGGTCGAGGGCATCTCAGGGAGCGTGGGCTGCCACGCGTCGCCTGAGAGCCTCGCCGAGGCTTCCCGGTCGAGGGCATCTCAGGGAGCGTGGGCCGCCACGCGCCGCCTGAGAGACTCGCCGAGGCTTCCCGGTCGAGGGCATCTCAGGTAGCGTGGGCCGCCACGCGCCGCCTGAGAGCCTCGCCGAGGCTTCCCGGTCGAGGGTATCTCAGGGAGCGTGGGCCGCCACGCGCCGCCTGAGAGCCTCGCCGAGGCTTCCTGGTCGAGGGCAACTCAGGGAGCGTGGGCCGCCACGCGCCTCCTGAGAGCCTCGCCGAGGCTTCCCGGTCGAGGGCATCTCAGGGAGCGTGGGCCGCCACGCGCCGCCTGAAAGCCTCGCCGAGGCTTCCCGGTCGAGGGCATCCCAGGGAGCGTGGGCCGCTACGCGCCTCCTGAGAGCCTCGCCGAGGCTTCCCCGTCGAGGGCAACTCAGGGAGCGTGGGCCGCCACGCGCCTCCTGAGAGCCTCGCCGAGGCTTCCCTGTCGAGGGTATCTCAGGGAGCGTGGGCAGCCACGCGCCGCCTGAGAGCCTCGCCGAGGCTTCCTGGTTGAGGGCATCCCAGGGAGCGTGGGCCGCCACGCGCCTCCTGAGAGCCTTGCCGAGGCTTCCCGGTCGAGGGCATCCCAGGGAGCGTGGGCCGCCACGCGCCTCCTGAGAGCCTCGTCGAGGCTTCCCGGTCGAGGGCATCCCAGGGAGCGTGGGCCGCCATGCGCCTCCTGAGAGCCTCGCCGAGGCTTCCCAGTCGAGGGCAACTCAGGGAGCGTGGGCCGCTACGTGCCTCCTGAGGGCCTCGCCGAGGCTTCCCTGTCGAGTGTATCTCAGGGAGCGTGGGCCGCCATGCGCCGCCTAAGAGCCTCGACGAGGCTTCCCGGTGTTAGTGATATGAGAGAAGTGTCCTAAGGCAATCGCCTTATGATGTAAACATTTATATTAATAAATGATAATTCACTATTTGAGTATACATGTTTTGTGTATTTGATTGGGATCTTAAACTCATCTACTGAATGTCCGCAATACAACTCACAGTATAAGAGAATTTGTGATGGGATCACAACTAGTGATTATCTCTAATGTGCAATTGTGAAGTATTGAAATTATCCCTAGTCGATGAATTGATAAAAACGGATACTATCAATTCTGTTGAGACTAGCATGAGTTATTCTCTAATCAGCTGATTCTCACTGGCTGGTGACATTGGGATGTCCGGAGATAAACATGGATGCTAGTTAAGGGAACTAGTTCATTGGAGTGACTAGCTGTAAGACTTCATATGGGAATCTACATGTAGATATGTCAATGAAGTTCTTACTGCAGCTTAAGTGCGATGTTCCTTTGACTTGCGGTGTTCAAGTCATCTTGGTCATGGAGACTTATACTTTAACATCTTAAGCAAGCATCTCCAAGGAGGTGTGGACCCAGGATGATTGGGTATAAGCCGAAGTGCCCGAAGATGTTTGAACAGC
Organism: Boesenbergia rotunda; assembly: GCA_024364735.1. Taxonomy (NCBI): domain Eukaryota; kingdom Viridiplantae; phylum Streptophyta; class Magnoliopsida; order Zingiberales; family Zingiberaceae; genus Boesenbergia; species Boesenbergia rotunda. Next base: position 408,817 of record JAGFNQ010001089.1, read on the forward strand.
CTACAAAGGATTCACCACTCCTTGCGAGGAGATGTATACCCAGGCCTATCGTCGGATTGTTACTTAAAAACCTCTGGCCAGAGTATATCATGTTTAGAGTGCGAGTCTCTTAAATACATGAGAGTAATTAGAAATCCAAAGGACGAGAAAGACACTACTTGGGCTAGGTGTGACGTAGTCAGCCTAGTGGGGACTGACACAAATAGACCGTGTCCTGAACCAAGTGGGTATAAGATGGTGAAGGGAATGGGACACGATTCATTAGAGCTGCTGAAGGGTTTCAGAATAATTTCTTCTGAGGTCAAACCGTTGATCTTTCGATTAATTGGGGGTCATGATGTACTACTAGGTGCCACTCATGATCGTTCTATAATTTGTTGATTATAGACGGCCAACAAAAATTGAAAGCCTATTTAGTCACACGCACTACGAGTAATCCGAGGGATTTAAAATGAGTTGAAAATTGGATTTTCCGATCAAGAGAAATAAGTCGAATCTGAATTTGTCAGAGGCACAATGGAAGCTAAAAATGGCTAAGTCTTTTGAAGGCTTATTGGGCGAATTAAATGAGTTTAATTCGCGATCGGTTCGGGTTGGTTTGGCCGGCCAAAGAGGGTGCCAAACCTCTTTGTTGTGGCCGGCCATTAAAGGGGAAGAAAACCAATTAATTGGTTTAATTAATAAAATAAATCTAGCGCGATTTGTTTTATAAATTATGGATAAATAAATTGATATATAAAGAAATTTATATAAAGAGATTTATAAAGAAATTTGTAGTAAATTTATTCTTTTTATGGAAATTAAAATAAACAATGAATTGGTTTAATTTTAATTTATAAAATCAATTATGAATTGATTTATCCATGATAAGAAAATTTTATACAAATTTTATTCCATAATTAAAAGAGAGAAAGTATTTGTTTTATTATAAAGTTAGTTATAATAAAACTTGGCTTAAACAGAATAATTAATAAGAGAATTTATAGGATAAATTTCTTATGTAAAATTCCGTTAAGAGGGAGACTTGGCAAGGGAGATGATACTATATAAAGGAACCAAAGGCAAGTCCTTAATTCCAATCAATTGAGTTGTCAATTGGTATAGAGCTAATCTCTCCCTCTCTCTCTTATTCTCTCTTCTCCCATCCCCTTAGGGCCGGCGCCCTCCTTGAGTATTAGGGCCGGCGCCCCCTTTTGCAAACCCTAGGGCCGACGCTCCAACTTCTCCAATTGTTGCCGTGAGCTATCAACACCAAGGAGAAGCCAACGAAGAAGAAGAAGAAGCGGGTGTTATCTCCTTCCTTCTCGGAATTTAGATTCCGTTTCTTGTTGGTAAGTTTCCTATCTTATCTCTTGATCTTCTAAGTTGTGCTTTTAGAGAATCTAGTAGTTCTCGTCGGCACAAAACTCATGACTTTGCGAAGTCATCCCGAAGAGAACTCGGCGTGGACGCGAATAGAGGCGGAGCTTCCAAGGGACGCTACGGTTGGATCTCGTCCCTTACTTCGAGTTACGAGAGGTACTTAGTAAATTAGTTTACTTTTCCGCAAAGTTTTAAATTATGATTATGTCAACACATCATAAGGTTGCATGCTAGATACGTGGTTAAAATAATTTAGGAAATTATTTTATGCTAATTCTTCCGCTGCACATAAAAATTTAAAATTTTACGAACCCGTATCCTTGTCGACATGCACCCGGTCCCAACACCCGGTCGAGGGCATCCCATGGGGCGTGGGCCACCATGTGCCTCCTGAGAGCCTCGCCGAGGCTTCCCGGTCGCGGGCAACTCAGGTAGCGTGGGCTGCCACGCGCCTCCTGAGAGCCTCGCCGAGGCTTCCCGGTCGAGGGCATCTCAGGGAGCGTGGGCCGCCACGTGCCGCCTGAGAGCCTCGCCGAGGCTTCCCGGTCGAGGGCATCTCAGGGAGTGTGGGCCGCCACGTGCCGCCTGAGAACCTCGCCGAGGCTTCCCGATCGAGGGCATCTCAGGGAGCGTGGGCTGCCACGCGCCTCCTGAGAGCCTCGCCGAGGCTTCCCGGTCGAGGGCAACTCAGGGAGTGTGGGCCGCCACGCGCCTCCTGAGAGCCTCGCCGAGGGAAATGATGCAGCGACTATTCTTTCAGAAAACCATCTTCAAGAGGCGCACCAAATAGATGAGATGTATCTAGAAGGCCAGATTTCAGACACATGGCGAGTGCATAAGATATATCCAGATCTTAAATTCGTAATGCGTAAACGAGACATATCCCGGAGGCCAAACTATATATATATGCAGAGCGTATGTGAAATATATCCGGAAGGTCGGACTTTAGGTGCGCGGAGAGTATAGAATACATCCTTTCCCTTATCAGGCTGACCTTCTGCGGCTTATTAGGAGGAGAATAAATCAATAAATTAAGTGCCGCCATGAGGGGATCGGCAATAAGGCCTCCGGGATATTAATGACTCATCTGGAATCAGATGAAGAGAGGCTCGCATCCTTCGGGAGCGTTAACCGTCGGAACCTGGCTGGATCTCCCATCTCCACTTCCGATCAGGCTGCTGGTGTCCCTCCTTCTAGTGCCAAATTTGATCCTGTCGCGAAGTGAGTGGGTGATACGTTGGACCAGACGGCCTCCCGGGTGGCACGAACCGGTGAGGTGGCAGAGAGATGACCGTGCCTCGGCAGGGCACTACAAAACAGCGACCCATCAGTAAACCCGCTGGGGAATTTCCCCGGTCAGGCACTCCGACGGTCAAGTCAATATCCGCAGTCATGATAGTAGGAATTGAACTGAAATGAGGCGAGAGATGCGAGAACTCGCGCGCACGTACCTGCGGTAGGGGGAGTGCCAAGCTTATATAACCGGGGGAGCTGACAACCCTTGTCCGTACTGACGAGGCATGAGTGTGATAGCTGTCAGCTTGTATGGAGCACTGAGGAGTGGCGCGGCATGGCGCGGGGTGCTCGAGCAGTACGAGAGTACTGGTTTCACAGTACGAAGGTACTGGATGCGCGGATTAACCCCGTAGAGATGTCAGAGGTGGGTGAGTCGTGAGGAACCCTGTTAGCAGGGCCGTACCCTGGATATAATGAGGTAAAGGGGCGTAAGGGCGAGATAGCCCATACCCTAAGCGTCGACTGGTGGGTCCGAGTGCTGAGGACCGAGTCGGGTAAGGGCCAGTGGGCGTGGGCAGCCACGCGGCCGACTGGTAGAACGGGAGCGCAGGGTACGCCCTGGGTCTAGGGGTTTACTAAGGGATGTCTGCCTGATCCTGTTTGAGTATCTGGTCCGTGTGAGGATAATGGAGAGCGTGCGGATCACTACCTGCCTGACTGGGGCGTCCGACCTAGCTCTAGGTCGGAGTGGGGTCGAGGAGTATTGGGAATCAAGCGTCTATCGGATTGAATGGCTGGCGGGCGATCCAGCCATGTTCATCAGTGGTCCGTGGGGACCCCCCCCGGGGGAGCTCATGTGCCCGGGAGCATACTTGGTGATTCTGCTGCCACTCTGTCTATCAAGCTTTCCTGGCGCCAGGCTGGCCGGTGGGCTCGGCCTATGCCTCTACCCGTAGGCAAGGCCGGGATCATATACAATACAAGTCGAATAGAGAAGAATATTTTTCTAGATTTCTATTATTTAATCATTCTTCTATTTTGTTATGACAAAGTCGACGTGAGTAGAAAGACGAAACTTGCAAAAACAATGTGAGAGAAAAGAAATGTGTGTGTGAGAGAGAGAGACGGAGAGATTATTGTGGAGAAGGGTTGTCTCCGTGTACAATAAGGAAAACCATCTTACCTTTCATTTACCTCAATAGTCGTCGGACCGTACCCTGACACTGTCAGGTTTGTTAGAGCCCCAAGAATATGCACATCTCCACAATATAATGATATTATCCACTTTGGGCCTAAGTCCTTATGACTTTGCTCTTGTGCTCTTCCTAAAAAGTCTCATCCCAACGGAGATACCTTCTATTCTTTAAAACCCCTGATCTTTTTCATTTCTAATCAACGTGGGAATTTAGTTGACTGTAAAAATTCTCTCCTCAAACGAAGGGCCACAATTGGTCTAGGCCTCTCCGCAAGCATTCGGTCACTCTTGACCTACTTCGGGCCTTCCCGCAAGCATTCTGTCACTCTTTGACCTACTCCCGACGTCTGGGTCTCCCTGGGTGCATCTGACCTTCTCCGAGCCTCTAGATCACTCCGCGAGTAATCCGGTCACAAAGAGAAAGAGAAACAAGAGGAAGACGAAGAAGAGAGAGAAGAAGAAGAAGAGTTACCGTGGTTTGACGGTCTGCCTACTCCATGAAAAGACAAAAACTTTATTAGAATTCTCTCTATACAAGAGAATACACATTAGTCTCTTGATCCTTATGATTATGATGATCCAATAGGTCTACAATGACCCCTATAAATAATGCCTAAACATAGACCCAATAAATGTCATGCCCCGAGGAGCCGAATGCTCGATGAAAATTGAATATCACTTCTCCTGTACGACGGACAACATGAATCTATAATACACAGCCTACACACCCACACAATGTCCTCGACCCACATGACCAGTAATAATATAGAAAAGAAAGGAATAATGATACATCGCATGAAAGCCGCATACTGGTATGACTTATGACACATCAAAAACACTATAAGCCCCTCCGGGACACACAAACAGTACAAAACACAAATACGTATCCACAAAATAGGATAGCAATGCAAATGAAACATCCGTAAATATAAATACCAAGATGAAATCAACCCGACAAGAAGTGGGGCTAGCGATAGGGCTCTCTCTCCTGGCGACTTCAAGTATTTCAGGCTGAAAATAAAAACAAAGCAAATGGTGGTAAGTCCAGGAAGACTCAGTGGGTATATACAGATATATATGCATAATTATAAAAAGGCTATACAAGACAGTATAGAATCAAGTAAATACAGTCTCATGAAATATCAAAATATGCAAATTGAACTGATAAATGTAATATACCAGTATCAATCCCACTGGCAGGGTAGAAAGGTCATAAATCCCCAGAAACCCAAATCCTCCACAGGTAAGCTCGTACACATAAGCATTCCTGATCACAAGAGCTCGTGTCACACGAGCAATGCAAGGTCATCGGACCAGATACATAATACCACTTATATACGCATGATAAATATATGCAACAATCAAATGCAACAAGCAGAAGCAAATACAATCCATGCATCATGCACATCAATGACATGGTCACCCTTGACGCCAGTCAGCCATCAACTCATCTCCACTATGAGGGTGTTATCGGACTACATAATTCAGGGTAGGGCTATGACAACTGTACGAACAATCATTGCTCCTCAGTGACCGAGTGGACAGGATGCTGACAGAGGACACCCTCCTACCCTAAGTCATATACGGGAGCACCGCTCTCATCTCCTCGTATCACTTGAAAGAGGAGGGATCCCTGACTATTACCACACTGCGAAAACCACTACCCGTGAGCGGCCAAGTGGAGCTTTGACAGGGCAACTGCATACACCCTCCTAATAGTACTACTAACCCATGAGTGGTAGTGTGTGCAGATTTTGATATGACTAACGACCCGTTTCAACCACAAGGGAGTCTAGGGTCACTAGTTATGCAATAGTACAAAGATGGTACATGACGCTAATACATACAATACCCACCAATCAAACCTCAATATGACATGTACAGGTCTGAAAACATGAATCATATCCTACAAATAAGCTACTAGGCAATGCAAGGCATCAACAAATGTCAAGTATCATATGACACACAATTACTTCTATGTATATGTACACACGTGTATACTGTACAGAATAAGGGTATCAAGCATTAAGACTGCATTGAAAATAAACTTTGAGTATTTTAAAGGTTAAACAATAAGTATTAAGCAAGAAAATCAAAGGCAGATAAATGTATAATCCTACTGCTATTCATAAAATAAGTCATATATAGAAACCTGACAATATCTAAAGAGAAGTCAGAAGGTACTCGTCTTCAGAGTGAAGTTTGTGTCCAAGAAGGAACCTCTGCGTTCAAACGTCCAAGGCCAATCAATCAATGTCATAGTTGATACATAAGTTTAGCTATTTACACAGGTAGTAATTAGCTAAACTAACTACTAAATCGTACTAGGTCTAATCCTTAATTGTCTCGTTCATTTAATTAATTCTAATTAAATGATTAATTTCTAATTATCCCTCGTAATTAAGGTTAGAACCTTAACAATCCCTTGATCAGATCAAGATCAAGCTAGATTAAGCATCCAAGTGGTGTGACTAATCTCCAACACCCACAAGTTGATTAACACGAAAATAAGATCCCTCAAAACAAATGTGATACCTAATTCAGCAAATGGCAAGGACACATCTCCAGATTAAAGAAACCACCTACAAGCAAATCTGGAGCACAACCCATTACAAACTCATCACAAGATCCTTCAACCACTAATCTGCATCTTTCACTACAGCAACCCACATGATATAACCAAAACCACATTGATCAACTCTCACCCATCCCACGACTACCTTATAGAACCAAGCAGAAACAAAACCGAAAAAATCCTATTCCACCGTCACAACCCTTCCAAATTAGAGATGCCATCGATCAAGTTATTTTGTATCCTCGAAGAAATTCATCATGCTATTTTGTATCAATCACCAAAATTGATACCAAAGGAAACAATTCTTACCTGAATACACTACGCACGCAAACTTCCTTCATTTTCCCCTATTTTGATTTGTTGGAATCAGCAACCACAGCACTCTAGACAAAACTCTTCTCATCCGATCAGCCACTCCTATCCCTGATCGACGCTAGAAAAGGGATGAATGGCTGGGCACACAAGGTGGTCAAGGGGTTGTCGTTTTGGATGAGATCGCCTGCTACGATTCGGAAAAGAAACCAAAACCCAAAGGAGAAAGACCTTACCTGCTCGTGACCAGGGATAGGGCCACGATCGGAGTCTGATTGCGGCTAGGTCAAAACTGGCGAAGGCGATATTAAGATCGGAGTTAGCGACGGAGAGGGTGAAGCAAGCAACGATAGCAAAGAGTTCATCATCCTCGCTCTTGACCGAGGCAAGGCCGACAACGATGTCGACGATGGTGAGGCAAGAGATCAAGACTGGGAGAGAAATCGGCTGTGTGATGTGTCGGGGAGAATAGGTTGGGAGAAGGAGATCGCAAAGGGCGTGGTTTGGTTTGTGATTGTGGGAGGAAGAAGATAGAAAGGAGAGGATATAATTGTTGTCCTTTTGTAAAAAGGCCCCTAGGTTTTAGCCAATCCAGATCACACCCTCCTCTTTAGGATTTTAAGCACTTTAACCTAGTAAGTTTTAGATTTTTAAGTAATCAAACCCTCACAGTTTCACCCAACCTCCCAAAAACCCTAACATCATCCCAAACATTGTCCGAAACTGAGTTTTTAATTTCCCATATTGAACAGTAAAACTGTAACAGATTTTTTCTTAGGAAAAAATCTTAATAGATTTTTCTTTCATAACATCTTTTATTCAGATATGAGTCACCTGTCAATAATCTCTATTTTGGCGAATATTTACCCCTTCGAAGAACACGAGTATTTGAGCAAAACTCCACTTGGAACTCTGGGTTATCTAGAGACATAGATCAAGTTTAAGCAATGATCGAACTTTTCTGCTGTCACTAGTTTCATCAATATGTCTACAACATTATCTGCGGTGTGAACATTCTCAGGTTGAATTTCCTCAAAATTAATCAACTCTCTGATCTTGTTAAACGTCACATCAATGTGCTTGGTTCTCGCATGATGCACTTGATTCTTTATTAAATAGATAACACTCTATCACATATCAACTTGACTCCACTTTAGTGAATGTCCATTTCTCTAACTAACCCCGTAAACCATAAAACTTCCTTCTTCTTGAATACTTACTTGCACCTTACAACTTGTTTTCCCGCAGGAAGTTCCACTAGATCCCATGTTTAATTTTTATGCAACAACTCTATCGCATCCGCCATAACACACATCCACTTGCCCTTCTTAGAGATCTATATGGTCTCCTAAAAAGATGTAGGGTCATCGCTACTGATGATGAGTGTTAAGACACCAAGTCCTCAAATCCATATCTAGTGGGTGTTTTTATGACTCATCTCATTCTGCCACCAGCTATAGTGCGACGCTTCGTGTGCTCTGAGCTAGAATCATCAGAGTCCTGAGCCTCTAGCTTCACCTACACAAGATCTTTCTTCTTGTTGCTTTGTGATGTTTCTTTTCCTTCTTCCTGAGTCATTGTAGCATGACCTTCTCGTCCAACACCACATCTCTGCGGATCACCATCTTATTTTCCTTGGATCCCAAAGCTTAAAGCCTTTAACTCCTTTCTGATATCCCAGAAAAATACACTATTTTAACTTCACATCCAACTTTGATCTTTCCTCACTAGATATGTGCATAGGCTGGACATCCAAAAACTTGAAGATAAAAGTAATTTACTGGATTTCTTGTCTATACTTCCTTTGATACTTTGTCTTCTAGTGATGTCTATGGTGATCTATTAATGAGATAACATGCCATGTTTACCGCTTCCGCCTAGAAATTCTTTGTTAGCCCTGCATTCAGCCTGAGATATCTTGCCTTTTTGATGATTTTCTTGTTCAATCTTTCTGTCGCACCATTTTGCTGAGGTGTCCTACGAACCGAGAAATGCTTGATTATTCTATGCTGCTATAAAATTTCTAAAACTTGAATTCGTGTACTCAATCTCATTGTCTGACCTAAGGTATTTGATTTTCCTTCCATCTGATTCTCCACTTCAGTTTCTATAGTTTAAACTTCGTAAAAGTTTCTGACTTATGACTCATGAAGTATACCCAGACCTTTTGTGAGTAATCATCAATAAAATTCTCAAAATATAAGTGCCCTCCACATGATGCTCTGGTCCCTAGAGATCTATACATACATAGTTCAGAATCCTCTCCTTCTTGTGTGTTGCAGGCTTGAATTGTACTTTGCTCCATTTCCTAAGGATACAAAATTTACAGAATTCAAGCTTGCATGTCTTAAAGTCTTTCAACAAATCTCTCTTACGAAGCTCCAGCATCCCACGTTCACTCATATGCCCTAACCGCATATGCCATAAAACTCTATTTTCTGATTCAGACTCCACTGAGGCGACTCTACCTACAACTGTAATCCCTATCAACTTGTAGATATTCCCTACTACCTTTTGTCCTTTCATATAGTTAGAGCTCCTTTGCTAACTTTCATCACCCCGCTCATTGATATATAATTACAACAACCAATATCAATATCATCAAGTGTGCCTAGTAAGATGAAAATGAAATTTTAATTAATTAAGGTGGATATACAAAATAGAGGCGTCCCGCTGCGAGGCGACACGACACGACAATTTCGAAGCCCTCGTCGGCCCTCGCCGTTGAAGACTCGTCAGTCCTCCTCAAGCTCCGTCGCCATGGAAGCTTCCAATTACCCCAATTCCTGCACCCCTCGCCAGGATCCAGCCGACGATGATCACTTCCGCGTCAAGTGACGGGCCCTCGAGGCTGTGCTCGAAAATTGCAGGATGGCCCTCAAATTGCTCGAGAACCCCAATCTGGACCCCGACCCCTCCGTCCCGGTGGATCATGGAGAGCGCTCGCCTCGGCAGTCGTAATCTGCCACGGATTCAGGGGCCGATGAGCTATGTTCCCTTCTCAAATCGAAGGTAGAATCACCAAACTTCCTAGAAAAGCTTGGAAATATCAGATCTTCAGTTTCTCAAAATATTCAAGATGATAATGCATCTTGGAACATTATTAATGCCGCAGACTCATGGGAAGATAACCATATTGACGGGGATAATGGCTCAGATGAAGATTATGTTCTTGTTAACCAAGAGGATGTTGTCGAAAGCATAGCAAATTTCATGGCAGCTTACCTATTATCTCTGGAGAAAACTAAAGAATTAACTCCCGATCAACTTCAAGAAGTTCTTTGCAAAACATTTTCGGTGAAGAAAAGGAAGAGCAGACTCCGGAAGGCATGGCAGGGAAGCCAAATTATTTACAATGTTGCCTCCTGGAGTGCCACTGCCATAGGGATTTACCAGAATCCAGCGTTGCTCGAGTCCGCCACTGTTGCCATCTGGTCTTCTTGCAATGCTATATCAAAGTTTTTTTGAGGCAAATCTGGAGCATGCGTAAGTTGGAATTTGACACGGTGACAACACCTATAAACACTCAAAATGCTCCGAAAGAACAATGGGTAATTCTTCTTCCCCGGTTTGCATCTAAATCCACCTTCAGCTATACGATTATTGTTTGTTGAATGTACAAAATCAGATGCTGGCCCTCATTTGATTTTGCACTTGATAAAATGCCTAGTTCCAAATGCAAATGTCTTATAACACTTGCAGTAAATATGGCCGTGTCTTAATCGCTTCTACATTTCCTGCCCCCCCCTCCCCAAAAAAGTGTGCCTAGTAAGATGAAACTGTTCCTTAGATCGGGTATGTATTTGACATCATGAAAAGTTTTGATCACACCATTAAACATCTTAATTCTAATGTTCCCTATGCCAATGACTTTGCATGACACATCATTTTCATCAATATTAAATCAGAATTCATTGCCTTGTAGGTATCAAAACATTCCTTGTTTGAAGTCATGTGATATGAACATGCAGAATCTAAGATCCATGCATCTGTCAGCTGCTCTGAACTTGACATAACTGATAGCATATCTCCATCAGTGTTCTCTAAATTTTCTTCAACTATGTTTATGTTAGGATGTATACTATAAGCCTAGCTTTTGGTGAACATCTATTTTGGAATAAGAATCACAATGGTCATGTGTTTGCCTTTTATATTTGTTATATGTGTGCAATTGTCCAATACTTTACATTGTAGGTAACATGGTGTGTGGTGCCACACAGAAGATCATGTTATCAGTTCCTTGTAAAGTATAAGTAGTGGCTCACAACCGAGATGGATTTGGACAAACCATTGGAATGATTGTAGTGTAATTTGGTATTAGTCTATCTTGACTATAGAATTATACTAATGCACATTGTGTGTATTGAGCAGGACTGATTTGAGGTTGTTCGATTTATATTGACTATATAATCGAACAAGACCTCGGTTATTATGATGTACATACTCTTAATCCCGATATAATAACGAGCACATATAATTAATATTTATTTCTTTAATTTACTAATAGGCGAGATTTATTCGTTAAATCAATAGACCCGGTAAATTGGGAAATAATATTATTTATATGGTGTACCATTGATTATAGAAGGAAACCGTGTCCTAATTATTTTAGGATGATGATGTCCCCTTGAGGAGCTCATAAAGATTGTCATGTAAATTCTACATATGGACTTGGTCCGACATGATAATAAAGTTGAGTGGTACTACTCATAGAGTTAGATATTAATTAATTAAATTGTCAGTAATTTAAATAAATAATGGACATGCGATATATTAAACATGGGGAGATTAGGTACACATAATATGGTGGAGCCCATATTTAATTATGGGGTTGGTGCGGTAGTTCAATAATAACCTATTAGTGGAGCGGGTTATTATTAACGGGTCGGGTTTAGGATCCGTTAGGAGACCAAAACCAACTCCTCCTCATGGCTCCTATTGTAGCCTTTTAAATACCTCATAAGCCTTCATGAACCAAGGCCCAAAGAATTAACTTAAGTCTCTCTTCGTTTCTCTCCCTCTCTCTCTCTCCCCTAGGGCTTGCGGTGCCGCACACCACCAAGAAGGACGCTCGGCTGGGGTTAAGGGCTTCTTCCCTTCATTCTCTTCTTCTCTTCTTTCCTAAGGCGTGCGGCAAGATCAAGGGGAGGAGGCGGCGCAAGGAGGAAGGGCTAGGGTTTGGTGGTTGGCGCAAGCAAGGAAGAAGAAGACTCTTCTTCTTTAGTGGTCGGCGCAAGCAAGAGAAAGAAGAAGGAGACTTTTGATGGCTTCGTTTCTTGGAAGATCGTCACCCACATGACGTCCAAGAAGAGGATAGGAAAATAATAGAAGATCAAGAGGTAAAACAAGAGGTATAAATCTTGTTTTGTTTTCATTCTTGTATTAGTTATTGTTCTTATCATGGATACTGAAGATAAACATAAGAACCGACGATCCAATCATCATCTATTCCGTGGTTAATCGATAAAAGGAGTTAGATTGCTTAAACAATAAGTTTGCTCAAGCGATCACTCATTCGAATAGCACGATGATGAAAAAGGTCGTTCGGAAAGTTTTCTTTCCATCCGGATTAGTTCTAATCAATAGAATTTTAATCCAGGGATATGGAGAGGAACTCCTCCGATGCAACCGAAAACCAACAGTTTATAGACTTTGTCGACTTCCTTTGTTCTCTGCAACATATTTCTTTATCTCTGGATAATCTTTCTTTATATGACCTTTGCCTCCGCACTTGTAGCATATGATTACCTTCTTCCTTCTCGATTTAGAATGGGCCTTGTCGCTGCTGATTCATACCAAGTTTTGCTCCTACCATGCTCTTGGTTATTATTCACCACAAGTCCTCCTTGAGAAACTTCGTCACTTACTTTCTTCCTCTGATGAAAGACCAACAAAGCGTCTTGTCTTCGTCCTCGATCTTCACATCAACCTACTTCAGATTGCTCATAATCTAGTTGAATACATTGATGTGTTGGCTTAGATCGGTTCCCTTTGTCATCTTTAACCCAAATAGTTTTTGCTTAAGATACAGGTTGTTTGTCAATGACTTTGACATATACCAGCTTTTGTCAAACTGCTACTAGTGACTCCTCGTCCATGACATGGTATATCACATCATCCGTAAAACAATGTCTGATTATTGCCATTGCCTTCTCCTGAAGTTCTTCCTAATCTGATCTCTCCATACTTTTTGGTTTCCTTTCTCCTAGCGTCTTCACCATGCCTTGTTGCACCAACAAGTCTTTGACCCTCCTCTACTATAATCCGAAGTAACTTGTTCCATCAAACTTCACCATATCAAACTTCATAGAAGGCATTCATGGCACATTAAAGAAATCTACCAAAATCTCACTTTGATACCAATTGTTGGGACCAAAAGGAATTTAAATATCTACATAATAGTATGATATTATCCACTTTGAGCCTAAGTACTTATGGTTTTATTTTTAGGCTCTACCCAAAAGGTTTCATGCCAATGGAGATACTTTCTATCCTTTTAATTCCATGATCTTTTTCATTTCTAACAAATGTGGGATTTTGATTGATCCCCACAATGTTGTTGGCTAGGTGTCCCTTTCTGCGCCAGTTGTCAAAGACTATCAAGCTATTGGTCAAGTGTGAACGAGCTGTTGAGGGTTGAGGCCGAGTAGTTCGCTACCGCTGATAGATGATTGAGCTTCCCGAGTCCGAGGGGGTCACTGAACACCTAGTGTTCGAGAGAAGTTTATTCCGAGCGACCTTCCCGAGTTTGAATGGGACATTATTAGATGAATGTTACATACTGGGGATGGAGATGGGTAGTCGAGGTGCTCGAAAAAATAGACTTGTGGGTTGGGAAGCGAGGTCGGGTGCTTAGGAGTAACTCTAGATACCATCACACCAATTTCATAGGCTCCTCCTCTCTTCGAGGCGGAAACATTGATTGTCCTCCAACTTACTCCCAGTGGCATGCAACTTAAAGTAGATCAGTGAGGGGTTGACATTGCCAAAGGGGCCCCTCTAACGGTCAAGTCAACTCTGGGCTGAAAACGAAGCCCATGGAAATGTACGAGAGAGAAAGAAATGTGTGTGCGTGAGAGAGAGTAGAGAGATGATTGTGGAGAAGAGTTGTCGCTGCGTGCAATAAGGAAAACTATCTTACATTTAGCTTACTTCTGTTGATCTTATATAATTGACGGAAGGGAATCTCTATATGGGATACTACATGCTCACTAGTAGTCCATTTGAAAGGAAGTTAGGGCACTAGAGATCAATAACTGTTGAAGAATCTGTTATATTTGAGAAATATTCTAAGACAATCACATTATGGAATGTACTATTTATTGGATAAATAAAAGTTTACTATTTGAGTGTACATACTTTATATATATATGATTGAATCTTAAACTCATTTACTGAATGTTCGTAATACAATTCATAGTATGAGAGAACTTGTGATTGAATCACAATTACTGAGCATTTCTACATATGTAATTATGAATATATTAAAATATTTCATAGTTGATCAATTGATGGGCTTGAACATCATTTATTCTGAAAGACTAGTGTAGCATCGGTGTCGGTCGATAGAGGGGGGGGGTGAATATCGACTCATAAATTTCGTTGGAAAACTTCGTTGTTCATCTTTCTATCAGAGTTAGTATACAGCGGAAATATAAAATAAAATGAAGAAAGACACAGCAAAGACTCGCGGGATTTATTTGGTTCACAACCCCCCAGGGTCAGTACATCCAAGGCCTAAGTACTCAGTGTGAGTGCACTAGTGGTGTCCTTTCCTAACTTTCCGGAGGTGGAGAAACCCGTCTTATAGTTTAAATTACAAGCACAAGAATAATAAATTAAATACAACTTGTAAACGAAAAAGCAAATCAACGAAAAATGAAGATCCGGCCAATCCGGAAGTCCGAAGTGCAACGCATCTCCTCCTGGAGTCTCCTTGGTCGCAGAGCTTCAACTTTAGTGCTTTTTCTTCGCAGAGATTGCTTTAGCGGATGGAAAACTTGATTGCTTGAAGTGAGGGGTCGAACCCCTATTTATACTACGTTCTCGGGCACCTCAGGGCTCTTTGGCGCCTACCATGTGTGGTCAAAACTTCATCCGTAGAAGCTATTCTCGTGCAGGGATAAGACTGCCTTCCCAGGCACCTGGGAGCCTCCTAGGCACCTGGGAAGCCTCAGGTGCCTGGCTTACCAGGTGCCTGGGAGGGGCTGCTCTAAAATAGGGCACCCAACCCTACTGGGCACCTGATTCATTCAGGCGCCCAGGAAGGTTCTTCCTAGGTTCAGTTTTTCCTATGTTTGCTCTCCTATCTTGCCTCCAACTCCAGGTACCTGCAAGACAACAAACACAAGACAAACATACAAATAATCTTAGCCTTAATTGATTGGTTCTGACTTTGGATTTCACCCGAAACCCTAGGTCGAACCGACGCCTAATGTTCCCTTTCGCGGGGAACGCGTCCTCACCAACTCCACCCTGGACACGTTATCTTTTGCCAATCGGGACCTTCGGTTGGACTTTCACTCAGTCTTCGAGAACCCAGATCTCGAGGCATCCGACCTCGACCCATCTCTATTTCTGTTCGTAATCCCCGCTCAGCTAAGTCTTTTGCCCGATCCTCGACCAGGACTTCGTGCTCGCCTCCGAGACTCCCGGATCTTGAGACATCTGACCTCGACCCGTCTCTACTTCTATCCGTAGTCCTCGCTCGGTTAAGACTCTGTTGTTGGGTTCTCCCGGTACAAAATAATAAAAACGCAGCGGAAACAAGAACCCACGAGCGATCCATGCGAAAGAAAAACTCGTACAAAGTTGATCTACATCTACTTCTAAAGAAGATATACCTTTGGAGCGTGCCCTTCGTTTATCCCGCTCTTCCAAGATGTGCCGGATCTCTTGCATGTTTAAGCGTCCGTGCCTCTATTCGTATCTACATGGACACAATCTCTCAACTTCGGGAGAGCTACCTTAGTTGTGCTAGCAACTTGAGGTAGCTCGCAGAACACCAAGAACCTTACAATAAGGTTTCGGCTAAAAAGGAGGAGAGGAAGAAGAGAGGAAGGGAAGGGGAAAAGCTAAGGCAAGAAGAAGACCTCATCCAAAGTCACAAGACCCTCTTTTATAATCATCCCATGAATATCAAGAGGTTTGTGTTTCTTTGGCTTCCTTCATTAATACCAATAAAGAGCACATCTTTTAATGTGGCTCTTCATCTTTTCCCATGCAAGAAAAGAATCTTTTCATCCAATGAAGAGAGACTTTTCTCTTTCCTTCATACAATTCCGACCGGGCCTCTCGGGCTTCCGACTCGGTCTCCCGACCAAGTCTCCCGAGTGGCGAGCTCCCGACCTAGTTTGTCGAGCTCCGACCCAGTCCGCCGAGTGTCGACCCAGTCCACCGAGCTCCGACTCGGTCCGCCGAGCTCCGACTCGGCCCGTCGAACTCCGACTCAGCCCGCCGAGCTCCGACTCGGTCTCTCTCGAGTTCCCAACTCGAGTCCTCCGAACTGACCTCCCGAGTTCCCAACTCGGGCTCAGGTCTCTCGAGTTCCCAACTCGGGCTCAGATCTCCCGAGTTCCCAACTCGGGCTCAGATCTGCCGATCAACTTTCCCGAAGCATTGTGTCCTTTGTGTGTGACCCAATAGGTTCTCGTGACATTGGCAATGCGCCTAAACACTTTAGACACATAAGCAATGAGCAGCATCTAGCAATGCATCATTGCTACCCAAGTAACAAGCAAAGTCAAGATCCGACTAAACCTCCGTGACTATGATAATGTATGACCTTGTCCTTCTATCCTTGATATCTAGATTGACCAATGAGGCATAGACCGTGTCATCCTCAATCAATCTTGCGTTTCTTGATCCCCGAGTAGACTCACTCAAACAAATGAGCTCAATATCTCATATTGACTCATTTGAGCATGACCATGCGTTTCAGTAGTCCTACTCGCAAGGGGCCCACAGATATCACTCCCGTCATATGGGAGGGATAGATCCCATCTACATCACTCATATCCCTCCGCATAATTCATTACATACCCAGTGATCGCCTTTATAGTCCACCCTGTTACGGGTGACGTTTGACGATACCAAAGTACATAACTTCTTATGTAGGGAACCGTAGTGACTTCAGGTCTAAGGACTATTCATACCAATAGTCACATGAGAAAGTCTATGACACTCATATGACAATCTATGAAACTTTCTCATGGCGGGTCATTCAGTACACATTCTCCAATGTATACCCATGTGTCAACTTGATATCATATATCCATGGCTTGTGAGCTCAAGTCATCAGTTGACCTACATGCTAGTCTCCATGCATCAATATTGTCCCTGAATAATTGATGCTTGACTAGGAATAATTTAGTGTAGTGTTCTCTACATTATCTCATTATCGATTCAACTAATCGATATAATGTAGATAAGAACCTACTACACAAGGACATTATTATACTTAGTCATTCGGCACAGAATACAAAGTAAGTATAATAACCAAACATGCTTTTATTAATAATAGAATATGATACAAAATGCCCCTAGTCAATCATCACATAATTGGCTCTAGGGCTCCTACTAACATCTGTTGCCCAATCCCTGACCAGGACTTAGTGCTTAGTCCCTCGGACCAAGACTTCATGCCCAGCTTCACTCACCAGGACTTCGTACACCTAGCTTCACTCACTAGGACCCAACTTCACTCACCAGGATTTCTTTCACCTAGCTTCACCCACTAGGATTTATTTCACCATAATCAAGTAAGTATACCAAACCTCAAGTCCGGTTCGGTTTAATCCCTTGGTCAACTTGACGAACCCTGAGTTCTATTCACTCTACCAAACATCAGATTCTGTTTGGCTATGCCTTTGTCAACCTGATCAAACCTGGGTTTACCCTACCAAACATCAAGTCCTGTTTGGCTAAACCCTTGATCACTTTGACTAAACCTTTGGTATATTGTCACTTATAGTTCTGCCAAACATCAGTTTCTATTTGGCTAACCCTTTGTCAAACTTGGGTTTATCCTACCAAACATTAGATCCTGTTTTGTTTAACCCATGATCACTTTGACTAACAGTAAAATACGGTTTAAAAAAATAATAATAAATTAGAATATATAAAATAAAATAATATATGTATATAAATATATATATGGTTATATATAAAAATTTATATATAATCATCATAAATAGGAGTTTCAAATTAAAAATAATCAGAGGAAAAATTTTGGAATTATTTTCCTAAATTTTTGGAAATAGTGGGGAGAATTGGAGTTGGTTTTGAATTATTTAAGGAAAAGTTGGATTTTTGGAATATATATATATGGAAAAATTTTAATTATATATATATTTATAATACCGTGCCCTAAACTTCACACGCCCGATCCTTTTCTTTCCTCCCCTCTCCGCCCGACGCCGGTGAACCGCACCCCGCTCCGTCTTCGATCGCTGCTGCCCACCACTACCGGAGTTGTTCCTCTCCTCTGCCGCGAGACCTCGCCACCGGTTGAAGGTGACCGCTCGACCCTCATGACCCCGATCCCTTTCTTCTCCTTCCCCCGCACGCGCCGACGCTCTCACCTCTGGTGATCGCCCGGCGCAGAGTCCCTCCGACGCAGTCCTCTTGCGTGAGCAAGTTTAAGCCGAAGGCTCCTCTCTCTCTCGAGTCACGTCTCTCCTCCGCCCTTCGCGCGAGGCCCTCAATGACTCCATAGCCGCGCCAACTGTGTCATAGCCAGCCATGAAGGCTCTGCCGCCTTCCTTTTTCTTCCCAGCCCATCGCCACCACACCGATCGCATGCCACACCCCACCGTCGGTCGTTGTGTGCGCGTGCCACATCCGCCGTCGGCTGTTATGTGCAACCTGCCAGAGAAGCTGCTGAAGGTAATGGATTTCGTTAATTAGTTGGTTAAGTAATCAAGTTAATTAATGAATTAATATTGATTATTTGTGATAGTTGATAACTGGGGTAAATTTGCTAGGTGAATGTCAAAGGGTATGGGTTTCTTTTACCTGAATTAATGCCGACCTAAACTCATTGATTACAAATAATGATCTATTTTGGGGTTATTTTCATATAGGATAGATTAATTAGGACTGATAATAAGATTAACCTTATTCGGACCAGGGGATTAAATGATTGACTAAACTATAGTTAATGATGGAAAATCGGATGTGATTAGCTAATTGATTTGGGTTGATTAACGCTAGGATGATTTAAGTCGGTGGTGCTATACTTAGCTATTTGGTATTTATTAAAGTAGCTAAAGTCGTATTTGATACAGGACATTGACTTGGTATTGACGTTGGACGCAGTTTTCATTGGACATAGACTTCACATTCGAAGGCGGGTACTTCTGCCTTGATATCTGTAGATTCGTTTACCTTAAATGCATGGTCATTTTACTTTCTGAGTAGGATCGATTTACCTTAAATCTATTTGCTTTGTTTTCCTGCTTGACACTTATTCTTGCTTGACCTTTGAGTAGTAATTCAAATTGTTCAGTTATACAGTCTCATCTTTTGGCTTCTGATCTAAAGAGTACCGTGTGTACGCGTGTACTGTAGAATAATCATTTGACCTATCTAGGATTTGGTCGACATTAGATAACCCTACCCAGTAGATTAGTGCATGTTTATTTACCTTGGTATCGATGGTGTTCTTCGTATGTTTATTTACTTTGGTGTTATTTGTGTTTTTTCGTATCGTATTGATTCTATGTTTTGGATCTGATTGAGGTTATGTATATTAGTGACATGCATCATGGCATTCAGGCCGACGACCATGGGCTCCCTTGTAGTTGAGACGGGTCGTCGGATATATTTTCCAGTTGTGCTATACTCAGTTAGAGTTGTGTGCGAACAGTTGATACTCCACAGGTGTTAGGAGTCCCCACAGGTGCTTCGGGGTTTTTCATATCAGGGCCATAGTTATTGTGCTGTGTTTGCATAGCCACAGGTGTTGGGTGCTTGTATCTTGTCCACTCAACCTACCCAATATAGCGGTGGTTGGTGTGTGTACAGTATAGGTCATGACATCATGTGCATATTGTGCATTGTGCATTTGCCTGTGTTTGCTATATTTGTTTGAGCTATGATTGTTGCATTTGATTGACATGCATATACAGTTATGATTTGTATTTTATTATATGATTTGGATATGTTCAGCAGTACTAACTGTTTATGGAGGTGTTAGAGGGGATTTTTGATTTTGCCCCTATTTGTTACATAGTTTTCAGGTATGTTTTACTTGTATAGATGCATTTTGTTTATGCTCTTTATTCCGGAAACTGTATACCCTTTGTTGTCTTTATGCTTATTTTACCCTTTTATATACCATGCATTTATCTGTTCTTATACTCGCAGAGTTCCATCCAGAACTCACCACCCCTTGTTCTTCTTTTTGTTTCAGGTAGTTGATAGCTGTGTCTCGTGCCGCCAGGATAGGATCCAACTGCCAGTCTCCCAGTTTGAGTATTATTATTGGTTTTCGTACTTTTGTGATAGTTTTATAGTATTAGTGTCGATTTTGGTTTTATTATCGTTTTGGATGGTATATGAGTTTTCCTTCGAACATGTATTTATTTATTTCCACTGGATTTTCGGTTTGCTGTGCTTAGCTATAGAGATTATATTTATTATGTTTATTGTTTGTCAGTTATATTATTTAATTGCATGGTTGTGTTGGAGTGAACGCTAGCCGAGTGTGGCTGAGCTATATTGTTATGGTTGATATGATGTATGTATGAGTTTCAGATTGTCTGCCGTATAGGGGAGGTGCTGCCCAATTTTTGAGCGAGCACGGGCCTCTGGGGCGTGACACTAACCTTAGTATATTGTCAAACATTGAAACCCTATACAATGACTGTTTATCACTGATGCTCTTTGCACCAACAATCTCCTCCTTTTTGATGTTTGACAATAATCATAAGTTAGGTTAGGTCTAAGGGTTCTAGGTTTAACACTTGGGAGAAATTGAAAAAAAAAGATTTAACGTAAGCCTCTCTCCCCATTTGTCACACATCAAAAGGAAATAGCGGATAAAAAAAATTTGCACCAATAATAAGATTTTCGATAAAAATTTAACTTATGCCTCTCTCCCCCTTTTATGATAATCTCTCTCCCCTTTTTTGAAAATACTTAAGATATTTAAAAAAAATGATTTTGAAAACTCTTCCCCCTTTTTTAAATAAAACTAAGTACTTGTTTAGAAAATATTCTAAAAGGAACTAAGTACTTTAAAAAATATTACACCAATAATATATGAATTTTAAAAAGAATTTGAACTTCCCTAAGTCTGACACAATCCTAGGAATCTTGTTTACCATAAGAAAATTCCTATGTGTCTTAGGGATTTTCCATAAATGAATATTTTCAACATATAGTTTGAATAGATTTCTTGATTTGGTTTCTTTTCCAGTCTGACACAATCCTAGGAAACCTTGTTGACTATAAGGAAAATTTTCCTAAGTGTATTAGAAAATTTTCCAAACTCAAGTAAAAAAATTTCTAAGGAATTTCGATGATGTTCAATAGGATGAAAATGTTTTCAAAAACTGTTCATAAAGATGAAAGAGTTTTTCAACACATGTTTTGGAAAATGATAATATTAGATTTTCGAAAGTAGAGTTTTTTTAAGAGTATATATTTTTAAAAAGATAGTTGTTGAAAATATAATATTTTTGAAACCTCTAATGGTTCTTTTAATTTGAACCTCCCCCTAAACCTTACACAGTCCTAGGAAGCTTGTTGACTACAAGTTGATGTTCCTCTGAGTCTTAGGGTTGGATTCAAACGAAAAAAATTTAAACCATTTAAGCAATACCTTGAAGTTTTTGAAAGTATAGGGATTTTGAGATTCTCAATGTTTCTTTTAATTTGAACCTCCCTCTAAACCTGACACAATCTTAGGAATCCTTAGATCATAAAGGAAACTTCCTATGTGTCTTTAGAGTTTATCCAAATCATAAGAACAATCAACGCATATTTTAGAAAAATATTTTTGAAGGAATATGATAGTATTTGAAGAAGTATTTTTCGAAAAATATTTTGAAATGCATAATAACTTTTTGAAACAAATTTTTTGAAAAGCATTTTGAAAGATATAAAAAACATTTGAAAGATATAAATTTTGAAAAGAATAATTATTGAAAACTACTTTTTCAAAAGAAACATCGACTACCCCAGAACCTAACACCTTCTGGCTACCCTTGTTAATTAACTACAAGGACTTCTACCTAAGTGCCTTAAGCGACTTTAATGTTGATCTAGAAGGTTTGTGTCTAAGTGTAGGTCAAACAACCTTCGAAAATATATATAATTTTTGAAATATGTATTTATAGGTAAGCACCCAAATAAGTATGAAATTCATTAAAACATTATTATGTTTAAACATTATTTTGAAAATAGATTTTTAAGAAAATATCCTAAAGATTTTGAAAGACATTTGTCAATTAATTAGTCCTTAACATCTCACCCATCAATACAAACAAATATGGTTGCCTTATGGGTATTGTGAGATGCTTGAATCATTTTTTTAATTTTTAATTTTATAGATTGCTTGTCCTTGAGTTAGATTCAAGTTTAACAATTAGTAATTTAGAAGTAAATTTCAATAATTGGCTTCCAAGTCTTGGCGAGGCACAGAGGCCTTTTTTGGTCGTAGCCTTATTGGATCATCAACCCTTTCCTTAGACAAAGCCTTTTAAGGAAATAATACTATCAATTTACTCTTTTGGAAACTTTGGTCTAACTAGTCTAGGATGTGGCGAGGTAGCTTCGGCTAGTTCAACTTAGCTAAGTCGACCAGGTCGGGTACTCCTTACCCTTCCTGACTTCCTAGACCAAGCTTTCCTAACGTGTTATCATCTCGCGCCACCCTAGTACTATGTTGGGCAAGAATCAACCAATCTTTTTCCTATCTATCCATTTTAAATTAAACAAAAAATTAACTAGCATGAATGACATATTAGAAAAAATAAATGCATGGGCATGACAGATATGCATGTATCAATCATCTCAAATCATTTTTATTAGGTTTCTAATAATATATCAAATTCTCGATTTGATACAGAACGTGTGAACCCGCGAATATATTAACCCACTTTGACAAATTTATTATTAAGTTAAATGTTTCAATTGGGTAGAATTTTATTTAGTTTCATATTTGAAGGTAATTAATTGGAATTTAGTTCGTGGATTTTATTGAATTAAGGATTAAAGTTAAATCGTTAATTAAGATTTAATTATTGAGATTTTAAGTTGTTGTGAATTGATTAAAATTATTAAGAGTTAATTAAGGTTTTAAATTATTAAGAATTACTTAAGGTTTAAATTTATAAAAATTAATTAAAATTTAAATAATTAAGAATTAATTAAGGTTTACATTATTAAGAATTAATTAAGGTTTAAATTATTAAGAATTAACTAAGGTTTAAATTATTAAGAATTAATTAAGGTTTAAATATCTGATTCACCTATTATTTCTTTTGTATTTAAGTTTTCAAATTTGTTTAATACTTTTGCTTTATTTGAATTCTTGTAAGCCTTATTAAATATAGCTTTAATTTCAATAAATTCATCTTGATCTTTATCTTCATCCTCATCTACATCTTCAGAGTTATATTCAGAAATTGTATTATTATCTTCAAAATAGGTAGAATAATTTTTAGAGCTGCTAATTAAGATTGTATCATTATATTCAAAAACAGTAGAATTATTAATTAAGAGTTGACTATTATCATCACTATTATTTTCAGAAATATTAAAATTATCAGTAATAATTTCATCATTATTCTCAGAGTTATCATAATTATCAGAAAAATAATTAATTATAGTATTATTATTATCCTTAGAGTTGGTAGAATCATCAGGACAAGTATTAGAATTAATTTCAAAAATCATAGCATTAATATTAAAAATTAAGGAATTAATATTTGATATTTTACTATTATCATAGTTTGATTTAGATTTATCATTAGCTAATTTGTCATGCAACACATTTAATTTACTATGTAAATAATCTAACTTAACAGCAGAATTGTGTAACTGTGCAGGAATTTGAAAACCATTATTACAAAAATTATCCTTTTTTACCACTTTTACCATAGTCACATTTCTTGGCATTGAGGATCGAGCCTTTTTCCAGTCTGGGCACTGGTTCTTGTAGTGTCCTAGCTTTTGACACTTGAAGCACTGGATATGACTCTTGTCCCTCCGGACTCCTGGCGCTGGTACCTCCATTGCCGCCGGTGGTGAAGTTCGAATCTTACGAGTAGGAAATTGGTTTTTATAGTGTCATCTCTCCCTGCACTTAAAATAAATAATATGGAATTTGAAAATTAACATAATAAAAAATTTACCTTAATTCACCCTTGCTACCCCTCAATTCCTGGCATTGTTGCTCCTTCGGCTGTTAGTCCGGTGAAGAGCTACCTGCTCTGATACCACTTGTAGGATCAGTGTCGGTCGATAGAGAGGGGGGTGAATATCGACTCATAATTTTCGTCAGAAAACTTCGTTGTTCACATTTCAATCAGAGTTATTACGCAGCGAAAATATAAAATAAAATAAAGAAAGACACAGCAATGACTCGCGGGATTTACTTGGTTCCCAAACCCCAGGGTCAGTATATCCAAGGCCTAAGTACTCAGCGTGAGTCCACTAGTGGTCTCCTTTCCGGGCTTTCCGGAGGCGGAGAAATCAGTCTTACAGTTTGAATTACAAGCACAAGAATAATAAATTAAATACAACTTGTAAACGAAAAAGCAAACCAACGGAAAATGAAGATCCGCCCAATCCGGAAGTCTGAAGTGCAACACACTTCCTCCTGGAGCCTCCTTGGTCACAGAGCTTCGACTTTAGCTCTTTTTCTTTGCACAAATTACTTTAGTAGATGGAAAACTTGATTGCTTGAAGTGACGGGTTGAACCCCCATTTATACTGCATTCTCAGGCGCCTTAGGGCTCTTTGGGGCCTGCCACGTGTGGTCAAAACTTCATCCGTAGCAGCTATTCTCACGCAGGGATAAGACTACCTTCCCAGGCACCTAGGAGGCTCCCAGGCGCCTGGCTTACCAGGCGCCTGGGAGGGGCTGCTCTGAAATAGGGCGCCTGATTCATTCAGGTGCCCAGGAAGGTTCTTCCCAGGTTCAGTTTTTCCTGCGTTTGCTCTCCTATCATGCCTCCAACTCTAGGTACCTGCAAGACAACAAACACAAGACAAACATACAAATACTCTTAGTCTTAATTGATTGGTTCTGACTTTGGATTTCACCCGAAACCCTAGGTCGAACCGACGCCTAATGTTCCCTTTCTCGAGGAATGCGTCCTCACCTACTCCACCCTGGAGACGTTATCTTTTGCCAACCGGGACCTCCGGTTGGACTATCACTCAGCCTCCAAGAACCCGGATCTCGAGACGTCTGACCTTGACCCGTCTCTACTTCTGTCTGTGATCCCCGCTCAGCTAAGTCTTTTGCCCGATCCTCGACCAGGACTTCGTGCTCGACCTCCGAGACTCCCAGATCTCGAGACGTCCGACCTCAACCCGTCTCTACTTATGTCCGTAATCCTCGCTCGGCTAAGACTCCATTGCCCGATCCCCGACCAGGACTTAGTGCTCAGTCCCCCGAACCAAGACTTCGTGCCGAGCTTCACTAACTAGGACTTCATCCACCTAGCTTCACTCACTAGGACCCAGCTTCACTTACCAGGATTTCTTCCACCTAGCTTCACTCACTAGGATTTCTTCCACCATAATCAAGTAAGTATACCAAACCTCAAATTGGGTTCGGTTTAATCTTTGGTCAACCTGACCAACCTTGGGTTTTATTCACTCTGCCAAACATCAGATCCTGATCGGCTATGCCTTTGTCAACCTAATCAAACCTGGGTTTACCCTACCAAACATCTGTTGGATCGAGAAGCACGATAGAGGGGGGGGTGAATATCGTGAAAACGTTTCAGATTAAGAAAAAGAGAATACGCATCGGAATTAGAACATACACACAAAGAACACAAGTAGTTTTACTTGGTTTGGAGTCGCAGTCGGCTCCTACTCCAAGGCCCACGGTCCTTGACCGTTTACTGCGGGCAATTCTATATTTGCGCAAAGGTTTACAGAGTATAATATAGAAATATTACAGTAAATAAATGACTACACTTTTCGTTACCGACGCCCGGTGTAGATTGTACTTCAGAGTAGAGGGTCGTCGTCGGCGCTAGAATCTCGAGATCGGAGTTTGCCGAAGCAGAGCGCTTGAACGAAGAGAGTAGAGGCGTTGGAAAATTGTTGTTCTGAAGCCTTAGGGTCGAGCCCTTTTATAGTGCTCCTGGGGGCGCCTGGGACGTCGGGGGCGCCTGACACGTGCCTTCGGATCCGAGAACCTCTATCCGAAGCTTGGTCAGCGCTTATCCCTTACGAATCGGCTCTGGAGCTGACGGGGGCGCCCGGGACGTTGGGGGCGCCCTGCTTGACTTGGTCCGCTGGCTTCATACTGATTTTGCTTCGATTGCTTTGACCTTGGGCGCCCGGAGCCTCCGGGGGGCCCTGCCCAAGGCTGTTTCGAAGCAATTCTTGTTGGGACCGGGTGCATGTTAACATGGATACGGGTTCGTAATTTTAAAATTTAATTACATGCAGCGGAAGGTTTAGCATAAATAATTTCTCAAATTATTTTAACCACGTATCTAGCATGCAACCTTATGTTGTGGAGACATGATCATACATTTAAAATTTTGCAGAAAGTAAACTAATTTACTTAATACCTCGCGTAACTCGTAGAAAGGGACGAGATCCAACCATAGCGTCCCTTGGAAGCTCCGCCTCTATTCGCGTCCACGTCGAGTTTTCTTCGGGATGACTTTGCAAAGCCACAAGTTTTGTGCCGACAAAAACTACTAGATTCTCCAAAGGCACGACAAGAATACCAAGAGAGAGATGGAAAGACTAACCACCAAACGAAGAACGGAATCAAGATTCCGGGAGGAAGGAAGGAGTCGCGCCCGCTTCTTCTTCTTCTTCGGCCTCTTCTTGGTGGTGGAAGCTCACGGCAAAGGGGGAGGGCTCTAGGGCCGGCGGCACTAGAAGAGGGAGAGAGAGAGAAGGAGAGGGAGAGAGGCTAGGCAAGAATCCTTGATCTCTTGGATTAATTTCCAAGCCTTGCCTTGGTACCTTTATATAGTAGCCTCTTAATCGCCAAGTCTCCTTTTAACGGAATAAATTTTCATAAGAAATTTATCTTATAAATTTTTCTATGAATTATTCCATTATGCCAAGTTTTTATTATAACTTAATTTATAATAAAAACAACCATGTCTCCCCTTTTATTATGGAAAGAAATTTCTTTATATAAATTTCTTTATATAAATTTCTTTATCATGGTAAATCAATCCTTTATTGATTTTATAAAATAAAATAAACCAATCCAAGGTTCATTTTAATTTCCATGAAAAATAAATTTCTTTATATAAATTTCTTTATATAAATTTCTTTATATAAATTTCTTTATCCATAATTTTATAAAACAAACCACGCGCGGTTTATTTTATAATTTGAACCAAACAATTTGGTTCTCCCTTTTTATTGTGGCCGGCCAAACAAAGAGGGTGGGGACCCTCTTTGGCCGGCCAAACCAAGCCATGACCTCACGAATTAAACTCATTTAATTCGTCCAATAAGTCTTTAAAAGACTTAGCCATTTTATGCTTCCGATGCGTCTCTAAAAAATTCAGATTCGACTTATCTCTCTTGATCGAAAAATCCAATTTTCAACCCGTTTTAAATCCCTCGGATTACTCGTAGTGCGTGTGACTAAATAGGCTTTCGATTTATGTTGGCCGTCTATAATTAACCAATTATAGAACGATCATGAGTGGCACCTAGTAGTACATCATGATCCCCAATTAATCGAAAGATCAACGGTTGACCTCAGAAATAATTCTGAAACCCTTCAGCAGCTATAATGAGTCGTGCCCCATTCCCTTCACCATCTTATACCCACTTGGTTCAGGACACGGTCTATGTGTGTCAGTCCCCACTAGGCTGACTACGTCACACCTAGCCCAAGCAATGTTTTTCTCGTCCTACGGATTCTAGTTACTCTCATGTTTTTGAGAGATTCATACTCTGAACATGTGATGCTCTGGCCAGAGGCTTCGAGTAACAATCCGACGATAGGCCTTGGGTATACATCTCCTCGCAAGGAGTGGTGAATCCTTTGTAGGTTGTTCAAACATCTTCGGGCACTTCAGCTTATACCCAACCATCCTGGGTCCACACCTCCTTAGAGATGCTTGCTTAAGATGTCAAAGTATAAGTCTCCATGACCAAGATGACTTGAACACCGCAAGTCAAAGGAACATCGCACTTAAGTTGCAGTAAGAACTTCATTGACATATCTATATGTAGATTACCATATGAAGTCTTACAGCTAGTCACTCCAATGAACTAGTTCCCTTAACTAGCATTCATGTTTATCTCCGGGCATCCCAATGTCACCAGCCAGTGAGAATCAGCTGATTAGAGAATAACCCATGCTAGTCTCAACAGAATTGATAGTGTCCGTATCAGTCAATTCATCGACTAGAGACAATTTCAATACTTTGCAATTGCACATGTAGAGATAATCACTAGTTGTGAATTCATCACAAATTCTCTCATGCTGTGAATTGTATTGCGGACACTCAGTAAATGAGTTTAAGATCTCAATCAAATACATGAACATGTATACTCAAATAGTGAATATTCATTTATTAAAGTAAATGATTACAATCATAAGACGATTGCCTTAGGACACTTCTCTCATATTACTAACAATTCTTGCTTCCTTGTTTTGTCTTTAACCTTGGGCGCCCGGGGCCTCCGGGGCGCCCTGCCCAGCTGCCTGCCCCTCTCCTTTGGGGCGTTCTGAGCTGCAGAAACACATTCCCTTGGTTCCTGCATTCAAGGTTAGTTCCAAAACAACAAGGCAAGAATATTAGTTGATTTCTACAACCGTAGCTGTCTTGGTTCTGACTTCGGGTCTCCCAAATGGAACCCTAGGTCAAACCGACGCCTACAGTTCCCTCGACGGGGAACGCATCCTCACCTACTCCTCTCAAGAGAGTTTACCTTTTGCCAACCGGCTCCTCCGGTTGGACTTTTGCCCAGCGGCCCTTCGCTAGGTGCCTAGCAGCCCTTCGCCAGGTCTTCGGTACCCAGCAGCCCCAGTCCTTCGCCAGGTGCCTAGTAGTCCTTCGCTAGGTGCCTAGCAGCCCTTCGCCAGGTCTTCGATTTCCTAGCAGCCCTTCGCCAGGTGCCTAGCAGCCCTTCGCTAGGTCTTAGGGTTTCGATGCCTAGCAGCCCTTCGCCAGGTGCCTAGCAGCTCTTCGCCAGGACTTTTTTCTGCACACTCAGTGAGTACATTAGACCAAAATAACATCTTAACTCTTGAACCCTTTACCATTATCAAAACCCAGGTTCGACTTAGGTGCTGCCTGTATCAACAATCCCCCCCTTTTTGATTTATGGCAACTCGGTTCAAAAAGTTATGTTTAACAAGAAGCAGGTAAAATACCAGTTTTGACTTCCTCTCCCTGGAAGAAATCTCCCCCTAAGTTTTTCAAAAGTTCGTGGGGTTTTTGAAAAATTTTTTCTAAGTCTAAAAGTGAAACGTTTTTCAGGTTTTCATTACTTAGAAAACATTTTCCAAAAGTTTAAGTTAGAACCTATTTTCAAAATATTTTGAGTTGGAAAATTTTTAGGCGAATTTGAATTTTACATTTAGAAAATTTTTGACCAACCAAAGATTTTGAATTAGTACTTTGGAATAAATTTTTGAAAGCAAGTAATTTTGAAAGTATAAGTACTCAGAGAATAGTTTAAGAAAGCAGTTTAAGTACTTAGCTATTTAGAAAGCATTTTTCAGGCACTTAGAAATATTTTTCAAAATTTTCCAGAATAAGTGCTTAGAATAATTTTTGAAAGCAACTAAAGTTAATTTTCAAAATCAACTTAAGTAGTTAAAGAGCTTTAGAAATCAGGTAAAGTTAATTTTCAAAATGAACTTAGAAATCAGGTAAAGTTAATTTTCGAAATGAACTTAGAAAATTTTAGAAAATTTTGAGCCTTTTCTCTCCTTTCCAATCTCTCCTCCTTTGCCATATATCAAAAAAATATAGCAAAAAAAAATTGCATTGAAATTGAGTAATCAAGGTAAAATGCTGTACTGAACCAATCCTAAATTTAAACTGGACCAAATCAATTTAAATTTCTGCTTTCGGGTCCTGTCTAACCCAATTAGCTACTTACTAACTGTTATAACCAGTAGCTTTCGTTAGGGTTAGTCAAGTTAAGTGTTCTGATCAAGTTGGATTTTCTAAGCTTGACACTTAACTTGATTACTGTTGATTGATATTTAGTGCCCCAATTACTGTAGATGCACAGACTTAAGCATCTTGAATCAAGGCAAAGACCTAAGCATCTCAACCCATTCTAGGTGATCAATCAAAAGTACCCTAAGGTGCTTGTGAGATGCTGGCTTCTAGATCTATAGGTGCATGCAGTTCTAGGGTTAGGGCCTAGGCTAAGTCCATTTGCGAAAATCCCTAGTTTTGAAGGGGTTAAGTTTTCATAAAAAACTAAGTCGAAAAATTATTTTAAAAATGCATAAAGAAAATGATTTTTCAAATTAAGTAGGAACTGATAAGTGATAAAATAGTTTTAAAAAACCGAGGTAGAGCAAACCTATTCTACCAGGCATAACCCTAACTTAGTAACCTATAAAAATAGATAATCAAGTAAAATAACTAGCAACTAGATAGAAGTGAGGACCAGATACCACAGTCAAACCATAGTCAAATACATGTCAAGCCTACTGAGTAGGGGTAGTCAACTAGTCAACAGTACAATAGTACAACAGAAAACATCAATCTGAACTAAGAGGGGCCAGGATGGTCAAATGGGCTAGGCTGCCATGATCGAAACGGAGACATCATTTCATTATATCGTGCGTCGTTAGTCTCTCGATCGGCTTTGAGGGCATTCATATACTCAGTGTAATGGGCCTCATTTGCCTCCATATACTCCGCATGATTTGCCTCCACTTCCTCCCAGAGGCTATGGATCTCTGTTTCAAGTCATGTCACTCTCTCGTAGAGTGTCGGTGGTGGGGGCTCGTCCATCTGCTCTCGAATCTCGACAGCGAGATCTGCAATGTCGACCTCTACGTTCTCGTCGGAATTGATCTGGGCTTCGGCTTGCTGATGTCTCCAAGATAAAACCCCGGTACCCGAGACATCTATGCCTGCTAGGGAAAAGTTTCTAAAACCTATTTCATCAAATTCGGTCATTGTGGTCATTTCTCCATCGGTGATATTACGACCGTGATGATGAAGAAGAGAGGTGATGATGTGGCAGTAAGGGGTGCGTACCCGACCCTGGGTCGTAACACTGGACGCATGTAGAATGGTGTGGTATATATGTAGTCCAATGTCTATGTCTAAGTAATGGATCAAGGCATATAGCAAGAAGGTATGGAATGGTCGCATGGTCGCGACATCCCTAGTGGAAAGGGTAGAATGCAACGGACTAGGACTCTATAAAGAGCGTAGTCCTGGACCTGAAGATCTACCGACTGAAACCGACTGACCACAGGGTTTCTGACATCTCTATAAAAGTAGGAATAATGGGTATCCAGGTCAATGTGGGAGTAGGGGGTAGCAAAGGGAGGATCTCTAGGAGGGTAACAACAGAAAGTGGACTGAGAAGGTCATAGTCCAAGAAATCTGTTAATCAACGAGGGTGTGATTGTCAAGGGCATCCCTTGGACTGTGGTGACAAAGATAAGGTTATCTTGTCTGACTATATTGTTGTAGAATTCTGCACATAGGGTTGTGTTCACGGGATGAGTGCAGAAGACAAGGTTATCAAGTTGATAGAAGTTTATGACGTTCATAGCTAACAGACAGGATTGAGTGAAAAACTGTCTATTTAGGAAACTCGTTTTGATGGGTTTATACGTCGTCCTAGCGAATTTATTGCATAGTTCCAGGGTCGAAAACCTAGGGTCGGGGCTAGGTTCGGTCCCGGGGTTGGGTCGATTTGCACGACGTTTTCTAAAATGATAAGAAACATGCGTTTAAGGGTAGAAATAATAAAGAAATTAATTTTAAATGCATAAAAATGATACCGAGTAGCCATCCGGGGAGGCATGGTCAAGGTGGAGTGGTCGAGGACATGGGAGGGTTGTTCGGTCGCCTTGGGAGGAGAAGAGTTGGAGAGGAGAAGTGTTTTGGGTGTGGCAAATGAAGGGAGTTTCGGGTGCTTTATATAGAAGGTGGTCGGTCAGGCACCCGAGAGGCATTGGGCGCCCCGGTCAGAAGGCAGCTGCTTTGGGCAGTTTTTCTGACTTGACTGTAGGTCCTGGGGGGCCCGTGAGGACCTGGGCGCTCCGGTCAGATGTTGTTGCCTTTGGCAGCTTTTCTGTCTTGACTTGATATACAGGCCTAGGCGTCCGATAGTGATGGATTGTTTTCGGTGTGCTAGAGGGGGTGAATAGCACTTTGTCATTTTTGATCTCTACAAAGTCGTTAGCGCAGCGGAAACAATAATATGCAAAGTGAAATAAACAATGCTAACAACCTGATTTACTTGGTATCCACTCTGGACAGGTGACTAATCCAAGAATCCGTCGGTGGATCAAACCTCGGATAATCTCCGGCTAGATCTGTCGCTCCTTGTAGGTGGAGAAACCTCGCCACAACACTTCGGACGCTCTCTGATCACAATAGACTACTAACTCACTTTACCCAAGCGAGTTTCGTCGAAGAAGATGGTAGGAAACGAGCCCCTTTAAATAGGGCTCGAATCTGAAACAGTCGCTACCAGTCGACTGCCCCTGGGGCAGTCGACTGGTCCCCCTCAGATTCGACCGTTACAGTACAATGTTCGAATCTGCCAGCCTGTTCCAGCCTACACCAGTCGACTGCCCCTGGGGCAGTCGACTGGTACACATCTAAGCCTAGGGTTACACTCCCGAGTATATGTCACTCCGCACTCAAACCCTCCCGGCTTAGCCCCTGAGTACAAACACTCATACTCAGACCCTCACAACTCAGTTGACTCTTCACCAGCAGTCTTGACTGTTGCCTTCACGCCCTCTTCATCTTCGGCCCTCGTCCCTCGGATGCGCACGCAAGCCTCCAGCTTGCCTCCATGCCACCCTTCACGTACGCCTCGAAGTCCGCATCCCTCGGCTCATCATCTCTGCTATCCAATGGTCCCTCAGATGTGCATGCAAGCCTCCAGCTTGCCTCCATGCCATCCTTCACTGGAAGACATCAACCAAGTCCATGTGTACCTGTACACCTACACATATGAGAACAACACACATCCTAGCTTAACCATATTGCCCACACATCAAAATATCATGATCCTCCAGATCATCTCAGGGCCGATTACCCCAACAGATAGGTCACGGGCGCCCAGGTTAGCTGGGAATATTGACAGCTTTTGCTGTCTTGGTCGAAGAGAAAGGGAGGGGGCGCCCGGGCTGTGTAAGAGTTGATAGCTTTTGATGTATTGTTGACCAGTTTGACCATTTGACCATGGTTTGACTATTATTGTTGACCAAATTTGACTATTTTGACCAGTATTGACTGGATTAACCAAGCAACAATTAGGTCAACTTAGTTCTAAATTACAAGCTTTAATGTTTGTACTAAACAAAAGTACAGGGATCAGATGAATTTTAGTTAAGTTAAATTTAACCATCTCACCCATTCTAGAGTTGTCAATCACGTTAGCCTTATGAGTTTTTGTGAGACAGGTTTTGAATAGAAGTAAGAAATTATTTTGAAAAATCATGATTAATTTTGAAAAGTTAAATTAATTTTGAAAATAATTGGTTTTGAATTTATTTTGTAAAAGAGTGTTTAAATCTAAGATTAACTGAAAATTTATGTTAGATTCGAATTTGACAAAGAATAAATTGAAATTGAATTTCAAAAATTGGCTTCCAGGTCTTGGCGAGGCACTAGGCCTTCTTTGGCCGTAGCCTTATTGGATCATCAACCCTTTCCTTGACAAAGCCTTTTAGTGAAATTTCATTTTCAAAATTACTTTTTGAAAAATTCTGGTTTAACTAGTTTGGGTCTTGGATCGGTAACTTCGGCTAGTTCTGCCAGAATGGCTTCCCTAACGTACTATCATCTCTCCTCCACCCAATACTATGTTGTTCAAATTTCAGTTAATTGGTTTAGTCCTTAGTCTAACCAGTCCTAGGTCTAAGCATGGTAAATTGCAGAAAATAAATAGACAAGCAATCATGCAATTTAAGACAAGAAAAGAAATTTATTTAACTTTAAAAATGATTTTTAAGTAGGCTCCCCCTAGACTAAAGCCACGATAATCGTTTGGCAAGATGTGAATCTTGTCCTTGGGGATCCAATACTGATTTGGTCCAGCTTGGTTGTTCAAACATAGTTTGGGTACCCATGCCTAAACCTTGGATTTAGACTGATTCAGTACAGCATAATATGACCTTTTCCTAGCCTTGGTTCGATATCCTAATCCGGATCAATTTAGAACCGACTTCTGTTTTCCAAAGATCATGTCAAGACCCTTGGAACCAGAGGTGAATCGTTCCAAAGCTGCTCTAGGGTCCTTGACTTGAGTTTTCAAGGAGGAGTTCTCTTTCTCAAGTTGTTCAACTTGAGTAGAGGTTCCTTCTTGAACTTTCTCAGTTAAGGATCTAGCGTTAGCTCCCTCTTTCAGGAGTTTTACTTCCTGTCGGAGGGACTCGACTCGGATTTTGGCTTTCGCAAAGTCGTGAGAAAGATAAGCAATTAATTCTGATAATTGAACTCTAGAAAATCCACTTACAGTGATTTTGCCGTCCTCTGAAAATGTGAGCTTTCCATCGTTCGGCTCTGATTCTGATTCGGTCTCGATTTCTTCCAAAGTAGTCAGGGTGAGCAGGTTCGACTGTGGGGCCTCTTCTTCTTCTTCAGAGGAAGACTCGCCCCATGTTGCTTGAAGGGCCTTCTTCCTTCTTGT
Organism: Boesenbergia rotunda; assembly: GCA_024364735.1. Classification (NCBI taxonomy): domain Eukaryota; kingdom Viridiplantae; phylum Streptophyta; class Magnoliopsida; order Zingiberales; family Zingiberaceae; genus Boesenbergia; species Boesenbergia rotunda. Next base: position 443,535 of record JAGFNQ010001089.1, read on the forward strand.
CTTCTTCGTCTCCTTCAGATTGGGGCATTTCGTCATGTAGTGACCCTTCTTTTTTGCATTCATAGCAGGTCACATTTGGTTTGGTCTTATCATTTGAAGGTTCAGCTGGCCTTTCTTCGGCTGGCTTTCCTTCGGTTGGTCTGATTTTTCATCTCCTTGTAGTAGTCCCGGGCTAGCCGAACCAGCTTGGGTCGATCTCCTTCGCTGTCTTTTGAGTCTGAGTCTGAGTCTGAGTCTGAGTCTGAGTCAGACTCGGGTGCAGGTTGAGGCTTCTTCTTGGTCATCTTTCCTATTTTGCCTGCAACAAAAGCAATGCCTTTCTCGGCTAGGGTGCAGTTAGTCTGCTCATGTAATTCAAGCTCAGAAAATAACTCATCTAATTTGATTTTAGAAAGATCCCTTGAAACTTTGTACGCATCTACCATAGATGCCCACAAAGTATTTCTCGGGAAAGCGTTAAGGGTGTACCTGATTAGGTCACGGTTTTCTACCTTGTGACAAATTGAATGTAGACCATTCATTAGCTCCTGGATTCTGGCGTGGAGCTGGGCTGCAGATTCACTGTCGTTCATCTTGATTGTGTATAGCTTGTTTAGCAGTAGGTCCCTCTTGCTGATTCGGGTGTCGGAGGTTCCTTCGTGCAACTCAATTAACTTACCCCATAGTTCCTTTGCACTGTTGAATGATCCCACCCGGTTCAGCTCTTCTTTGGTCAGACTGCATTGGAGTGTTTGAGTCGCTTTAGTATCAACCTCGATCTTCCTTTTTAGTGAGGCGTCCCATTCGGTGTAAGGTTGTGGCACTCCTTCAGCATTTCTTGGGATTTCCAAACCAGATTGAATTATTATCCACATGTCCACCTGAGTTTTCAGGTGGACTTCCATCTGACTCTTCCAGTAGGAGAAATCCTCCCCACTGAAAAGTGGTGGTCTGGCTGTACTGAACCCCTCTTGCATGACCATTTAGGAATTACTGAAATGAAACAAAAACAAAAACTGTCCCAAGACTTGGTCTTGGATTAGCAGTGCGGGAATAAAATATTTAAAAGAAATTATCGAGTGGTGTTGCACCAACCTCGATTAACGATAAAAACTTCGAACGAAAAAGAATTAAAAAGATTTCGTAAAAATCTGAAAAATTTCCAAATTGGTGGTTGCACCAATTTGAGCTACCCCACTCTGATACCACTTGGATCGAGAAGCACGATAGAGGGAGGGGGTGAATATCGTGAAAATGTTTCGGATTAAGAAAAAGAGAATACGCAGTGGAATTAGAACATACACACAAAGAATGCAAGTAGTTTTACTTAGTTCGGAGTCGCGGTCGGCTCCTACTCCAAGGCCCACGGTCCTTGACCGTTTACTGCGGGCAATTCTATATTTGCCCAAAGGTTTACAGAGTATAATACAGAAATATTGCAGTAAATAAATGACTACACTTTTCGTTACCGACGCCCGGTGTAGATTGTACTTCGGAGCAGAGGGTCGTCGTCGGCGCTAGAATCCCGAGATCGGAGTTTGCTGGAGCAGAGTGCTTGAACGAAGAGAGTAGAGGCGTTGGAAAATTGTTGTTCTGAAGCCTTGGGGTCGAGCCCCTTTTATAGTGCTCCTGGGGGCGCCTGACACGTGCCTTCCGATCCTAGAACCTCTATCCGAAGCTTGTTCAGCGCTTATCCCCTACGAATCGGCTCTGGAGCTGACGGGGGCGCCTGGGACGTTGGGGGTGCCCTGCTTGACTTGGTCCGCTGGCTTCATACTGATTTTGCTTCGATTGCCTTGACCTTGGGCGCCCGGAGCCTCCGGGGTGCCCTGCCCAAGGCTATTTCGAAGCAATTCTTGCTTCCTTGTTTTGTCTTTAACCTTGGGCGCCCGGGGCCTCCGGGGCGCCCTGCCCAGCTGCCTGCCCCTCTCCTTTGGGGCGTTCTGAGTTGCAGAAACACATCCCCTTGGTCCTTGCATTCAAGGTTAGTTCCAAAACAACAAGGCAAGAATATTAGTTGATTTCTACAGCCGTAGCTGTCTTGGTTCTGACTTCGGGTCTCCTAAATGGAACCCTAGGTCAAACCGACGCCTACTGTTCTCTCGACGGGGAACGCGTCCTCACCTACTCCTCTCAGGAGAGTTTACCTTTTGCTAACCGGCTCCTCCGGTTGGACTTTTGCCCAGCGGCCCTTCGCCAGGTCTTCGGTACCCAGCAGCCCTTCGCCAGGTCTTCGGTACCCAGCAGCCCTTCGCCAGGTGCCTAGTTGCCCTTCGCCAGGTCTTCGGTACCTAGCAGTCCTTCGCCAGGTGCCTAGCAGCCCTTCGCCAGGTCTTCGATTTCCTAGCAGCCCTTCGCCAGGTGCCTAGCAGCCCTTCGCTAGGTCTTAGGGTTTCGATGACTAGCAGCCCTTCGCCAGGACTTTCTGCACACTCAGTGAGTACATTAGACCAAAATAACATCTTAACTCTTGAACCCTTTGCCATTATCAAAACCCAGGTTCGACTTAAGTGCTGCCTGCACCAACAATATCGAGTCCTGTTTGGCTAAACCCTTGACCACTTTGACTAAACCTTTGGTATATTGTCACTTATAGTTCTGCCAAACATCATGTCCTGTTTGGCTAACCATTTCCCAAACTTGATCAAACATAGGTTTATCCTACCAAATATCAGGTCCTGTTTGTTTTAACCCATGATCACTTTGACTAACCTTAGTATATTGTCAAATATCGAAACCCTAGACGATGACTGTTCATCACTGATGCTCTTTGCACCAGAATCTCTCCCTTTTTGATTTTTGACAATAATCTTAAGTTAGGTTAGGTCTAAGGGTTCTAGGATTAACACTTGGGATAAATTGAAAAAAAAGGATCTAACTTAAGCATCTCTCCCCTTTGTCACACATCAAAAGGAAATAACGGAGAAAAAAAATTTGCACCAACAATAAGATTTTCGAAAAAAATCTAACTTAACTCTCTCTCCCCCTTTTAAGATAATCTCTTTCCCCCTTTTTGAAAATACTTAAGATATTTAAAAAAAATGATTTTCAAAACTCTTCCCCCTTTTTAAAAAAAAACTATGTACTTGTTTAGAAAATATTCTAAAAGGCACTAAGTACTTTAAAAAACATTGCACCAATAATATATGAATTTTAAAAAGAATTTAAACTTCCCTAAGTCTGACACAATCCTAGGAATCTTGTTGACCACAAGAAATTCCTATGTGTCTTAGGGATTTTTCATAAATGAATATTTTTAACATATAGTTTGAATAGATTTCTTGATTTGGTTTCTTTTCCAGTTTGACACAATCCTAGGAATTTTTGTTGACTATAAGAAAAAATTTCCTAAGTGTCTTGGAAAATTTTCCAAACTCAAGTAAAAAAATTTCTAAGGAATTTCGACAATGTTCAACAGGATGAAAATGTTTTAAAAAACTGTTCATAAAGATGAAAGAGTCTTTCAACACATGTTTTGGAAAATGATAATATTGGATTTTTGAAAGTAGAGTATTTTTAAAAGTATATATTTTTTTAAAAAAGATAGTGGATGAAAATATAATATTTTTAAAACCTCTAATGGTTCTTTTAATTTGAACCTCTCCCTAAATCTGACACAGTCCTATAATGCTTGTTGACTACAAGTTGGTCTTTCTTTGAGTCTTAGGGTTGAATTCAAATGAAAAGAATTTAAAATATTTAAGCAATACCTTGAAGTTTTTTAAAGTATAGGGATTTTGAGACTCTCAATGTTTCTTTTAATTTGAACCTCCCCCTAAACTTGACACAATCTTAAGAATCCTTAGATCCTAAAGGAAACTTCTTATGTCTCTTTAGAGTTTATCCAAATCATAAGAACAATTAACGTATATTTTAGAAAAATATTTTTGAAGGAATATGATAGTATTTGAAGAAGTATTTGTTGGACCTTGGATGGCTAGAGAGGGGGGTGTGAATAGCCAGACACTAAAACTATTCGCTTCTTTTGAACTTTCTGCACTTAAGGGTTAGCAGCGGAAGAATACAAGTATAAATGCAGAAACAGAAATGCAGAAACTAAACACAAACCCAAGACGCTAACACGGATGGTTTACAAGATTCGGGGATAACTTGCCCCTACTCCTTGGCGTGCGCTAAGGTGGGCGATCCCTTGATCGTCGGCAGATCAAGCCCCGGAACTCCGGATAGAATAAAGCCTCCTTCTCGGTGGAGAAACTTCTCCACAATCATCTCAAGATGATATGAGATTGAGTATAGGAGATCACGAGAGGAACGCTCACACAAATGTAGCAGGAACACTTAAGCACGAAGCTATACAGAGAGCTCAAAACAACCTAGCCAAACCCTTCACTAGTTTTCTGTTTGTTCTCTCTAGCTCCTCTACATCCCGGCTTCTTCTTAAGCGTCTGCTCACCGTCGCTAGACTCCATCAGCACCCACTGAACCACAGCCTGACCCACTGACCTCCACTGAGCGCTCAGTCCACTGAAGACCTCTTCAGCTGAGCCTCAGGTCAGTCGCCAGTCGCGCCAGAAGCCGTTGAGACCTGGAAATAGAAAACAGACAAACTTGCCACGGTGAAAGTCGCCATTGACTCTTCTCCTTGGTTTGTATCGTCCCTGCAACGTCTGCACACTCAACAGAAGCTTAGCACAATATATCACAAAGAAATCAGCAGGTATTAGAAATATTCAGAGCGAAATCAGAGCGTCTGACAACGATTCAAATTAAAGTTATCAGACATTGATCGGTCACCAGACCGATCAGTGATGACCCTGATCAATCAGGCTACCTCCTGATCGATCCAGTGACTCTGTGATCGGTCACACTGACCGATCAGGGATCTGTGATCGGTCACACTGATCGATCCATCAGCTTACTGACCACAACCCACAGGTTCACTGCCAGAAGCACCTGATCGGTCACCTGACCGATCAGGGTGTGCCCTGATCGGTCATAGTGACCGATCAGGCCATCTCTGGACCGATCAGGACCCATCCTGATCGGTCCAGGAGGCCCTTGATCGGTCACACTGACCGATCAAGGTCTTCTCCAGAAAGCTACGATCTCTTCTCTGATCGTTCACCAGAACGATCAGTAGCCAAACAGAAACCACACAGAATGTTTCTGTTCTCTCCCTAATCGTTCACCATAACGATCAGACATTCTGGATCGGTCACCAGACCGATCTGTTCACAAGGGAACTCGTGCCAACTCCTGATCGAACTCCAGACCGATCAGGTCACTTGGCTCTCAGTCACCTAGCTTCACTCGCTAGGACCCGACTTCACTCACTGGGCTCTCAGTCACCTGGCTTCACTCACCAGGACCCGACTTCACTCACTGGGATTTTTGTCACCTAGCTTCACTCGCTAGGACCCGGCTTCACTCACCAAGATTTCATTCACCTGGCTTCACTCACCAGGACCCGGCTTCACTCACCGAGATTTCAGTCACCTGGCTTCACTCACTAGGACCCGGCTTCACTCACCGAGATTTTCGTCACCCGGCTTCACTCACCGGGACCCAACTTCACTCACCGGGATTTTCATCACCCGACTTCACTCACCGGGACCCGACTTCACTCACTAGGATTTCCGTCACCAAGCTTCACTCACCGGGACCCGACTTCACTCACCGGGATTTCCGTCACCCGGCTTCACTCACCGGGACCCGACTTCACTGACCGGGATTTCATGCCCAATCCCCGACCAGGACTTTAGTCGAATTTACTCAACCAAACTTAAATTGGTGTCAACACCAAAACAACAATCTGGTCAGACTGCATCAACAGTATTTTTTGAAAAATATTTTGAAATGCATAATAACTTTTTGAAACATATTTTTCGAAAAGCATTTTGAAAGATAAAAAAAATTTGAGATATATAAATTTTGAAAAGAATAATTATTGAAAAATACTTTTTCAAAAGAAACATCGACTCCCCCTGAACCTGACACCTTCTGACTACCCTTGTTAACTACAAGGACTTCTACCTAAGTGTCTTAAGGGTCTTTAGTATTGACCTAGAAGGTTTGTGTCTAAATGTAGGTCAAACAACTTTTGAAAAGATATATAATTTTTGAAATATGTATTTATAGGTAAGCACCCAAACAAACATGAAATTCATTAAAACATTATTATGTTTAAACATTATTTTGAAAATAGATTTTTAATAAAATATCCTAAAGATTTTGAAAATATTTTGATAGACATTTGTCAATTAATTAGTCCTTAACATCTCACCCATTCTAAGTGTCGCAATACAAACAAACATGTATGCTTTATGAGTGTTGTGAGATGCTTTAATCATTTTTCTCAATTTTTAATTTTATAGATTGCTTGACCTTGAGTTAGATTGAAGCTTAACAATTTGTAATTTAAAAGTAAATTTCAATAATTGACTTTCAAGTCTTAGCGAGGCACAGGGACCTTCTTTAGTCGTAGCCTTATTGGATCATTAACCCTTTCCTTAGACAAAGCCTTTTAAGGAAATAATACTTTCAATTTACTCTTTTGGAAACTTTGGTCTAACTAGTCTACGATGTGGCGAGGTAGCTTTGGCTAGTTCCACTTAGCTAAGTCGACTAGGTCGGGTACTCCTTACCTTTCCTGACTTCCTAGACCAAGCTTTCTTAACGTAGTATCATCTCGCGTCACCCTAGTACTATGCTGGGCAAGAATCAACCAATCTTTTTTCCTATCTATCCATTTTAAATTAAACAAAAAATTAAATAGCATGAATGACATATTAAAAAAATAGATGCATGAGCATCACAGATATGCATATATCAATCATGTCAAATCATTTTTATTAGGTTTCTAATAATGTATCAGATTCTCGATTTGATACAGAACGTGTGAATCCGTGAATATGTCAACCCACTTTGATATATTCATTATTAAGTTAAATGTTTCAATTGGTTAGGATTTTATATAGTTTCATATTTGAAGGTAATTAATTGGAATTTAGTTCATGGATTCTGCTAAATTAAGGATTAAAGTTAAATCGTTAATTAAGATTTAATAATTGAGATTTTAAGTTATTGTGAATTGATTAAAATTATTAAGATTTAATTAAGGTTTTAAATTATTAAGAATTAATTAAGGTTTAAATTTATTAAGAATTAATTAAAGTTTAAATTATTAAGAATTAATTAAGGTTTAAATTATTAAGCATTAATTATGGTTTATATTATTATGAATTAATTAAGGTTAAATTATTAAGAATTAATTAGAGTTTAAATTATTAATAATTAATTAAGGTTTAAATTATTAAGAATTAATTAGAGTTTAAATTATTAAGTATTAATTAGGATTTAAATTATTAAAAATTAATTAAGGTTTAAATTATTATGAATTAATTAGAGTTTAAATTATTAAGAATTAATTAAAGTTTAAATTATTAAGAATTAATTAAAATTTAAAAATTAATTAAAGTTTAAGTTGTTAAGAATTCATTAAGGTTTAAATTGTTAATAATTTTGGGTCTAGTTGCATCATTTCCATTCATTCAAAAATCTCCGATTTGTTTATTATTTCTTTTGAATTTAAGTTTTCAAGTTTGTTTAATGCTTCTACTTTATTCAAATTCTTGTAAGCCTTATTAAATATAACTTTAATTTTACTAAATTCGACTTCAGCTTCATCTTCATCTTCAGAGTTATATTCAGAAATTATATTATTATCTTTAAAATATGTAGAATGATTTTTGTTGTTGCTAATTAAGGTTGTATCCTTATATTCAAAAACAGTATTATTAATCAAGAGTTGACTATTATCATCACTATTATTTTCAGAAATATTAGAATTATCAGTAATAATTTCATCATTATTCTCAGAGTTATCATAATTATCAGAAAAATTATTAATTATAGTATTATTATTATCCTTAGAGTTGGTAGAATCATCAGGACAAGTATTAGAATTAATTTCAAAAATCATAGCATTAATATTAAAAATTAAGAAATTAATATTTGATATTTTACTATTATCATAGTTTGATTTAGATTTATCATTAGCTAATTTGTCATGCAACACATTTAATTTACTATGTAAATAATCTAACTTAACAGCAGAATTGTGTAACTGTGCAGGAATTTGAATATCATTATTACAAAAATTACCCTTTTTTACCTCTTTTACCGTAGTCACATTTCTTAGCATTGAAGATCAAGCATTTTTCCAGTATAGGCAGTTGTTCTTGTAGTGTCCCAGCTTTTGACACTTGAAGCACCGGATATGACTCTTGTCCCTCCGGACTCCTGGCACTGGTACCTCCGTTGCCGTCGGAGGTGAAGTTCGAATCTTATGAGTAGGACACTGGTTTTTATAGTGTCCTCTCTCCCTGCACTTAAAACAAATAATATGAAATTTGAAAATTGACATAATAAAAATTTTACCTTTATTCACCCTTGCTCCCCCTCAATTCCTGGTGTTGTTGATCTTTCGGCTGATAGTCCGGTGAAGAGCTACCTGCTCTGATACCACTTGTCGGATCAGTGTCGGTCGATAGAGGGGGGGGGGTGAATATCAACTCGTAATTTTCGTCGAAAAACTTGGTTGTTCATCGTTCTATCAGAGTTAGTACGCAGCGGAAATATAAAATAAAATGAAGAAAGACACAGCAAAGACTTACGGGATTTACTTGGTTCCCAACCCCCCCAGGGTCAGTACATCCAAGGGCTAAGTACTCAGCATGAGTCCACTAGTGGTCTCCTTTCCAGACTTTCCAGAGGCGGAGAAACCCGTCTTACAGTTTGAATTACAAGCACAAGAATAATAAATAAATACAACTTGTAAACGAAAAAGCAAACCAACGGAAAATGAAGATCCGGCTAATACGAAAATCCGAAGTGCAACGCACTTCCTCCTGGATCCTCCTTGGTCACAGAGCTTCAACTTTAGCACTTTTTCTTCGCACAGATTGCTTTAGCGGATGGAAAACTTGATTGCTTGAAGTGAGGGGTCAAACCCCTATTTATACTGCATTCTCGGGCGCCTTATGGCTCTTTAGCGCCTGCCACGTGTGGTCAAAACTTCATCCGTGGTAGCTATTCTCGCACAGGGATAAGACTGTCTTCCCAGGCCACTGGGAGCCTCCCAGGCGCCTGGGAAGCCTCAGGCACCTGGCTTACCAGGAGCCTGGGAGGGGCTGCTTTGAAATAGTGTGCCCAACCCTAATGGGCGCCTGATTCATTCAGGCGCCTAGGAAGGATCTTCCCAGGTTCAGTTTTCCTGCGTTTGCTCTCCTATCTTACCTCCAACTACAGGTACCTGCAAGAAAACAAACACAAGATAAGCATACAAATAATCATAGCCTTAATTGATTGGTTCTGACTTTGGATTTCACCCGAAACCCTAGGTCAAACATGTTGGTGCAGGTAGCACCTAAGTCAAACCTGGGTTTTGATAATGGCAAAGAGTTCAAGAGTTAAGATGTTATTGTTATCTAATGTGTTTACTAAGTGTGCAGGAAAGAAGCCCTAGGCACACTAGGCAAGAAGTCCTGGCAAAGGGTTGGGAAAAGAAGACTTGGTCAAGGGGCTGGGCACCGAAGACGTGCTCGGAAGGTGGGCACTAAGTCCTGGTGGAGGGCTGGGCACGAAGACCTGGTCAGGTTGATCGGGCAAAAGTCCAACCGGAGGAGCCGGTTGACAAAAAGGTAAATTCTCTTGAGAGGAGTAGGTGAGGACGCGTTCCCCATCGAGGGAACAGTAGGTGTCGGTTCGACCTAGGGTTCCATTTGGGAGTCCCGAAGTCAGAACCAAGACAGCTACGGCTGTAAAAATGGACTAATATTCTTGCTTTGTTTGTTGTGGAACAAACCTTGGATGCAGGGACCGAAGGAGTGTGTTTCTGCAGCTCAGAACGCCCCAAAGGAGAGGGGCATGCAGCTGGGCTAGGCACCCGGGAGGTCCCGGGCGCCCAAGGTCAAAGCCAAACATGCAGTTAAGCAAGAATCACTTCGAAACAACACTGGGCTAGGTGCCCGGGAGGTTCCGGGTGCCCAAGGTCAAAGCCAAAGAGGAGTCGAAGCAAAATCAGCCACGAAGCCAGCGGGCCAGGTCAAGCTGGGCGCCCGGGAGGTCCCGGGCGCCCCAGTCAGCTCCGAGGCCGATTCTGAAGGGATAAGCGCTGACCGAGTTGCGGATGAGGTTTCTCCGATTTGAAGGCACGTGTCAGGCGCCCCCGGCGAATCAGGCGCCCCCAGGAGCACTATAAAAGGGGCTCGACCCCTAGGCTTCAACAAAGACAACTTTCGAACGCCTCTACGCTTTTCGTTCAAGCGCTCTACTCTGGCAAACTCCGATCTCGACATTCCAGCGCCGACGATGACCCTCTGCTTCGAAGTGCGATCTACACCGGGCGTCGGTAATGAAAAGTGTACTCATTTATTTACTGCACTACTATTGTATCAAAATTCTATAAATCTTTGTGCTATTATAGAATTGCCCCCAGTAAATGGTTAAGGACCGTGGGCCTTGGAGTAGGAGCCGACCGCGACTCCGAACCAAGTAAAAAAATACTTGTGTTCCTCGTGTTTGTTTTTAATTCAGCTGCGTATTTTCTCTTAAGTCTTATCTGAAAAAGTTTTCACGATATTCACCTCCCCTCTATTGTGTTTCTCGATCCAACAAGTGGTATCAGAGCGGGGTAGCTCAAATTTGGTGCAACCACCAATTTGGGAATTTTTCAGATTTTTACGAAGTTTTCAATTTCTTTTTCGATCGAAGTTTTTATCGTTAATCGAGGTTGGTGCAACACCACTCGATAATTTCTTTTAAATATCTTATTCCCGCACTGCTAATCCAAGACCAAGTCTTGGGACAGTTTTTTTCGTTGTTATTTCAGAATCTCTAAATGGCACTGCAAGAGGGTTTTAGTACAGCCAGACCACCACTCTTCAGTGGGGAGGATTTCTCCTACTGGAAGAGTCGGATGGAAGTCCACTTGAAAACTTAGGTGGACATGTGGATAATAATCCAATCTGGGTTGGAAATCCCAAAAAATGCTGAAGGAGTGCCACAACCTTACATCGAATGGGACACCTCGCTAAAAAGAATGATCGAGGCTGATGCTAAAGCTACCCAAACACTCCAATGTGGTCTAACCAAAGAAGAGCTGAACCGGGTGAGACCATTCAACAGTGCAAAGGAACTAAGGGGTAAGTTAATTGAATTGCACGAAGGAACCATCGACACCCGAATCAGCAAGAGGGACCTACTACTGAACAAGCTGTACACGATTAAAATGAACGACGGCGAGTCAGCAGCCCAGCTCCATGCCATAATCCAGGAGTTGATGAACGGTCTACATATAATTGGTCACAAGGTAGAAAACCGTGACCTGATCAGGTATACCCTTAACGCTTTTCCGAGAAATACTTTGTGGGCATCTATGGTAGATGCGTACAAAGTTTCAAGGGATCTTTCCAAAATAAAATTAGATGAGTTATTTTCTGAACTTGAATTACATGAGCAGACTAACTGCATCTTGGCCGAGAAAGACATTGCTTTTGTTGCAGGCAAAATAGGAAAGACGGTCAAGAAGAAGCCTCAACCTGCACCCGAGTCTGACTCAGACTCAGATTCAGAAGACAGCGAAGGGGATCGACCCAAGCTGGTTTGACTTGCCCGGAACTACTACAAGGAATTGAAGAACCAGTCCAACAGATGAAAAGCCAGTTGAAAGAAGGAGGATCCAACCGAACCATCCAAGAACAACTCAAGTGTGACCTGCTTCGAATGCAACAAGAAGGGACACTTCAAATCGGAGTGCGCTAATCCGAAAGAAGCCAAGAAGACAAGAAGGAAGAAGACCCTTCAAGCAACCTGGGACGAGTCTTCATTCGAAGAAGAAGAAGAGGCTCCACAATCGAACCTGCTCGCCTTGACTGCATCCGAAGACATCAACACCGGATCAGAATTGGAACCGGACGACGGAAAGCTCACCATTTCAGAAGACGGCAAAATCACTGTAAGTGGTTATTCAAAATCTGAATTAGCTGAATTAATCGCATACCTTTCTCGTAACTTGGCGAAAGCTAAAATTCGGGTCAAGTCTCTCCGACAGGAGGTAAAACTCCTGAAAGAGGGAGCTGACTCTAGATCCTTAACTAAGGAGGTTCAAGAAGGAACCTCTACTCAAGTTGAAAAACTTGAGAAAGAGAACTCCTTCTTGAAAACTTAAGTCAAGTACCTAAGAGCAGCTTTGGAACGATTCACTTCGGGTTCCAAGGGTCTTGACATGATTCTTGGAAAATAGAAGTCAGTTCTAAATCGATCCGGGTTAGGGTATCGAACCAAGGCTAGACAAAGGTCATATTATGCTGTACTGAATCAGTCTAGACCCAAAGTTCAGGCATGGGTACCCAAACTTTGCCTAAACAACCAAGCTGGACCAAACCAGTATTGGATTCCCAAGGACAAGATTCATATCTTGCCTAATCATTACCGTGGCTTTAGTCCAGGGGGAGCCAAATTAAAAACTATTTTTATAGTTAAATAAATTCCTTTTCTTACTATAAAATTGCATGATTGCTTGTTTATTTATTTTCTACAATTTACCATGCTTAGATCTAGGACTGGTTAGATTAAGGACTAAATCGATTAACTGAAATTTAAATAACATAGTATTGGGTGGAGGTGAGATGATAGTACGTTAGGGAAATCATTTTGGCGGAACTAGCCGAAGCTACCGATCCAAGACCCAAACTAGTTAGACCAAAAACTTTCAAGGAGTAACTTGAAAATGGATTTTCAATAAAAGGCTTTGTCAAGGAAAGGGTTGATGATCCAATAAGGCTACGGCCAAAGAAGGCCAAGTGCCTCGCCAAAACCTGGAAGCCGATTATTGAAAACCAAATTCACTTTACTATTGTCAGATTTGAATCTAACACAGATTTCAATTAATCTTAGATTCAACCACTATTTTCAAAAATAAATTTATAAACATAATTAACTGGTTTTTCAAAATTAATTTAACTTTTCAAAATTAATCATGATTTTTCAAAATAAAATCTGTACTTCTATTAAAAACTGTCTCACAAAAACCCATAAGGTTAACGTGATTGATAACTCTAGATTGGGTGAGACAGACTAGGTTGTGAAAATCAATTTA